>CM073760.1:11941605-12541605 GCA_037127475.1 Arma custos | reverse complement strand
ATGGCTTAGTGGAGCCTCAAACCCCCAGTGAAGCTCTCCACTTCGTCAGAATAGAGTCTTGTAATTAATTGGCGAGCTGTTTCTTGTCGTTTCAGTATAGTATGAAGATTCTAAGATAATCTTTTGTCGAGGTGTAGTCCTCAGTACCGGACCTGTTCTACAGGAATCAGTGGGATGTTATTAAAAGATACAGAAGAGCAGGAAGTCGTTGGTTTACGACGGATGGTAAAAGTGATTTGATGGGATTTATTTTAATCCTCCAGTTTTATCACCATTTTTCAAGGTCAGTGATATGGGATTAAAAAATATGGGAGTATAACTTTATCATTGTTAACTGATAATAGACATGTGTCATCCGCATACGCGGTAAGGATAGTATTAGGATGAAATAAATACTTAAACAATCAAAATAGCAGAGGAAGAAAAATACTCCAGCTAATTGGACAAAAAAGGTGCCGAAGAAAGCACCCAAATTTATTTGAACATTAAAATTGAACTCTAGGTTCTTGAGGTGTGCGAACCATAAAACAGGAGACAAGTGCCTATTTCGGAGGAAACGTACTCTTCAAATGAACAAACGAATGTAGCACAGAATACATATGCATATATATGTATCGAAAATTTCCGAGACTTCGAAAAATTGTGTAATTATCTGAAATAATATAATACCATGAGCAAACCTACTATGGTCTTCCAAGAATATTATAACAGATCCATTAAATTTTTATGATGATTGATGAATGATTATTTTTTTGATGAAATACGACTAAAATTATCAGGTCTCTTTCTTATTTTTATTTTATTGATTTGCTTATTGAAAATACTTAAAATGATTCTCAAAGAAAAAATTTACAATAATTATGATTATTTTTCATGTTAATATTTCGATATTTGAGTAAAATGTTAAGAACTTATAGATAGCATAGTTTATTGAAATGTATAATATGCCTAAATTATACGTATACAAATACTACATATATTAAGTATGTATGGGATAAATGTATATATTTTTTATTTGTTTATCTTTTTTGATATATATCAATCGATATTATTTAGAAAAAATAATCATTAAAGCATCTTCAGGTTTTCCCCACTTCGTCATTTACGATTACATGGCCGTTATCGACTATCATATCTTATATATTTATGCTTTTGAAATTTGATTTCATTTGATATTATTTTGTGTTGCATGAAGGAACCTAAATTTCAAGTTCAATTTTTCGAATTCAATGTTCGTAAAAATAAATAAATATTTCGTGTGCTAACCCCTGAGCTACCAAGGGTTATCCAAGTCAGACAAATCCGTTTTCTTCACCGATCCTATATCCCTATATTCTCTCAATTTTTCTCGGGGAAGAATGGTAGCTCGGTGGTTTAGAGCACTGCACCTGAGATGCAGACGACCCGGGTTCGAATCCCGACAAGGACAAATCTTTTCTCTTCAAAAACAAAAATATTTTTAAAAAATCACCATCAAAATAACTATTAATAAAAATAAATTATAAATAATACATTGATGTAAATCAACAAGATCCTAATTAAAGTAATGTTCAATGAACGTTCTTCCTCGTGTATACATCGCAAAAATTTTGGGAACATGGGGGTAAGGATCGGTGAAGAGAACGGATTTGTCTGACTTGGATACGACTCCTGGTAGGTTAGTGGTTTAGAGCACTGCTCCCGAGATGCAGACGTCCCGAGTTCGAATCCCGGCCAGGACAAATCTTTTCTCTTCAAAAACAAAAATATTTAAAAATATGATATAATAATGTTATTTGGAGTACTGGCACTGGCCAGATTCTCCACTCACGACCTGTGTGTGTGTGTGAAGCGCCCTTAACCAGCTTCCATTGGCGTTTAATGCCAGTGACGCGGCTGGGAAAGGGGGCTGGGGCCCCCCGGACTCCTGCTTTGCCCTCATTCATGAGGAAGAAGCTCAGTTCGGGGACCCCAGGCAAGTTGTAAATAGAGTACGAATGTGTACAGTATATTTCTTTCATGTTTTATTTATTATTATTATATTTTTCTATTATATATATATATATATATATATATATATATATATATATATATATATTTTACTTTATTTTTGTATATATTTTTTTCGCTTGTATATATTTATTTATGCATTTATTTCGTTTATATCATTGATTTTTTTGCCCACAACAGGCAGATTGTAATGCTTCAATAAAGTGTTTCCTTCTCAAAGAAAGAAAGAAAAATAATCACCATCAAAATAGCAATTAATACAGATAAAATATGAAAAATATTTTTTAAAAAGTGTTACTTTTTTAAGTTATACTAAAAAAATAATATTTATTCCACTGTTCCTCTACAACATTATTTTCCATCCATTCAAAAGGTGTTCTGAACCTTTTAATGAGATTCAGTCTCTGATTAAGCCCTGAGGAAGATTGCCAGTGTAACGTCGTTAGAGAATTTGACCTCAGGGTCGAAACCAGAAGAAACACCTGATCAAGGGATTGAAAATATAGGCCGTGGCAATTGAAGAGACTATTTAACAAATTATTTGTTCGGCTCGTACAGTAGACCATGAAGATCTTTACTCGCGCGATTTAAGAGTTATTTTGGTTGCGGGAAGGGGTCACCTTGGAAACGAGGGTTCGCAGCAACATGTCTCATCCATGGTTCAGTGGCAGGCTGCCCGTACGTCCATAACCAGCCTTTTGGGGCTGATTCACCAGTGTCCTTCCCCCCCCGTGAGTTATCAGGGGGTCTGTTCAGGAAAACGCATGCATTAGATAATTATGATTACTTATATGAAATAACTCCATATGTTTCAGAAATTTAACATCTAACCTAATTATAAATGCAGATATAACTTTTATTGATAACTGTTATAACCTAATAGAAATTATAGAACATATGTTTGTGTTTATGTACAATTTAAAACACAACAGATAACCAAGTCAATTATAGATGTACATTTTTAATTTGGAGGACAAAAATCCACAATTTTCTTCAGGATCTGCTCAAATAAATCCCTGTTCTCGTACCTCCTTCTCCAAATATATTGACACAGGTACGAATCTATCATCGTCCGGTGGGTACCGCATTCTCTCTTGTTCCTTCTCTTGAGAGATGACCGTAGAGATTCGATTCTTTGAGTACGAGCTCCTGAGGTTACTTACTTCATTTCGTGTCCCTTGGAGCAGAGTCTTTTTTTATGTATAATACTCTTATCTTGAGCATACTTTATGCTTGATTCATGATTTTTTAATTATTTTCGCCAATTCTAAGAAATTCCTTTTAATGACTGAATAAATCATATGTACTATAAGTAAATTACATGATTTTATCTTTCTTTACATTTTTATTTCTATTAGGTTATAACAGTTGTCAATAAAAGTAACTGATACTAAATAATAATAATAATAATAAATTCTTTATTGGCTTTAATGTATAACATTGTAGCCATTGAGTCTGGCCCACTTAGTGTTAATTTTTAGTAATTAGTATATCGTTAGTTAATTACAGTTATACACTATCTACAATATGTAAATATTTTACAATAATTAAATAATCAACACTCGTTTAATAAATAAATAAACAAATTTTTTTAGTCAGAACAGAACAGTATCAATTATAACAAAAGAATAACAATATTCCAAACAAATAACGCAAATAAGGCATATACCTAAGGAAATAGATAAATAAAATACAATGGAATTAAAGTATTTAGGTACTAACCCGCTGATACTTTATTGTAACAGTTATCTTGTTCTTTCTATACATTACAATCAAGGTATTGTAGAAGTACCCGAAATCATAAACCACAATTAAAGCCCGGATTCCGAATTTTTACATATAAACTGAAGATAGAAAAAAATGTTTAATTTTTCCACGCTGTCCATAGTGAGTACATTTTGAAGTGATAATTCATCCTCATGCTGGACAATATATTTTTGCAGAAATTGTTTCCGTGTGTTAACAAAAAATTTACAATGCAATATTATATGCTTCAAACTATTGAATATGGTCCCATGGCACCACTGACATTTTTCATCAGTTCTGAGAACACAGGTGTTGTTCCTATAAAATATTTTCAGGCATTCAGGGTTTGAAATTCTTATTTGACTCACGGTTCTTAATTTTTCTATGTTTATCTTGAATTTTAAATAGCTTTCAGGTTCAGGGTTGGTATAGGTGCAAATAGTTCTGTATATTGGATTGTAACTGATACTAAATAACAGATATTTAAAAAATAATCTGCATGCGTTTTCCGAACCAGACCCTAATCAGGTTTAAGGACAATTATTTTTCGATTTAGGTCCAAGGATCATGGCTGTTCGAAATGAGGAGGCGATGGAGAATCTAAAGTGACCTTAAATGAATAAACGAACATAAACCAAATACCCTTCGGAAATCGACATTAAAAATAAAAAAAAAAAATTTTTAAAAACTGTAATAAACTTCTATCATGAAATTATCAAAACTAAATAATTATTATTACTTTCATTAATTATTAATCTTGAATTGGAATTTAAATTACCAAGAGGCTCTCGAATTTCAAGAGCTGATATCTTCATGCATATCACAATACACTTAATAAAATATCAGTTTTCATGATTTTAATTGCATTTTACAGATTATTGTTTACCACTTTAAATGATACGTAGATTGAAAGTTTCATAAGGAAAAAAAGTCGATGAGTCGTATATACTTTATGTACATACTTTCTGCATACACGCGCTTGCAGAAGTGCATATGCTTATATACCTGAAGATTCTTTAAGCATTTCCCATTGAGTAAGCCCGTCAGTATACTGCAAACAACTCAAAAGAACTGTGTGTAAGAATGATGACTCTACCTCGTGTACATCTATCGGGAATAGCGTTGTGGTTTTCCAGGCTGTCAAATAGCTGTGCGAAGGTTTCGTCCAGGGATGATCTACTTCGGAGAAAACTACATAGATAATCGTGGAAATTATTTTGTTCAAAAACCTGTGATAGGTTCAGTACGTGGTAGAGACTGTACTGCTTCTTCGAAAACCGTTTTGCAGGGAGGTGATTTGTCCTAGATCTCACTCAACCGCCAGAGTTTGCCCCTTATTTTGGGTAGTAACTTTATAGAGCCTGGGTAAGTCCTAGTAGGATCAGTAGATCTCAGAGGATTTAGAGGATCAGCTGTGGATTTAGAAAGATTAAGTAGTTTATCCGCCACAGTTAATGTTCAAAAGCACTGCTACATTTCGTGAAACAGTCCACGAAGTCAGGATCAGTTACTTTGTGATTTGCTAAAGTTTTATACTAATTATAATTTAATTGATCGAGCACGTATAAAGGCTATACAAAAAGTAGTTCCTCAATCTGTTGCCAGGCAACGTCGATAAAATATTACGTCTCTCAAAACCTTTTCATATTATAGAGAGAAATAAATAAACATTAAGTAATTAGTTATCAATCAGGATTTCATTATCCTCTTCAAAATGAAATTGGTAACGGTAATGATAAAAATATGGGTACTTTTCCAATCTAACGACGACCTACCCCAGCGCCCCAAGTGTCACTTTCGTTAACTACCTGCTACTGTTAGCGAAACCTTCCTTAGTCCTTTGTTATTGTTTGTGTCTAGTGGACGTTTATTTGTTTTCATGTTAATTATACAATATGATTTGGAATTTGATGAAGATTTTTCGCGAGGTAATTGATAAAAAGTCAGCTGTGGTATTTCTACAGGAGCGGAACGTCATATTGTGTTTAATCAATATTGTTTATAATAAATGTTTTATTATATTTTATTATTTATTTTCTATTTTAAATATTTAAATTTTAAACATAAATAATTATATTTAACTACAATGTGATGTTTTTTGGTCAATTGTTTTGATTGTTCTGTATATACGACACCGTTTTGATGTGATATTGTTATTTTTAATGAATTTTGTTTATAATAAATGTTATTTTCTATCTTCTTATTTATTCAGTAGTTTATTTTGCCCGGGCAAATCGTTTCTCTTTAAAAGAAAAATAGCTAAAAATAAAAGAAATACAAAAAAAAAATCATATTTTAGCTGTATATCATCTCCTATTTCATTTACTATCAATCCTCTTGTCTGTTTACTATTTCAAATATATTTCAGGCATCATAACCTGACAGGCTGCAAATAGTTGAGGTAAGTGCCAGAGGAGCGTGCTGGGGTAGGTCGTCGTTAGATTGGAAAAGTACCAAAATATGACTAATGTTAATTTGAACTTTGAAAATCAATTAAAGAAGTATTAATAGTTCTATTTCAAAACAAGGAAATAAAGTTCTTTTACGATTTTTATATGAGCGGGATAGCTCAATGTGTTGCTATCCTGAAGGTTCCGGGTTCAAATGAGGCTGTGACAGATTATTTAATGGGAGGTCCTTGTGAGATCTACAGATCATCCTGAGGCACACCCAGCCTCTATAATGCTATCTCAGACAAATCACCTCCATGCACAACCGTTGGCCTAGAAACAGTACAGTCTCAACCATGTAATGAACACAAGACTTAACGGGTTATATTGGTACAGTTTTTAGTCTCTTTTTGATCTTTTATTAATATATTTTGTGGAATATCCTTTTATCCACTGGATTCTTAATAATGATCTTTTACTCCTGTACTCTTACTTTGGGCTCATCAAGCCTCTGTAAAGTGGGTACCGGTTGAGCGTAATCTCGGATAAATCATTCCACAACCGTTCTTAGGAACAGTACAGTCTCTAAAAATATACTGCACTCGTCATGTTGGGTTGGTACAGGTTTTTTTTTAAACCATCAATATAAAGGCAAGAACAAAGAAGTTTGTTTTACATGATACAAACATTATGTATTATAGAAATGAGAAAAGCTTTTAAAACCTGCAAAAGTCGGAGACGTTGCGGATATTCGCCACTTCCTCTGCAAGATTCTCCAACGGCGTGAGGCCATTCCTGGAGGCGACCTGGGTGGACATCCCAAACAAGATGTCGAGAGTACTGCTTCTTCTCTATCGGCTTCGAACCATCTGGTTTCGATTCGGTCTCCCTCTACTACTTGTACCAAACCATATCTTTTTAATTATTGTATTTGTAAATCTCGAGTACACTGTTTATTGATCGGTATCTTTTTGAATATCATGTCCATGAATTCAGTGTCATAATGAACAGTTGTTCAAGTTTATTTACAAATAATTTTGTTGCCAAATAATGGTTTCATAAGCCAATCATTGAAGGTTATTCTTGCAATGAAAATGATTTGCAGTTTGTACGAGTAATTATCAACTAATGATACAAATTCTCAATGTCTTAGAATTGCCGGAAATTACACGTATTACATTAAAGTTAAAATTGTGCATACAAAATTAAGTATACCTTATATTAATGTATTTATCAACAAACTATGTAAACAATTTTTTTAAGTGGAAAAACAATAAAAATCCACTTATAAAAAATATTGGGAACTATACAAAAAATAGTACAAAGCGGTATGTAGATAAAAGAACAAAACATTTATTATTGCAGGATACCATTTTCATTGTTATTGTTTATATATATATGTATGTAAGTTACTAAGCATGTATAGTTACAATTTTTGTTTATTTTATCATTATTAATTTTTTTTCTGTTGAAAGTTTTTTTTATACATTTTTTCTTTCATTGTAAATTATGATTCTGCACAGATTCACTTAAATTTGTACAATTGATTTTAATTTGAGACTGGTCTATTTTGTACAGCATGTAATTTTGTGAATTGTAGCAAATTGTACAAGAAATAAATAAAAAAAAAATACAAATTCAAAAGCAATGATGCATCTATTAAATTTGACCGAAAATAAATTAAAAAACTAATCATATTAATAATAATGTACTTTAAATCATCCTTAACTAACAATTTTCGATGGGATAAAAAACATTTTCGGACTCCATTTCGCAATTTATAGTTCTGACCGTTTATGAATTTAAATATCGATATTCTTCCCACAAAGGTCCGAAAATAGCCACTGTATCTTTCCAAAAAAAGATATTCGATTCAGAAAAGTTGTTCTACGAATGGGAAATCAAAATAAAAGCCCAAAAATCGATGTAATATTAATGTAATAAATAATAATAATGTAAGCTCTCCGTATGGAAAGCTTCGTGCCCAGCAGTCATAGCTGACAACGGCGAAGTATCTTCTAAAAACGTTATCCCGGACAAAATACTTACATAGAACAAGCATACAAAATAAAAAAGACAAGAACTGACAGGACACTACAAACAACTATCACATCTTCTGGACTACAGATCTTCACTTGACTTGAGGAACAAACGACTTATCTATAACAGTATACTAAAACCTATTTGGACATATGGAGCAGAACTTTGGGTTTCAGCAAAACAAGTCCACATACACAATATGCAAACAACACAGTCCAAAATTCTAAGAAGAATTGTTTAAATCACTAAAATAGAGCCAAAAACTCAAAAAGAAACACCACTATATATTATAATGCAATTGGGAAAAACCACAATGCAAAGCCTCATACTTGGAGCCTGTTTGGGCTGATGATCGTTGGGATGTATTGCACCTTTTTCTTCGAGATGTGATTCACATAACCCTTTTTTGTTTTTGTGTCTTGATAATGCCTGAATAGGCGAAACGGTTAGTAAGTGGGTGTATTTCTGAAACATAAGGCTTTGCATTGTGGTTTTTCCCAATTGCATTATAAAGAATTGTTTAAGTTTGCCTTATTTCGAATCACACCATACACAACGGCATGAACATTCCCACTACAAAATCATGCATTCACAAAAAATACACATTTCACTCATCAGCACAGAATCACCAAAATCCACTTATTCTCTCTCTTTCCTGCTCCCTGCTACCCGGATTTGCTAGAAGGTTAAAAAATAATGGCCAAGAGACTTGCTCAAGAACTGCTGATCATTTACAAAACTTGATATTCCTACAAAAATAGAGAAAGAACTTCCGGCAGCAATCATAAAAGATCAAGTAACTAGATGAAAAGCCTCAATCTCAAGTTTTAACAGAATACCAAAACAAGTTAAAATTGATTAAACCTAATTACTATAACTTACTAGAACCATTAGCTGAGATGCTGAACAGAAACTAACAATGAACAATGAAAGACGGCCCGAAGAAAACAACATAAAAAAAGTCCTAGGAAAAGGTTTTAAAAAAATGTTGGTTAGAATAACAAAAAAGTGCAGGGCCAAAGGGAATGAATGAATACGGTCAGTAGTCTAAAAGGATGGGAAAGTCGGATAATTGAAAGGGATATCGAAATTTCCAAAGATAGCGTTAAAAAAGAAAGAGCAAAAAATTAAAAGAAATGGTTTAATTAAAGACTAAAGGGTAAAGATACATAATCTAAAATGATGGAGCCTTCTATTAAACAGCGTATTCTATATTTTATATAAGGAAGAAATAGTTGGGGGTGCAGTCAATAAAAACACCTTAATAAGTGTAACTTATTTATTGTCTGCCGACGTTTCGGCCTACAATGTAGGCCATCTTCAGGGCTAATAGAGAGAAACAAACAGAAATATATAAAAAACGTTGCAGTAACAAGAATATAGTGACAAGTAATGTAATAAAGTGGTACAAGTGTGGAAATTAAAATAGTGACTAGATATGATGAAATAGTGAATAGATATGATAATTAAAGATAATGAATATAAAAGTGGTACAGAATATAATAAAATTAAAATAGTGACAGATAATAATAAAATTATAGATGATGAACAGAAATTAAAATAGTGACAGATATAATAATTAAAGAATACGAATATAAAATACAGAAAATAAATGTCCAGAAAGGATAAAATGTAAACATAATATAAAGGGAAAGAAAAATGAGGAGGTAAACGGAAAGATGCAAAATGAGAAGATTAAAATAGAGAAAAAGGGGGTGGAATATGAAGGATTTAGAAAAAAACTAGTTTAATTATAGATATAAATGGATTTGATACCAGACATCTAGAGGTTACATAGGTAAAATGTAATAATACAAGCATATTATATTCACTGCATGTAACATGCTTAAACGTATATAATATGCCGAATCGTCGGCACACAATAAATAAGTTACACTTATTAAGGTGTTTTTATTGACTGCACCCCCAACTATTTCTTCCTTATATTAGAAGTTACAGTCAACCAATTCTTCTCTAATATTCTATATTTTATAGTTAGAACTATGTAATTTTTATTTTCATCCAGCTTTTATAAAGTTGGTACCCAAACTACAGGTGAAACTCTGGCGGTTGAGCTAGGATAAACCACCTTCCTGTA
This sequence comes from Arma custos, assembly GCA_037127475.1. Lineage (NCBI taxonomy): Eukaryota > Metazoa > Arthropoda > Insecta > Hemiptera > Pentatomidae > Arma > Arma custos. The sequence continues at coordinate 12,531,342 of CM073760.1, read as the reverse complement.
AAACCGTTGTCCAGGAAACAGCGCAGTCTCTACCATGTACTGAACCCCAGAACCTTCATGGGTTGTAGTGGTACAGGTTTTTCCAAGTTCACATTTTTAACTAATTTTGAGAACCCTATAACATTTTTCTACGAACTAAATGACTTGAGAAAGACAATAAAAAGTACGTTTTTTGTTTTTTTTTTGGAGAGGAAATTATAAAAAAAAAAAAACCGAAACAATTGAATGCTGATATAATTCTCGATATAAAGCGATGACGCAACACCTATCAGAATTGCCGAGATATCAATTGGCAAGCAATTCGATTCTCAATCTGACGCGAATGAGTTGGATATCGCCCTCGTTAAGATACATCCTAGATATTAAGCCATTAAGATATTGCTCTATCAGTTTCTAGGATTTAACTTGAATATTCATCTATATCCAACGACAGGGTGATAGAGAGCTGAGTTGCTAAGCTGAGGACATGGGGACATATAGATCCTCAGGTATCTGCAGACTCTCCTGGGGCTCACCTAGCCTCTATCAATTGAATACCCTTAATTGAGGGGAAAAACTGGTGGTTGGGCATGATCTCGGACAAGTCAATTTCTGTCTGAACCTTTTTCCTAGAAACAGTAAATTCTTTACCATACTTATACTACACCGAAGACCTTTCATGGGATGAAACCTCCCAGGAGGATACACTTTTACCAACATTTCCGATAATTATCTTTATATTCCAACCCATTTACACAAAACCTCAACAAATTACCTAAACCTTCCTGGCGAATCACTCTAGCTACTGGTGAAAACCTAATGAAAATTCGTTCAGTAGTTATTGAGTTGACCGCGAACAGACGCGGCAAAGGACTTTATTTTATTATACATATGTAAAGATACAAGAGTTTTTTCATTGTAATTGCTGTTTTGCAGATAATTAATTGACTTATAACTTATTGAGTTATATATGATGTTTGTATGATGCAAAATACTTAATTTTAGCAATTGAAAATGACTAAATTGTCGAAACGTTTTTTAAAACAATAAATAATTGTTGCGACTGGAAACTGATTTTTCTTGTTGATCATGATTAATTAATCTTTGTTGGCACAATATATTTGCCATATTTACACACCACTTTATCTCCATCTCTCTTTATAAATATATAATACCATATATTAAATGGGTACTTTTCCAATCTAACGACGACCTACCCCAGCGCCCCAAGTGTCACTTTCGTTAACTACCTGCTACTGTTAGCGAAACCTTCCTTAGTCCTTTGTTATTGTTTGTGTCTAGTGGACGTTTATTTGTTTTCATGTTAATTATACAATATGAGTTGGAATTTGATGAAGATTTTTCGCGAGGTGATTGATGAAAAGTCAGCTGTGGTATTTCTACAGGAGCGAACGTCATGTTGTGTTTAATCAATATTGTTTATAATAAATGTTTTATTATTTATTTTCTATTTTAAATATTTAAATTTTAAACATAAATAATTATATTTAACTACAATGTGATGTTTTTTGGTTAATTGTTTTGATTGTTCTGTATATACGACACCGTTTTGATGTGATATTGTTATTTTTAATGAATTTTGTTTATAATAAATGTTATTTTTTATCTTCTTATTTATTCAGTAGTTTATATATTTTAAATTTAAAGAGAAAATATGATATACAGCTAAAATATGATTTTTTTTTTGTATTTCTTTTATTTTTAGCTATTTTTCTTTTAAAAATTTGCCCGGGCAAATCGTTTCTCTTTAAAAGAAAAATAGCTAAAAATAAAAGAAATACAAAAAAAAAATCATATTTCAGCTGTATATCATCTCCTATTTCATTTACTAACAATCCTCTTGTCTGTTTACTATTTCAAATATATTTCAGGCATCATAACCTGACAGGCTGCAAATAGTTGAGGTAAGTGCCAGAGGAGCGTGCTGGGGTAGGTCGTCGTTAGATTGGAAAAGTACCATTAAATGTTTTGTAAACATTTCCAGTTGCTCTGAAATGAAGTAAAACAAACACTTGATTTTCTATCGTAATTAAGTATAGTTTTTTGTTTGCAATATTATTATTTACTTTGGATTTCTCGGCCCATGGCGGATAAATACAACGATACACCAATACACCCGACACCAATACAACAATACACCAATACAACAATACAAGTCATGGGTATGATTCATTTTATAATTAATTTGGAATGTTGAGGAATTTTCCGACGCTGCAGTTCCCAGCATGACCGCTTTCTGCACTGCAAGTTCCAAGCTTATTTCGAGCGCCTTCATAGATTTGATTCGGTAATTGGTAGTACTTTAACTTGTCTTAATTCCTCGGACAGCACTTGGTATTTAAGTCTGATTTTCTCCAAATTGAGTTTCTTGTACTTAAAAAAGCGGAATCGAGTTATTTTCTTAGTGAATAAGGGCTAACTAAGGCTATAAAAGGAATTATTGTTTATATTACAGCTCCATTCCAAGCCAAAAACTACGCGAATGATACGATTTCTGTCATCTGAAAGCAATCAACTCTCTCTGGACAAAATCCGACTTACCCACTTTTTCACCGGTGTTTTAGACATAATCTATCAAAAATATATTTTTTAAATATTTTTATTTTGTAGAGAAAAGATTTTTCCAGGCCGGGATTCGTTCCTGGGTCACCCACGTTCTAGCGTGGTGCTCTAACCTTTAAATTTAAAAATTATAGCAATTAATAAAAAAATGAAATTATAAATAATATAATGGCGTAAGTCAACAAGATCTTAATTAAAGTAATGTTCAATGAACATTCTTCCCCTTGTATATATCACAAAATTGCAAGAACACGAAGACATAGGATCGGTGAAGAGAATGGGTTTGTCTGGCCGTGTTACGAGCCAGGTTAGCTCAGCTGGTTAGAGCACCACGCTAGTGACATGGGCGACCTAAGTCGGTTTCGAATCCAGGCCTGGACAAAACTTTTCTCTTAAAAATAAAAATATTTAAAAATTATAACAATTAATACAAAAATAAAATAAAATCAATTATCAAAAAAATAGTTTTGTCATTAACATGATCCCTTTGAGATGATTTTGAAATAATATTTTTCATGATTATTAAAGGTTATTAGTAGGAAAACTATGTATTTCTTTTTATACTTTTCAATAACCATAAATAACCAATGGTAGTACTGAAAATAGCTTATATGAGATGAAAATAGTTGACTGGATGATCTAATGTGAAGGAGATAGTTGGGGGTGCAGTCAGAAAGAACACTGAATAAGTAATAAACTTATAATTATGTGCCGACGTTTCGACCTACAGTGTAGTTCATCTTCAGGGCTATGAGAGAGAAACAAACAGAACAAAAAATATAAAAATGTACAGTAACAATAATATGGAGACAAGTAATGTAGAAAATTAAAATAGTGGCAGATATGAAGATGGAAGATAACGAATATTAAAAAAGTGACAGAATATAATAAAACTAAGATATAGACAGATTTAAAAATAATGATAATGAAAAGAAATTAAAATAGTGACAGATATAATATATAATTCTGTTTGTTTCTCTCTCATAGCCCTGAAGATGACCTACACTGTAGGTCGAAACGTCGGCACATAATTATAAGTTTATTACTTATTCAGTGTTCTTTCTGACTGCACCTCCCCCCCGCAACTATCTCCTTCACATGAAAATAGCTTAGATTGTTAATCAATAAAAATAGATATTCTGATCCTATCTGGAATGTTAGACGGAAAGGTCATAGACTGGGGGAAAACATGATTAATCTTGGATGCAGGTCATGTTTTCAGGCATCTTATTTTCAATCCTTGTTATTATTATTCCAGAACTATCTGAGACGACAGATAATTTCATGAAAACAAGCGTTGAATGACCTAGATTTTCAGGGTATGAAGATTCATCATCATATTTAATGTAGTATTAATTTCTATTTTTATTTTACAGCTCGCCGTTTCAGGTTACTACAACATTTACTAGACAAAGGTTGTAAGCTCTCAATTAATTACAAAAGACTCATATACATGACAATCATAGACATTAGACACATCTAGACTTACGGAATAGAGCTTTGGGCATCCACTAAGCCATCGAATTCCTTTCGTATTCAATCCTTACAATCCAAAATCTTTCGTAAAATCCTCAATGCTCATTACTTTGTTACGAATGAATTAATCCATAATGACCTTAATGCCCCATTTGTTGCTGATTCGGCGCGAATCCGATATAAATCTTTTCATGACAAACTTTATTCCCACTCAAACCCACTAGTTTGAAACTTCCAACTACCTACTTCTTCAATTCCTGATAATCCTCGGAGGCGTCTGAAAAGAAGATGGCCTCGTGACCTTCTATATTGAACTTTTTATTTGAGTACTACCACTGAGTAGTTCCTCTATCTGTCTTTATTCATACCAATACGTATCATTCATGCCATTTAATTTTGTATTGTTATAATGCAGTTGTAAGTTTCAATGAATAAATAAAAAAACATCGAAATATTCAGGGCTGTTTGTGTACACGTAGGTTTAAGTGTAAATAAATAACCTACGGTAGGTGTGGTTCACTTTTAGAAAAACAAATAAGAAATTAATGATAGATTTGCCGTTAATTTATTCAGTTCTATTTATAAATTTCTTTCAGGATACAAATAAAAACAAAAGGTTTTCATTGCAATACTAGAACGAGGTCAACCAGTTGAGCTTTCATATATATATATATATATATATATATATATATATATATATATATATATATATATATATATTTATTATTATATACATATATATATATATATTTTAATGTATTTATTGAAATTTACAACTGTATACTGAATACATCAAGTAAATATAATAAAAGATAAATCATGTCCCGAGATAATGGAAAGTAGAGAAACTATCCAGTGGTAGTATTAAAAAAAAGTTCAACTTTGATGGTCACGAGGCCATCTTCTTTTCAGACGCCTCGGAGGATTATCAGGAATTGAAGAGGTTGCGAGGTTTGAAACTAGTGGGTTTGAGTGGAAATGAAGTTTGTCATGAAAAGATTGATATCGGATTCGGACCAAATCAGCAAAAAACGGGACATTAAGGTCATCATGGATTACTTTGTTCGTAACAAAGTAAGGAGCATTGAGGATTTTACGAATGATTTCGGATTGTAAGGATTGGATACGAGAGGAATTCGATGGCTTAGTGGAGCTCTAAAGCTCTATTCCGTAAGTCCAAATGGGTCTAATGATCTTCATGTATATGAGTCTTTTGTAGTTTATTCGGTGTTTCGAGCATTTGTCTAGTAAATGTTGAAGTAGCCTGAAACGGCGAGCTTTCATATTGTAAGAAAAATATCTTCTGAGTTCGCTTCGATGACTTTAATTACTGCTTTAGTGAAAGTCCAATACAAAATAATCTGCCTTAATTTAAAATGAAAGACTAACATAATTTCTATTATTATGTGTTTTACTTCCTTGTATGCTGTAGAGGTTGTAGTGTAATCGCAAAATCGAAACATGAAATATTCAATGTAGATTAAAAAAAAAACTTATATTCTGGCTCTTTATAATAACAAACGTGTTCGAAAAAAGAAGAGATCAAAAATCTGGCCAAAAATTAATTAAAAATAAAAAATAAATTCTTATCTTGAAAAAACACAAAGTGACTCCAGCTAAAAAAAATTTAAATATATTAACTAAGTATAAATGTAAATAGGTACTATTTACAATTTCGAGGTAGCTCTATTCGAAAGTTAAATGAACTTTTATGTAATCTGTAAAACGGAGACAGGTCCACCGTTAGGAATAAAAAAAAAAAACTGTACCACTACAACCCATGAAGGTTCTGGGGTTCAGTACATGGTAGAGACTGTACTGTTTCATAGACAACGGTTCTGCAAGGAGGTGACTTGTCCTAGGCCACGCTCAACCATCAGATTTTCCCCTTATTTTAGGTTCCCTATTTTTATAATATTTTATAGAAGCTGGGTGGGCCCCAGGAGGGTCCTAGATCCTATATGATCCATCTCACGCTGCAAACAGACTAAATAAAAGTAATTTGCAGCGGGATTTAAACCATGATTTCCGGCATGGCAACTCAGTGCTCTACCACTGAGCCACTCCGCTCCCTTAGGAATACTCCCTAGTTATTGTACGATTAAATTATTATTATATTATTTCCCACTTCCGGTGTGAGGATCCTCTTCTTATAGAGCCTGGAACAAACATCTCTTTCCCGAACCAACTCTCTCCTTCGTTTTCAGTCGAGGAGATTCCTCTCCTGTTGAAAGCATCCTTTGTTCGCTGTCTTCCCAGGATATGCGAGGCCTTCCTCTGGGCCTTTTTCCTTCCGTGCGGGTCTCGTAAGTCTTCCTTGCGATTCTCTCTGGTTCCGTCCTAAGTAGATGTCCGAATCATCTTAGTTTTTGTTCCTCCAGGATACTCTCCACTAGTTAAATATCGAGATAAGCCCGTATTGTATTGTTCTGTATCTTATATCTGCCAGTTTTCCTTTCTACTTTTCGCAGGAACCGGGTTTCCATAGCTTGTATTCGAGTTCTGTGCTTTGAGGTCAAGGTCCACGATTCCGAAGAGTAAGATAGGAAGGAAGGTCGATTTATATACCGCCAGTTTGGTCGGTCTTGTCACCGCTCTTCTTCCCAGGAACACCCGTCGGACTTCTTCGTTAATGTATCGTCTTTCGTTGTGATGAATACCTAGATATTTACAACTCTCAACTTGCTGTAATATCTGTCTTCGGGGTTTCTTCCCTATTCTTATGCATTTAGTCTTCCCCAGGTTAATTTTCATGTTTATTGTCCATTAATATAACATAATTCACCTTGGAGTACATTTATGTTAAGTTGGAAGTGTCGGTCTTTGGCAGCTAGTAAGACGATGTCAGCAGAGGCCAACAAGGAAAATTCGACGGGTTGAAGGTTTCTGTGTCCCAGCTGGAATTTCCTCATCATCAGCTCTTTGCCTTTTTGCCCTCCTCAGTGCCAAGTCCAAAACCATGATGAAGATAATATTTACGTTGTAAATATATTTTTATATAAAATGATTAATTTTTTATTTCCCCTTAATCATTCTAATGACGTGTTTTTCTTAACACTAATTGAAATAAAAAAACTATCTATGTTTTTTTAATCTTCATTAAAAATTAATTATCTTTAAATGGACCGATTCATCACGTACCGATACGTGCTCAAGGTTAGGGACAATGTCCACCAAAGTAATAATTTTACACACGATGAGAAATTTCTTTTATAGATACTGGGAGGTGTACCAAAATTATACAACTGTTCTTTTTAAATATTTTAATTCTGAAGAGAAATGATTTGCAGTTAGGCCTACACCATGCTCTACCGCTAGATTTTTCCTTAGTTTAGAGAGGCTGGAGAGGAGGTTTTCTCAAGGCTGTTGCATTTTTGTCTGTTATCTTTTAACTTTGTAATCTACCTTTCACGTGTATTTTCTTTCATTCGTTCATATCTAATTATTAATTAAATAATAATTAATTGTGAAATAATGATAAAAGTGATTTGTCAAATTGTCGCATCATCGATAAGGCCATGGGGGGCAATTTTTTCGAGAGGCCTTATCAATAATTATTGGATTATATAATTGCTAATCGGTGTGATTAAAATATCGATCATTATAGGACCACGTGATTCGATACGTCACATAATTCCGATGTGCAATAATCAGCTGACAGAAATCGGATAATTAAGATTAAACTTATTGTTCATTATCATTAATGCTCACATTTTTTATCGATGTTGCCTAGCAACGGATCGAGCAATTGCTTTTTGCTTAGTGTTTTGTCATTTAGATCAGTTAAAATATTTTTAAAATTGGAAATTCAATAAATACATTAAAAAATAAATAGAAATAATTGGAAAATCATTAATCCACTGTTGCTGACTTCTTTAAACCTTTAGACAAAATGTAGCATTGTTTTTGAATTTATATAGGCAGAATGGAAAGCATCGATTTAAAAAAATAATATGGAGAACGGAGATAGTTGGGGGGGCAGTCAAAAAAACACCAAATAAGTACCAGATTTATATTTAATTAGTGCCGACGTTTCGACCTACCATGAGGCTGGGTGAGCCCCAAAGGTTCCATTCATGACACAGATTAAATAATTTATCTGTCACTATCGGTTTTAAACCTGCGATCTTCAGAACAACTAAATTGTCTTAAATTTAAATAAATTTTTACTTCACCAATATTCAACCTTTTAAATTTTATATCATTGGTAATACACCCGTACTTGAAAAGGTCTTGTTGCTAGGAGACCTTATCAACTCATTTTATAGAACAATAGATTGATAGCGTGACCTTGCGCAACTGCAAAAAATCTTCGAAAGGTCATCACATTTTTTTTATTCCTATTCAAATAAGGTAATTATAGCTGGTGATAACATTCTGTTCGACTTTACATTTTTCTCTATGCGCTAGGTTATCATTCATAACGACTTTGTTCAGTTATTTTCTGGAATGACAAGTGAATTGTATATTAGTATGAGTTATAAATATAGATGTCGGCCTTTAAGGAAAGGAAAGATAAAGCAATGACTTAAAAAATAGTCAATAAAAATGATTGTGAATGATGAAGAAAGAAAAATGATTATTGGTCGAATACAGGTTCGATTATTAGGAGACAAGTTTCCCAAGGAAGTACAGCGATACACAGAACATTATCACTTTAATAACTAGAAAGGTTCTCCCTAAAACTGTCCGGTTACCCACACTCAGTGTTGCCAAGATCCTAGATCGACTCCTTCCTTAGCAGTCAGGTCGGCTGAAGACCTGGACATAGCGATGAGGGAAATGCACTTGGCGCCCTGATCTTGTAGTAGTAGGTTGTTTCACATCTAGGGGCGGCTGCTCAGCTGGAGTAAGCGATGTTGTTGCAGGTGGCTGTTGCAAGACTCTGGAGTCGCAAGCAAGTAAGCCGGTTTGAGTCTGTCCACTAAGATACTAATTGGTTTGCCTTTGTCAATCAATCACAAAAGCTTTGTCTTTTCGTTCCAAGACTCAATAGGGCCCCTCATAAGGTCATTCTAGTGAGGCTCGAACACGATCTACTCGTACAAAGACATGTCAACTACTGCGCAGATCCTTATGGAAAAATGTTCTCGGCAGCTGTTTGAGAAGTGGTTGCACAGATTGGAGGGTGTTGAATGGTGAAAGTAATTGGCCAATTAATGCAGGTAGATTGGGTTTTGGATCGGAAAGACTTATCAAAGACTTATCTTACTACTATTATAAATGTGAAAGTTTGTATGTTTGTCTCTCTTTTCAAGCAAAAACTAATGAACGGATTTGGATGAAACTTTACAGTAATATAGGCTATACATCAGAACAACACAAGGGCTATAGCAAGCGTGGATTTAGGGGGGCACACGGGGGCACATGCCCTCCCCCCGACAGTTTTATAGGTACTGTGGAGAATCCATTATAGTTCATAATTAAAGGCAAATCACATGGTTATAGTTGTTAAAATAACAGAAAGAACATGAGTGAAACTATTTGTTTTGATAGCCTACTAATCTTACTAATATTATAAATGTGAAAGTTTGTATGTTTGTCTCACTTTCACGCAAAAACTACCGGACGGATTTGGATGAAACTTTACAGTAATTTAGGTTATACACCAGAATCACACATAGGCTATAGCAAGCGCGGATTTATGGGGGGAGCACGTGCCCCCCTGACAGTTTTTTAGCTACTGTGGAGAATTTATTATAGAACAGAATTACAGGCAAATCAGGCACTTAGCATCTTGAAATTTGTAGATAGGTTCTTTGTACAGTTTAAGAAAGAAATTCGGCTAATTCCACCCCCCAGGGGTTTCTCCTTTAATGGGGATTCAACGATTGTACAGAATCCGTCAGTTTTGAAGTTAGACGCTGAAATTTTGGATGCACGAGTAACGTATAATTTAAAAAAAAATATTAAATTGTTTATTTAAAATGAGCTTTCACGAAACTTTATATGGCAGACCAAATTCCACGCGAGCGAGGCCGCGGGCAAAAGCTAGTTATTTATAAACAAAAGTTACCAACAAACCTAAATTTATGACCCGGACGTTATATGATTAATGAACCAACAAACACAAACACACGTCGAAAAATCACTTCGGACGACGATTATTTATATCGATTTAGATCAGGTCCGGGTCACCAATTTAGGTTTGTTGGCAACTTTTGTTTGTAAATAATAAGTCTTTGATAATTTTAAATAAGTATATTGACATACAGCGATACACAGTACATTATCACTTTTATAACTAGAAAGGTTCTCCCTAAAACTGCCCGGTTACCATAGTCAGTGTTGTCAGGCTCCTACATGCTTAATAATCAAATGCGCTATATATTTATGAATACTATCTTAAGGGTTTAAACAAAACAAAAAAAAAGTACCACTACAACGGTGACGGGACAACGTGAACGGGTCTGAGGTTCAGTATACGGTAGAGACTGTACTGTTTCATGGACAACAGTTCTGCAGGAAGGTGTCCTAGGTCAACCGCCAGATTTTCCCCCTTATTTTGGGTACTAGTATGCTGGGTGAGCCCTAAGGAGGGTCCTAGATTCTATATGATCCATCTCCTGCTGCAAAAAATAGACTTTTTTTTCGCACATTTCTGCCAAGTGGCATACAGGTTTTTACCTTAAGTGGGTAATAATATAATAATATAAGTGGGGGTTCTCCACTCAATGCAACTCAAACCATTTTTTTTTTTTGACAATCTTTATTCAAACGTGCAGCCGGGTGCATGGTTGTGCACCTTAGAACTGCACCTTTAACCGCAAAAAACAGGCTAAATAAAAATACTGCTCGCAGCGGGATTTGAACCAGGAAATCCGGCCTGGCAACTCAGTGCTCTACCACTGAGCCACTCCGCTCCCCTTAATGGTTTAATTAACGTATTAATTTGACTGATTAGTAGATTGGCATATACACAACCGATCTCTGGAAAATAATGCAATTTAAAACAAATCAGTAAATTAAAATTAATAATAAGTAGAATAATTATCTTAAATAATTACTCTGGCATCCCAAAAGTAATAGAATATTTAAAAAATATTTTTTTTTTTTTTCAATCTCGGCACTACAACTCGGTTACGAGTCTTGGCCTCCTCCACCAGCCTCCTGCAGTCTTCTCTGTTCTGCGCAGCTGCAATCCAGTTCCTCACTCCCAGGACATCTCTGGCATCTCTCGCCACACCATCCGACCATCTCAGCTTCGGTCTCCCTCTTCTCCTTTTGCCATGGAGAAGTTCAGTCAAGACCCTCTTAGGTATTGCCTCGTCCTCCATCCTAGCCACGTGTCCAGCCCATCGCAATCTCGCAAGCTTCATAGTCAGAACAACATCCTCTTCATTAAATATAGCATGTATTTCGTTGTTCGTTCGCCTTCTCCAGTTCCCGTTGAGGTATACTCCTCCGAAAATTCTTCGGAGGATTTTCCTTTCAAAAACTAATAGGTCCTGCTCGATTCTTTAAAACAAAAAAAAATATTTAAAAAAATATTTAAACCTTGAAAACATAGAATCCGTTAATTGGGGTGAACGTCTGTCGATTTTTGCACAACCGATAAAAAATACAGTCCAAGTACTGAATCAAAAACAATTCATGGGTACTAGTGGTAAAAGGTTTTTTTTTTTAGGATTCGTTCGACAAAATTGTGTCGATTTTCATACTGAAATACGTCAATGTTTTTTCTGTTAAACGACAATTTTTTAATTTTTATCTGAAAAAAATAACGCGAATCATCAAGAATAAAAAATAATCTTTTTTATACCCTGACGTCAGGTCAGTTATCAATGTTTTTTTGTTCTATTTTCCGCTTGGTGCTCATTTCATCAGCTGATAAGTAATCGATATAACAGCGAGATAAGAAGAAACGCCTTCACCGCATCATAGGTCGAGATCATAATTTTTTCTAGAACCATCTTTTTCAATAGTTCTTGTTAGTTCATCTGGATAGTTCTTCTAGATAGTTCTGATCAGTGTTTTCCTCATATGGTTATGGGTTGATATATAGTTTCTTTTATCAAAACAGCATGGTTCGGCCACGTATATAGAATTGATAAAAAAAGTGTTCCAAGGCAGATCGTGGAGGGACGTCCAGATGAAGAAAGAGGAATGGGTAGGCCTAGATTGGGATGGCGGGACGATGTGGAAGCAGACCTTTGGCTACCAGAGGTGAGATGGGGAAGAATCACGGAAGATCGATCAAAGTGGAGGAAAATTGTGAAGGAGGCCAAGGTCCTCAATTAACCATAGCGCCTAATGAAAAAAAACATACATACACAGATTTTTCGGTTGAGGTTATGGACTATGTATATATTGAGGACAGCCTGGAAGGTGTCTTTTGTGGAATTCACGCTTTCCATAGTGCAACGGCAGGCTGCCCATAGCTCCGTAGTCAGTCCCTTTAAAGCTAATTCATCAGTGTCGTTGCATCCGATGTAGGTTCAGGTTCAAGGAAAGTGGAAAATCAATCTAGATCCAAGGATTATGGCTACTCGGGAACAGCAGGCGCATGAGTACCTATATTTCTTTCCCCATGGACCGAACTACCGGGCTATTATCATTGAAAGCAACAACATTATTTCCGAAAGATTTACAGGGTGCAATGTCGTCACTCCTATGCCTTCCCGCAAGTATGGCGGGCCTGACATACATACTCGGGAGTGAGTGATGCTTTGCTTGCAAAGCTATTGAACAGGAAATCTATATCAAAATTAGGGAATATATAATTTAGTTTTGAATGATAATTATGAATTTAATAATTATTCAAAGCATAGTAATTAGGAGCGAGATAGCTCAATCGTCGAGCGCTGAGTTGCTATGCTGTAGGCTCCAGTTTCAAATCAGGCTGTGACAGACAAATTATTTAAATTTTTAACTACCGTATATAAACAGTGTGAGATCTGCAGATCGTCCTGGGGCTCACCCAGCCTCTATAAATGGGTACTCTTAATTGGGGGAAAACCTATTGGTTATTACTTTAAGAACAAATTCCTCAGACAAGCGGAAGTCGACGGCAAAAATAATTCCGAAGTAATATCAAATCAAGGAAGCTGTTGCTTTCATCTGGGTGGTTGTTCCTCCTGCTGGCTGTTCTACTCCATATTAATCTGATGAACTTCAATGTGTTCTAGCTGTTGTAGAAGTAGAAGGCCATTTTTTCCTTAGTCATTATAGATGGCTCCACGTCTATAGCAAAGAGGTAGAGAATTCCTGCATGTTGAATGGTTATTCTAGATTGAAAAGGAGCAGTAATTTTAAAAATTCCAATGAATACGAATTTTACTGTTGAATACAAGGCAATTAGTTACCAAGAATTCCTCGTAAACTAGTTGTTGTTTATTCATTTAACGTCAATATATGCTGCTATAATATATGATGGTCACAGGGGAAGTGCCCCGACCTGGCGAGACCATCGATATTGGCCCCATTAACTTTGAGAATGTTCTCCCAACTCACCTATTTGGGTTCAATAGTGACTGAAGATAATGCACCTGAGGTTGAGGTATAGAAAAGAATATGGATGACCAACAGATGTTACTTTGGTCTACGCAAGGAATTGTCCTCACGCCTTCTATCACGGCAGACCAAGCTCCATCTGAAACAAAAAATTAATCCACCCAGTTTTGTATGGATCGGAGACATGGACAATGACCAAACTGATTTAGCGTGATCTCCTAGTCTTCAAGGAAAAATCCTCCGAAGAATCTTCGGTGGAGTTAATCTAGATGGAAACTGGAAAAAGAGAACAAACAACGAAGTCTACTCCAACGACGCAGATGTTTACTCCTTAAAAATTAGAAGACTGCGATGGGATGATCATCCAGCTAGGCATCTTATTGAGGTATATTTAGGATAGGGATCTTTAGCGAGTACCTGCCATTGCACAGGCTCGGCGTTTTAAGTCCCTTCTGTAGGACGGCGATAGCGCAACGATTTGATAATGTGGCAATAATTTACTTAATTGTAAAAATGCAAATGGATATTAATTGCATTTTTACAACTATCACAATTCCCAGATTACTGCCATGACAGAAAACAACAAGCGTTGAAACGGCGCTCCACTATCGAATAAATTATGTTGTTTTTAGATAATCTTAATGGAATGAACAAAATCTTAATCTTTATAGCAAAAGTTCAAATCGGAAATCCATTATCTGATTCCTCAGCTTATGCAATCTCTGACGGTTTATTACTTTTTAAAAAACAAATCTGCAAAAAATCAGAGATAAGATATCCTAAAGTTGATCTTCGCTAATGCGCAGGTCTATAATAGGTTATTGTATTTTTTAAATATATAATCTTCATTAAGTTCATTATTTGTTTATTTTTTTACATTTAATAAATTGTTTTATACGCAATCCGTAACATATTTACTAATCTGCAATGATATATATATATATATATATATATATATATACATTTTTATATTATTAAAAAAAAAAACATTGAGCGCATCACAAATATTTACTTATAACAAATAGGTATTTATATAATAAATTTAGTTTTTGTATAAATTCTATATGGTTTAATTTAAACATTTTAATAACATTAACTAAGATTACAATTACGAATATTGTAGAGAGGAAAATAGTTGACTGGAAGATCTAATGAAGGATGGAATTAGTTGGGGGTGCAATCATAAATAACACCAAATAAGTAAAACGTATTTATTATTAGTGCCGACGTTTCGACCTAGGTTGTAGGCCATCTTCAGGGCTAAGAGAGAAAAACAAAAATAACTATAAAAAACATTGCAATACCAAGAAAGAATATAATAACACATAGAGTTAGCGAGAGTAGAAGAAAATTAGCGATGAATTATTAATTATTACAATGAATAATGATATATCCATTGCTAATTATCTTTACTTTTCAATAACTCTCTATCTGTTATTATAGTATTTCTTGTTACTGCAATGTTTTTTTATAGTTATTTTTGTTTTTCTCTCAAAACCCTGAAGATGGCCTACAACGTAGGTCGAAACGTCGGTTCTAAGAATAAATAATTTTTACTTATTTGGAGTTACTTAAGACCCCAACTAATTGTATCCTTCATATGAATATTGTAATATTAATTAAAGATATATAAATAACATTTTATATTAATCTCTTTAATTGCCACTTTTTTAACGTATTCATCACTCATTTCTTCTGGTTTCTACAGTGTCCGTCAAGTTCTTTGCCGAAGTTTCGCTGGCAATAATGCTAGCTTCCTCAGAGCTTAATCTGAGACTGCAAATGTTCTTCTATACTTCGGTTTTTATAGCTTCCGGATCCGGGGGGAGATGGTTATAAAGTAAGCAAATTGTTGCTTCCAAACATGTCTGTGGCCAAGAAGAAACCGAAATACCTGAAAGAAAAGATAAATCAATCAGAAGTCAGACCCATCCAATCAAAGACCACCCGGTCGGAACCCAGCCAGTCAGATCACTGGATGAATAGGCTACGCACCCGGATATGAAAGTTATAAATACCGAAGTATAGAAGAACATTTTAAGTCGCAGATTTAGCCCTGAAGAGCTAGCAGTTTGGCCAGCGAAACGTGCGCCGTACTATAAGTCCAGATGGGTATAATGATTGTCATGTATATGAGTGTTTTGTAATTAATTCGTAGCTTAGAGCGTTTGTCTAGTAAATGTCGAAGTAGCCTGAAACGGCGTGCTGTTTCTTGTCGTTTCAGTCCAGTATGAGGATTCCAAATTAATCGTTCGTCAAGGTGTAGTCCTAAGTACCGGACTTGTTCTTGTTGTTGACGGAGGGCAAAAGTGATTTGACAAGATTTGTGGGAATTCTCCAGTTTTGACACCATTTTTCAAGGTCAGTGATATGAGAAGAGTATGGGAGGCAATAACTTTATTATTGTTGACTGATAGACATGTGTCATCCGCATACGTGGTAAGGTAAGTATTAGGAGAAACCAAATTTAGACATTAAAAATTAATTTTAATATGAAAGGTTAGAGAAAAATATGTTGTACGATCATCAGATTATAATATTTATTTAAAAATGTGTTTAAAACCAGATGACCGATTGCCCTTTATTATTCATTGTAAGTGTTAGTATAATACACTAGAGTGTACAAAAGTACTGTTAATCAATTGCTTTGTTTATAGCTATATTTTATTTTGTATTTATCAGTTGATTCTGTATAATATCAAACCTAATAAAGTTATGTTCAGACCTTGCAAAAATTCCAACGAAAAGCCCTTAAGTCTCCAAACTAAAAGAGAAATTGAAAATATCTGTCCAATATTTCGCCTATTCAGGGATCCTCAGGGTAGAAGAGAGAATAACAGCAAAACAAAACATGAATAATGCACCCAAGGAACTTCCCACCACCTCCAAGGCTCAAATGCAACTAATGAATCATAAGGAAGGTTACTCGACCCCAGCTGGATAAGGTTAGATAAAAACAGCTGATAAATACTTCAGAAATTGAAAATTCAATATACACTCACCAAACTTCAAAAAGCACCAAAGGAAAAATAAATAATAGTAAACAACACAAAAACATAAGACAAAAAACCATTTGAAAAAATGAAAGTAAAACTGGAAGAAAAAAGGAACATTATATAGAAACCAGTGGACTTATGGCTATTCCACAAAATATATTAATATTGAAAAGGGAAAGGTAAAAAGAGACCTTACATAAATGTTAAGACATTAGAAAAATTCCAACGTAAAGCCCTTAAGTCTCCAAAGTCCACTGGTTTCTAGATAATGTTCATTTTTTCTTCCACTTTTACTTTCATTTTTTCATATGGTCTTTTGCCTTATATTTTTAGTCCCTCTCCTAAAAATCCTCGTGCCACCTGCCGGGCTAAGAACCCGAGATCTTGGCCACAATTGGTTGTTACGGCTATGTGCTTGTGTGTGTAGTTGTGGTGCTAACCACTCAGCACAAGTCGCCCCACTTTTCATTTATTTCAATATGATTTTCTCATGTTATTATTATTGTAATCGTTTATGTCATCTCTTCTATAATATAAACCAAAATTTGCATATCGTTAACCACAAACAATAGTCAATCTGGCTCTAAGTTTTATTCACTTAGGTTCCTTTCTTACATTAACTCTTAAGTAAAAATACAAAGCCCTCGCAAACTAATCGCTAACAATTAAAAGATATATGTTTAATTTCGCTACTAAAAAAAGAAAGAAAAAATAATTAGGCTTTGCTAACCCGATGGCTTGATGCAGATTCCACCAATCTCTTCTAACAAACCTCCGTCCACGGACCACTAACCAAAACCAAATCCACTGGACCATTCTTAGCACAATCCTCCCACCTACATCTTGGTCGTTTACGAGCCTGCTCAGCGCTTATTAACTTTTGAGGAATTCGTTCGTTAGTAAGCCCAGCAATTTTACAGGCACATCTTAATCTCCGTGATGCTATCATTTCAATATTATTAACTGGTCCATGCTTGGCAATTCCGCGTTTTTTGATCTCCTAAACTGTGATCTTCACAGGTTTCATTCTTTTTCTGACCGAATGTTCAACGTCACACCTTATTTTCACATTTCTGAAGACGTTGCTCATCATTAAGCGTTAGCGGCCTAGTTTTACATCCGTAAAGAAGAGTTGGAAAGATGATGATTTCAAGATTTGGGGACAAAAGACGCGAGCTTAGTAATGTCGAGACTTAATAATATCAAGCATTTCCCGCCTTTATTTCCTCTTGAATTGTGTCTCTTCGAGTTACTATAGACCCCAAGTACTTAAACTACAGAAAAAAATTTGTTCTGTGCCAGCCATTTTCGAAAGTGTCATAAGGTTTACTTCGTTCCATAGGGCATTGGCGCACTGCAACACTATTTCACTGTCATGACAGTATTATCAAGGCAAAAAGCTGTCATGGTATAAACATAGTGACGCTGAACCCGAAAAACCCACAAACTTTACGTGAACAAGTTAACAAACACTTAATCCGCTGCAAACGGTTGCATCAGTATTAGTCCAATGAATCACAGAAAGCAACTGTCGATCTTCCTCGAAATTCCAATATAAACAAAACGTTTTCCTCATTTCACTATCTTTGAGGAATGTTTGCCCATGAAGCATAAATGGTTCAGGAAAATCATAACTTCCAGTAAAACATATGACGTAACACGAATGAGATAATTATATTGGATTAGTTTTATCTGTTTGATGAAGTAATGACATGTTTAGGAAGTTGTTCGGTTGTTTATTCATTCAACGTCAGTTCAATCGCACAATCAGCTGCTAGAACTGATCGGACGATGGAGCTCTAAGTTTTGCCTATGCAGGTTCAATTAGGATAGGGATTTTTAACGAGCATCTGGCATCTTACAGGCTCGGGATCCCTGATTTACGTCCCTTCCGAAGGACGGCCTAACCAAGGATTTTTACTCCCTTTAAAAAAATCCTACTGCTACCTACCGGGCTGAGAACCCGCAATCATAATCACTACACCATAATCTTTAGGAAGAGTATTATTGAAATAAAAATCTTACAAGGAAAGTAACATAGAATATGGTTGGTTCTTATTTCTAGGAGGGAGGTCTCTATTAGAGAATTGTCTACATTTATTCAGTTCTTATTATTCTTAAAACTGTTTAGTGATTCGTCCGGTACTTTTTTTTTAGATTAATTTATTGATATTTATTTATAACTGTAATAATATTACAACAAGTAAATCTGCTAATATGAACAAATGACAAAAAAAAAAAAAAAAAACACTTGTGGAGAAACTACCCATCGTAGTACTCCAATAAAGTTTTATAGTAGAAGGTCTCGAGGCCATCTTCTTTTCAGACTCCTCGGAGGGTTATCAGGAATAGTATGGGAAGCAAGTTGAGAGACTAGCGGATTCAAGTGTGTGTGGAGCTTGCCATGGAAGGATAGGTATCTAGTTTGGGCTCAAATCAGCAACATATGGAATATTAAGATCATGATGGATGATTTTGTTTGTGACATGATAAGGAGCATTGAGGATTTTACGAAGGATTTTGGGCTGTAAGGATTGGATACGAGATGAATTGGATGGTTTAGTAGAGCCCCAAAGCTCAACTCCGTATGTCCAAATAGGTCTGATAACTGTCATGTAAATGAGTCTTTTTTAATTAATTGGGAGCTTAGAACGTTTGTCCAGTAAATATTGAAATAGGGGGAAACGTCGAGCAGTTTCTTGTATTTTCAGTCTTGTTTGGAGGATGCGTCCGGTACTAAGCCCATACTAACTAACCCAATACACTATCACTTCACTTGTAATAATCGGATGCGTGATAGTTTTATAAATTATGATTTTTAAATTTTGGGACGAAAGAAAAGAGCTTTGGGCAAAAAAAGTCGATTCCAAAAAATAACAATTATTAATTTCAATTAATCCTAATAAACTAGAAAAATTACAAACAAGAATTCTCAAATCTCAAAAATTTCTTGTTATTTTGAAACAAAAAGAAACCTTACTTATGTTTTATCCTGTAACGTTCATTGGTTGGAGGATATGTTCTCTTTATTTATTGACCTTACCAATTATGAACAATTGAATGGTTTTTGTCTTATTAATAAATAAAATATTGATACATTTATTTTGTTTTATGTCATTTTTGGTTATTTTTCATTTATGCCCAACTAACTTTTTTTTAAATATTTTTAGTAACCTATTAGGATTTAAAGTGGAGCTGTGGAACTCCAATAAGTCAGCGAACTTTTCCGATCCTTATAATCCGAACCACTTCATGAAATCCTCAATGCTCCTTACTTTGTTAAAAATAAACTCATCTGACCTCAATGTCCCATTAGTTACTGATCTGGCCCGAACCCGATATCTTTCATGACGAACTTTATTCCCTCTCAAACCCACTAGTTTCAAACCTAGCTAATAATAATAATAATAATCATGCTATAAATAGTAATAATAATCATCCTATAAATAATAATAATAATCCTATAAATAATAATAAATAATCCTCAGAGGCGTCTGAAAAGATGAAGTTTAAACTTTTTTTTTTAAATAATTTATTTAATGAAATTTACAACTGTATTTAAAAAAAAAACAACACAACAAGTAAATATAATGATTTCTATATATTAGCATGAAAGTCAAGTAGGGGGACTAGTGTAGTGGCAGTACTCAAATAACAACTTCAACTTAGGAGGTCACGAGGCCATCTTCTCTTCAGGCGCCTCGGAGGATTATCAGGAATTGAAGAGGTTGTAGGTTTGAAGCTAGTGGGTTTGAGTGGGAATGAGGTTTGTCATGAAAAGATTGATATCGGATTTGGGCCAGATCAGCAATAAACGGGGCATTAAGGTCATTATGGATTACTTTGTTCGTAACAAAGTAAGGAGCATTGAGGATTTTACGAATGATTTCGGATTGTAAGGATTGGATACGAGAGGAATTCGATGGCTTAGTGGAGCTCTAAAGCTCTATTCCGTAAGTCCAAATGGGTCTAATGATCGTCATGTATATGAGTCTTTTGTAGTTTATTCGGTGTTTCGAGCATTTGTCTAGTAAATGTTGAAGTAGCCTGAAACGGCGAGCTTTCATATTGTAAGAAAAATTGTTTCGTTACAAAGTAACGAGAATTTTTATTAGGATTTTACGGAGGATTTCAGATTGTGGGGAAGCAATACGAGAGGAATTAGATGGCTTAGTGGAGCCCCAAAGCTCTATTCCGTAAGTCCAGATGGGTCTAATGATTGTCATGTATATGAGTCTGTTATAATTAATTTAGAGCTTAGAGCGTTTGTCTAGTAAATGTTGTACTAGCCTGAAACGGCGAGCTGTTTCTTATCGCTTTAGTCTAGTATGAAGATTCCAAGTTAATCTTTTGTCTTAGTGAAGTCCTAAGTACCGGACTTGTTCTACAGGAATCAGTGGGATGTTATTAAACGATACAGGAGGACAGGAAGTCGTTGGTTTACGACGGAGGATAAAGATGATTTGACGGGATACCTTAAATTTAAATCTGTTATTTGATTACTACGAGTGGGTAGTTTCTCGACT
Organism: Arma custos; assembly: GCA_037127475.1. NCBI lineage: Eukaryota > Metazoa > Arthropoda > Insecta > Hemiptera > Pentatomidae > Arma > Arma custos. The sequence continues at coordinate 12,510,329 of CM073760.1, read as the reverse complement.
TGCCTTAATGCCATGTCATTACATATCATTGGTAATATTTACTCGTTATATTATCATAATACAGTTGTAAATTTCAATAAATAAATTTTAAAAATACATATATTTTTAGTATATTAATATAATCTGGGTGTCGACTTACTTGCTTCCATCGGTCTCACAAAGCCTTTGTTCCTGAGCGGTCATCATCCTCCTGAGTTCTGTCACAAAGAAGACTGTTCGTTGGAATCCCCTCCCCAAGGCACATAACGTACCATAAGGAATGTGGCATCTACAGAGTGAATTACATCCTATGATGCCACTGGTCTTTTTCTGAATCAATCAATCGACATGAAGTTTATTTTAAGAAACGTATATCTCACCCTTAAATAAATTAAGCACATCCTAACCTCTTTAGTCCAGCAAGTAACCGACCATGAGAAATATCTCACCGCCTCTAGAAAAAATCCCACCAAGTTCGAATAAGTTTCATTAAAAATTACAACTGTTGTCGAATTCCGTTATTAAAGAATTTAACGAAACTTATCCCTTTTACTTGACGTAGGGGCTGAAATTGTAGCAGTAATTTTAGTTCTCTCTCTGTTTTTGTTGTATCTCTATTTAATTTTTTTTTATATAATTAATAATTAAAATTAGATTTATAATTCAGTTCTCAGTCTCAAAAGAATGCCATTGAGATCTTACAGGTAACTAGCTCTTACGGATTGGAAGTCAACAACAACAATTATATTGAATTATAAAATCATAGAGTAGTAATAATTCTAACGGATACGAATTTCACGGTTGAATTGAAAGCGGTTATCCACTGTGAATCCGCCTAGATAGCGCATGAACTGATAACATTATGAACAAACAGATAAGGCGAGTGTTCTACAATTGCACTCTAAAACTATCTGTACAAAGTAGATCAGCTCAAAAATCTATTTTCTTAGCTAAGCTACATTTGCAGAAGGTCCTGGATCCAAATCCTGCTCGCTGGTAGACTTATATTTAATCTGTTAGCGGCCGGAGATTGATCCTATGGCATCTAGGATCCTCCTGGGGCTCACCCAGTCTCTTCAAAGTGGGTACCCTAAATAAGGGCGAAAATCTGGTGGTTGAGCCTTATCTAGGGCAGATCAACTCCAACTGGTGTCCAAGAAACAGTACAGACTGAACAATGTATTGAACCCAAGACTCTCCACGGGTCATAGAGGTACAGGTTAGGTTAAGTTAGATATGGCAGAAAACCTCATCATTTACGCCCTTCGTTGTGACGGACGGACGCATTTTGTGAAATCTGATATTCTGTAAATGAAAAACAGAGAAAGCACATCTCACATCAACATAATGATAACTAGAACTAGCCAAACAAAATTAGAAACTGCATAGCAGTTCAAAATTGATTTCCTAAGCAAGGCAAAATAAGGCAGTTGAAATCACCCTGTTACGCTTGCGCAGATGACTTGCGCTAGTATTAATCAGCTGTATAAGTGTTTGTATATTGTAGTTGCTATTGTGCTGTTTACATATGCTTACATTCCAAATGATATTTATGATTTGCAATATGTAGCCTTATGGCCTTGTTGTTCTTTTTAAATATTTTTATTTTGAAGAGAAAAGATTTGCCTTTGCCGGGATTCGAACCCGGATCGTTCTTCTCTCCGTGACAGCACTCTACCATTTGAGCTACCAGGGGTCGCCTCACAGTCAGGGCAAATCCGTTCTCTTCACCGATCCCATATCCTCGTGTTCTCGCAATTTTGCGATGTATAAGCGAGGAAGAATGTTCATTGAACATTACTTATGTTCATTTAAGTAAAGTTAAGAATGTTCATTTAAGTTAAGAATGTTCATAGAACATAACTTATTAAATAGAAGTATTTAAAAATTAAAACAATTAATAAAAAATTATAAATAATAATATGACGTAGGTTAACAAGATCCTAAAATTAAAGTAATCTCCAATGAACATTCTTCCTCGTGTATACATCGGATCGGTGAAGAGAATGGATCGTCCTGACTTTGAGGCGACCCTTGGTAGCTCAAATGGTAGAGCGCTGTCACGGAGGGACGGACGACCCGGGTTCGAATCCCAGCCAAGGCAAATCTTTTCTCTTCAAAATAAAAATAGATAAAAATTATAGTATAATAATTTACTTGCTGTGAACACATTTTGAGATTGCGTACATTATGTCAATGTACTTATAAATGAAAAATACCTGTACCACTACATTCCATGAAGGCTGTTGGGTTCAGAACATGCTATAGGCTGTACCGTTTCTATGACGAAGGTTGGGCAGGGAGATGCTTTGTCCGAGATCACGCTAAACCGACAGGTTGTCCAGCAACTACGGGCAATCCTTAGAGGATTGGTGAGCACCAGAAGAGTCTGCAGATCGGTTGGGTAGGGAGATGATTTGTTGATTTGATTGGTTTGATGATTGTACAATCTTGGGATCACGTTCAACCGCCAGATTTTTTCCCAAATTCTAGAGTACCAATCACAATTAGGGTCTGTAGACTCCAGACAGTTTAAAGGTTAAATAATTTATTTGTCACGTTCGGATTTGAACCCGTGAGCATAGCAAATCAGCACTCTACGCACTGAGGTACCCCGCCCCCTCTTATATCTACGAGTAACCAAAATAAGTTGGTAGATTACTCCAAAAAAGTCAATAGTAACAAACATAATAAGAAAACAATGGATGATGTAACACAAGGAAGGAACTGCAAGTACACCTGGTCTCTTAAGTGGATGCTTCTCTGTAATTATTTCCTGGATTCCAGAATAAGATGCATTTACCAAACATGCACAATCCTTCCAACAAGGAAGAAGAGACATGTGCACCTTATGCATGTACCTTGAAAATAAAGTGTACTATGTTGATAGGTTATTGTTTTGTTATTTTTCAAATGCTACATGAATGCTCTTTATTGATTTTATCTTTAGCACCATAGTTCATAAATAATTAAATTTCTGTGGGTCCCGGGTTCAAATCTAACTGTGCAGACCCTCATGGGGCTCACCTTGACACATATTAATATCGACCATCAAATACCAAGATTGCCAGTATCATTTGAAGAGAGATTAGTAATAAGAACGTATATTTTTTTTTTCAAAATCATGATGGTTTCTATAAACCTTTAACAGGATAAAATCAATGCTCTTCTTTCGAAAACCTCCCCTAAGGAATTCATGTGGAAGGGTGTATGGAGAAACCTCCCATTGAAGGTACTCCTAGTATCATCTCTCTGAAGGAGATCCGTATTCCAGAGACGTTTTAGTCTCCTTGTCGGATTCTGTGGTATAATAAAGTAGATATACTCTTTTAGAATTTTTTTTTTAATTTCAATATATTTTAACAAATAACAATAGATTAGAGATAAATCTAAAGACTAATGAATGTAAAAATGGTTGTATTACAAGAAGGAAGCAGAGCATCTCAGAGTGTAGAGTGTCGGGTTGCTATGCTGAGGAATGAAGAATCAAAACCGGCTGTGGTAGACAAATTATTTAATCCTTTAACTTCCATGGATGGGATCCTGTGGGATCTAAAGGATCTTCTGGGGCTCATCCAGCCTCTATAAATCGGTTTCTCTTCGGACCATGTTCTCTCTATTGTACAAAAAAATTTTTAGTAATGTACTGTAACGGATCACATAGCTACTTTTAGTTTAATCTTTCGTCGTGCTAGATCAGTTAAATTATAAATATATACATATAAAATTTTTAAAATGACAAACTCACTGTGCCCGACTTCTTTAAGCTGTTACACAAATGATAGCACTGATTTTGAATCTATATGGATATGATTTCCTAAATTATAGAGACAAAATTGAAAAAAGTGTGTTCTCGGACAAACCACTTCCTTGCACAACCGTTATCTTTGAAACAGTACGGTCTTTAGAATGTACTGATGCTTAGATCCTCAATGGGCTCGAGTAGTTTTTTTGTTTTGTTTTTTGTATTAATAGATATTAGAGAACAACAAATTAATAATGAAAAAAAATATCATAGAACAATACATATATATAAAACTAACTAAAAAAATGTGTGATAAAGAGAACAAACAGAAAGTTAAAAACAAGGCCGTTATATAATGGACAGTGATATAACAAACTGAGGTCAAATAATTTTTCCAGTTCGTTATCGTTTCTTAATGAAATATCTTAGATATTGGTATATAAACACTTTTTGTGTTTACACCAAGTTAGCACAAAAATGCTTTTTTACATAATTTTATTTATTTCCTTATGATATCTATTATTATATAGGCCTAATATGGGTGTTAAGTAATAATTTATCCCTTTAACCCTAGACCTAGTGGTAGTGATTGATAAATTATCCATTCATCACGTATTTCTTCCGGTTTCGAACATGTCAAATTCATTGCCGACGTTTAATTGGCCATATTGCTAATTTTGTCAAACTAAAAGAGTGGTTAACAAGTTTATCAACACGAAAGAAAGATATTAGAAGCAATCGAAATAGAGTAGCAAACCTGAAAATTTCATCAGAGAAGATGGATTTAAATTAAGAAATTCTGGATCCTACATAACAGTGGCAACAAATAAACCCAAAAAACCCGTATGAACAGACAAGCCAATCAGAATACAGATAAGCTACGCCCCCGGATCCGAAAAGCTATAAATACCGAAGTATAGAAGAACATTTTAAGTCTCCGTTTAAGCCCTGAGAAAGCTAGCAGTATAGCCAGCGAAACGTTAGCAAATAACTCGACATCACGTTCGAAGCCAGAAGGAATACGTGATGAATGGATTAAAAATATTGGCTGTGGCATTCAAGAGAATATTTAATTATCAATTCTGTCAAAAGCCGCTAATCGATCACGTAGGATCTAGAGACCACCCTGCGTTAGTATCCAGCAAGATAGTGAGATGAAGTGATTCGATAAGGCGAATTTTCAGGTGTACCAAAATGATTTTTACAACCTTTTTATTTGACGGAATTTTTATACTATGGTAAACCGGACGATGATGCAGTTTTGCCTAACCACGTATTATTAAGATAAGGATCTTTAAAGAGTTCCTGAGACCGCGCATGCTCGGGACCGCCATTTTACGTCCGCTCTGAAAGACGGCATAACCAAGGATTTTTTACTGGATTTTTTACCAAATCCTAAGGCCACATACCTGGCTGCGAACACGACCTTGGACACAGAAGTTTGTTAGACTAACCACTTCGCCCTTGGTGACCCCTTGCATATACAATTAATAAGCAGATCAGTGTGATTAGTCATTTCCCTGATAGTAATCTCAACCAACGGAGTTGGAATACACCGGGCTTCCCATGTATTATGGTAATAACATATTTACATATTACAGGCGCATCACGAACATCTTTACAAAATTTTACTGTAGGTATACACAAACGGATGAGGGAGGGTAGCCAGATTAGCAGTGACAGATAAGTTGTTTATTCCGCTAACAAGAGTGAATCGATCCTATTGAATGAATCGATCCTATGGGATGAATCGATCCCAAACTCAATGAAGTGGGTACTATTACATAGAGATAGATCCTGGCGGTTGAGTGTGGCCTCCACCAAATCTGAGATATGAAAGTGCGATTGCCGGGAGTGCATTATCGATGGACCTTTCTTTCCCTCCATCAATAACATTTCAATTGTAATATATAATAATAATAATATATTTATTTAAAGAAATTATACAGATTTCATTTGGTACATAATGTATTGATGATCTTTTGCAAACCTCCCCTAAGGCATTCTAGTGGAAGCGTGTAGAGATGTGACTTATTTGAGATACAAGTATCTGAAATACAGATACAAGATACAAAATACGTATTTTCATCTTGTATCTAAAATACTTTTTTAAAATTCATTTTGTATCTTGTATTTAAATACCATTTGTTTGCTATAGTATTTTGTAAATACTGTTCGCTAAAATACTTTTGGTAATAGTTATCTATGCATTTAGTTACAAAATGTAACCAGATTCTATGGTTGTTTTAATTTTAAATGTCACCATAGATAAAACTGAACACACTGTTGAAATTTTAGTCTGGGACCAAATTGATAGATGGCGGCTCTTTCTTTCTACAAATTTCATAGGCTACGAAGTCAATAGCAGAAGCTATTCAAAGCTTGCAAGGGGAAAAAGACACTTACCTGTTGTCTGTTACCTGAGCAAATAAGAATTCAACATATCATCAAATCCCTTAGGATGGAAGATCTAAAATACTGCAGCTCTCTGCTAGATGTCATTGAAGAAAATCTAAAAAGGCGTTTTAAAAAGTTTTTGCAATTAGAGCCTGCAGCAAATGATTCAATATTAGCCTCAGTGTCACATCCGTTCTTTTAAATGAAATGGGTACCAAAGGATCCTGATTCCTCTGTTGCAAGTGCGAAAACACAGGATCTAATGGCAGCACCGCTGATTTAGAAACAATGCAATACCTAATTAATTAAGATACCAGCTTAAAGAGCTTAAATACTTATCCTACAACAAAAAAATATATATATTTTTGAAATATAACACCTGTTCACCAAGTTCTGCGCCTGTGGAGGGACTCTTCTCTTATGATTATGAGGCCTCATCGAAGAAAAAAGAATGATAAAATGTTTGAAGAATTGGTTTTATTTAGGTCTCAATTAAAACCTTTAAAATAATTAAGTCCGTTATCATACATTTTATATCTTTATTTTACTAGTTTTTCTTTATTCTTCATGTTCCAACCTTTTTTGTATATGTAAATATTCTCATTTTGTATCTTTGGTTTACCTCCTCCTTTTTGATTTTCCTTTATATTATTTTTACTTTACTATCCTTTCTGTACATTTATTTTCTGTATTTTATTTTATATGCGTTATTTATAATTTATCATTTCTGCTCATTTTCTTTAATTTTATTAAATCTGTCTTACTTTATTATATCTGCCATTATTTTCATTTTCTTTTCATTATCATTAATTTTGTTATATCTGTCTTTATCTTAATTTTATTATATCCGTCATTATTTTAGTTTCTTTTCATTATCATTAATTTTTTTAAATCAGTCCATATCTTAATTTTATTATATTCTGTCACTTTTTTAATATTCGTTATCTTTCATCTTCATATCTGCCACTATTTTAATTTTCTACATTACTTGTCACCATATTATTGTTACTGTACATTTTTATATTTTTGTTCTGTTTGTTTCTCTCTCATAGCCCTGAAGATCACCTACACTGTAGGTCGAAACGTCGGCACATAATTATAAGTTTATTACTTATTCAGTGTTCTTTTTGACTGCACCCCCCAACTATCTCCTTTTCATTAAAACCTTTAAAATATAATATTTTGTCTTATTTGCGCGATCAACGCGATCTATTCGTAAATAACTCATGTAAAAAAAGTAAACTTAAATTCCATAAAATGTTTTTTTCTTACAAAAGTATTTTATCTTTAAAAATTATTTAAAAGATACGTATTTTGTGTCTAATATTTCAGACATCATTCCAGAATGTATTTTGTATCTGGTATCTGAAATACTTAATTTAAAAGTAGCTTGCATTTTGTATGCCAGATACTTTGTATAGTGTATCTTGTACATCTCTAGAAGCGTATATGGAGAAGCTTCCCTTGGTTGATTGAAGGCAGTCCTAGCATGGTTCATCTCACTGTAGTAGATCAACCATGCACTTGTACTAGTAAATTTGGATGTGCAGCGTCATAGCATTTTTTGTAGTAATGTTTAATTAAATTTATTGATTTTAATCATCTTAGGATATATAAAATCAAATTAAAAATTATTTCTTTAAAAAAAATTCTAAATTGAATTCACACAGTGTGGAGTACTTCCATCTATTCAACCTCTCTACCAGGATATCCTACGGAAGGAAAGGACAGGTTTTTCAGGATACACTTTGGACTTAGATCCAGAACTGGAAAAACAGGAATACTTAAAAAATAAAAAAACAGTATTAATGGGTTTGCGAACTTTCAAGGTTTCCATTACACAACGCCAGTAAAAATCAACGAGGAAAATTATAAGAACAATCCACGCCAAATTATACACATATATATATATATATATATATATATTGTATATTATATGTAAAAGAGGTACACCAAACGTCACTCATTTGAATATTACTGATACGGCTACCATGGTAACAGCTGTGAGATAAAAATCGGGGAGGTTATTCTGATTTCTGTTTTTTTATTTAATAGTTTAAAGAAGATGATTTTACTATTAGTGTATGAAATATTAGCTTTATATTTAATTTTATGGTACTAGTATGTTTAAGGGCCTGCTGACATCAGCGCGCTCTGGTGTCACTTTTCTTAACCATCTCCTACTGTTATAGTAACCTTTCTTTTGTTTTGTTATTGTTTATGTGAAGTTGAACGTGAATGTGTTTTTGATTATTTTCTTCGAATATGACTTGGAATTTGAAGGAGATTTTTCGCACGGTGAACGATGAAAAATCAGCAGTTAGGTTTCTTCAGGAGCGGAATGTCATTCTGCAGAAAATGCGTTGTGGAAATGGACATGATATGAAACTGCAAGTAGGGAATAAAATTAGATGGAGATGCCAGAAAAAAAGGATGCAACAAGACCCTGAGTATTCGATTAAATACGTGGTTGAGGAATAGTACATTACTTTTGGAGACTATTGTCCATTTTATATAACGAAGTTAGAGGGAAGAGACCCTTTTGATGCAATTTTTGAAGATATTGTTCTTTTTAATGAGCATTGTTTGGAATAAATCTTTCATTGTCTATCAACATCATATTTTAAATATTTCTATTTTAAACATTAAATAACAATTTGTAACTAAAATATGATAATTTTTTTCATTTTTAAATGTTTTTATTTTAAAGAGAAAAGATTTGCCCGGGCAAATCATTTCTCTTTAAAATAAAAACATTTAAAAATGAAAAAAATTATCATATTTTAGTTACAAATTGTTATTTAATGAATATTGCTTGTAATAAATGTTTTATTATTTCTATTTTAATTTTGTCTACATGTTTCTCATTTATTTCATTTCCTATAAATCTGTTGTATCATAATGAAAGGCAATGCCTATTTAAAATTCATGCATAACCTGACAAGGTCCAAATAGTTGAGGTAAGTGACACCTGAGCGCGCTGATGTCAGCAGGCCCTTAAACATACTAGTACCAATTTTATAATGTTGATAGAATCAAACACTAAATGTGGTGTGTCGAAATAAAAACTAAACAGAGTTTCATTCTGTAAAATAAGCAAATTTATTTTTATTATAGCAATATGTTTCTTTAACTGATTTTAATAACTCATTTTATTATACAGTCTTACCTGTAAAATAAGAAACCATATTTAAAGCTAATATTTCACACACTATTTGCGAAATTGTTTTCTTTAAACCCTTCAATATTTTTTTTTTTTTAGAATAGAATAATTTATTGATATTACAACTGTAATTATATTACATCAAGTAAATCTGCTGTATGAACAAAGGACATGAAAAAAAAGGTGCTATCCGTTGATAGCACTCCAATAAAGTTCTACAGTAGAAGGTCTCGAGGCCATCTTCTTTACAGACACCTCGGAGGATTATCAGGAATAGTATGGGAAGCTAGTTGAGAGACTAGCGGATTCTAGTGTGCACGGAGCTTTTCATGTAAGGATAGGTATCTAGTTTGGGTCAAATCAGCAACATATAGGATATTAAGATCATGATGGATGCGTTTGTGACATAATAAGGAGCATTGAGGTTTTTACGAAGGATTTTGGATTGTAAGGATCGGATACGAGATGAATTGGATGGTTTAGTAGAGCCCCAAAGCTCAACTCCGTATGTCCAAATAGGTCTGATAACTGTCATTTAAGTGAGTCTTTTGTAGTTAATTGGGAGCTTAGAGTGTTTGTCCAGTAAATGTTGAAGTAGGCGAAAACGTCGAACTGTTTCTCGTCTTTTCAGTCTTGTAACCATTCAATAATAAAATAAAACAAATGAGAATAACTTCCTCGGTTTTTATCTCACAGCTGTTACCATAGTAACCGTATTAGAGTGAAATGAAAGATGTTTGATTAACGTGTGCATTTCAAACACACACACACACACAGATATATATATGTTGAAGAAATTGGTCCGGGTAGAGGTCACTGAATGAAATTCTCAAGTAATTTGAGAAAATCTTTATTGATAGCCAACGTTTCGACCTAAGCTGTAGGTCTTCTTCAGGGCTATATGCAAAATACAGACAATATAAGAAAACGATACAAATATATTAAAACATTTTAAATATAGATAAACCAAAAGAAGGTTAATACAGACAAAAAAAATGATTAAGATGTACAGTAAGGTAATTATGAAGGTTAAAATATATAAGTGTATACTATAAACTACTAAGTGCCAAAAGGTAGTAATCCACATCATGAAGAAAATAATAATAAAACAGAAAGTGTTGACAGTTAAAAAAATTAAGGTATTACTGATAAATAAATAAAAACTGAATAAAAATAAAAACTATAAAACTATAATAAAAACTGAATATACAATAGGAATGTGAAATGATATGGGTAAAATAGAAAGTGATAAGAATTACGCACTAAAAATTATAGGTAATAAAAAAAAAAAATAAAAAATAAAAATTGTAAAATTATAAAAATCTAGAAACGAATTATATAAAAATAAATAAATAAATAGAAATGAAAATAAAAAATATTTTAGAAATTACAGTATTAACATTGATAGGTAGAACTTAATAAAATACTAAATAATATAAGATATATATATTGAAATCTTATGTATACTCAATAGGTTAATGCTGTTAAGTACTGAGTTAGCATTTAAGTGCTCAGCTTAAATTATCTTAAATGCCTTGACGACTTCTCTTTATGAGCCTTCAGCTAGTCAGGTTGTAAGATAAATAAGCGGTTCTAATAAGTAACAAGTCAAAAAAGCAAAATGAGTACTTTTTTTGTCATCTTACTCTGCTCTTCAGTATTACAGTGTGCCCTCTGCGAAAATTTTATTAGTGAGTATTAATTTTGTTATTGCATTTTATTGGTGAATAAAAATCAAATAGCTTGCTCATTTATGACGAGAAAAAAATACACCACAAATAAAAGTATCAATACTTTATTAGTGATTTTCGTAATACCACAAACTACCTTAAATCATTAACGATACTTGATAAACTAAATTTTACAAAATACTTGTAGGTGAATTAATAGTTCGCAGCCCAGGAATCAAAATTTTAAGAAAAAGCGGGCCCGATCAAAGAACGGAGCAAAATGGCGACGGTATCAACATAGCCAATCAGAACTCTGGCAGTGTAGGAATGTAAATTATGCAAAAAATGTATTTTATTGTAAATTATAATAATGTATAAACAGGTGTCTCTTATTTACCTCCTAAATACAAAGTACATAGTAAAAAAATAATTAGTTCAATCGTCAAGGGATATGAGCATATATCCTGGTCTTCCAGGATGGTTGGTTTGTTCATTTAACGTCACTTTATGCTGCTATGGCTAATCGGACGATGCTACAGTGGGAGCTCTAAATTTTGCCTATCCAGATTTAATTAGGATAGGGATTTTTAACGAGTACCTGACATCGTACAGGCTCGGGACCCCCGTTTAACGTCCCTTCCGAAGGACGGCGTAACTAAGGATTTTTTACTCCCTTTAAAAAATCCTAGGGCCACCTGCCGGGCTGCGAACCCGCGATGTTGGGTTTAGTAGTTTGTTACGCTAACCACTAGACCACAGGTGGCCGTGTCTTCCAGGATGTCAAGCCCCCGCCCGAAGGTTTGGGCAAGGTACAGTACGCTAAAGAGAAAGATAGATCCTCGTGCCCTGGCTAACCATGAACAGTCATAATCCGTGGATCTAGCCTGATCACTCATTCGATCCGAGTGTACTTTGGTCAGAAGAATAAAGGTGAATCGCCCCCGAAGAAACTAGATAAAGAACTTGGGTGAGTCTGTCGCTGGGTGATATATATCTGCAAGGCCACACCACGAGGAGTAAGAACTTCAAGATCTAACACGCTCAACCTCTAGGTTTTCCCCTAATTAATAGTACCCGCTTTTATAGGCTTCGTGAGCACCAGGAGAGTTTCAGATCCTACAGAATCGATTCACGGATGGTAACAGAAAAATAATCCCTTCATCCCCAATACAATATGGTAAATATACGATATTGATAATACTTTTCAGCATAGAAGTCCAAATTATAACCCGAGAACATAACCTTGGCATTGAAGAACATAACCACATAAGATTTTATTGGTTCGTTGTTTGTCGGGCACGCCCTCATCGCACGAGGCAACTGTCCTTGCAGGACCGAGAACTCCCTGACGAGCCTCCTCCACGCCTCTCGTTCTGTTCCCTTCTCTCTTCACAGTCTCACTTCCATGTTTTCCAAATCTTTTTTTTCACGTCATATATCTTATATACACGTCATATATCATATATATTCACGTCATATATCATATATATTCACGTCATATATCGTATATACACGTCATATATCATATATTCACGTCATATATCCACCAAGATGGCTTTCCTTCTTCCCTTTCCCCTCCTCTTCGTTCATAGAGCAATATCTTGGGGAGTCTGCTTGGCTCCATCCTTTCACACGCCCAAGCCATCTCAGCCTTCCCTGTTTATTATACTGACAATATTGTGTCCCTGATACAAGATCTAGAGCTCTGAATTTTTATAGAATCCGTCATTGTCCATTATCCTGTACTGGATTAAAATTAGTTTTCAGGATAAAAAATATCTGATAATATTTTATCGATGTATTATTTTTTCTGTAGACGCTGTTGATCATGAAGATCTTTGGTCTTCTTGCGGGCATATATTGCTTATGCTGCTATGACCAATCAGACGTTGCCACTGTTGGAGTGCTAAATGTTACCTATCTAGGCTTAATTAGGATAGGTATGTTAACCTGTACCTGGCATCTTACAGGCCCCGTCCCCTTGCCGTTTTACCTAGGAAGGTATTACCAAGGATTTTTTAATTATTTTTAAAAAATCATAGGACCACTTACCGGGCAACGAACCCGCTATCTTGGGCATCGTAGATTACTGTGCTAACATCTCTCAAAGTTGTGGTGAGTACTTACCAGCAAGGCCTAATCAAGATCCCTCAAGGGGGGAGGGTTAGGGGGTCAAACGCCCACCGAAATCCCGAAATTTAGTTAGTATTAAAAATTAACACTAGGTTTAAAAAGTGCATATTAAATTAAAAACAACACACACAGCAGAGGATTCAACACATTTTACATCATTGTGCATTGCAACAAGCATATTGCTTATTATATTGCTTGAAAATGACCTCCAGCAACTTCACAATAATTAACATTCAAATCGAAAATCAAGAATTGGAGTATTGTTGTTGCGTATTGCATCTAAATCATTCATCAATAATATTTTATATGGGCAAATTTATCCAAATTTTAAAATTTATCATGAATAATGGTATTAAAATCCTCAATCCTGACCTGACCTCCCCCCGAAAGGTTTTCATGGCTTACGGCCTTGCTTACCAGGCTCATATAGCATTGTTATCATAATACATTGTTATCATATTACATTGTAATATGATAACAGTCGTAATCAAATTAAAATTAAACATTCATAGCGAAACGTTAAAACATTTTTTCATAAATATATTTCTGTGAATTCGATAGAAAATACTTTTAAATAATATTTTGATATCAAAACTCTGAGATTTAAATTATTTATTGCTTTGATGCTCATTACGGGTACGTAAAGATGTGTACAATTAAAAAAAATGTACCTATTTAATTAAGTCATTTACCATTAGGAACCTGAAATATTAACAATCATGCAGGTGAATCATAATCATAGGCGTAAAGAGGGGGGGGGGGTTATTGGTGATGTAAACCCCCCATTGCTTAGAAGAAATTAAAAAAATAATTGAAACAATTTTAAAAAAATAAAACTGAAGGATTTTACTTTTTCAAAGTTATTATTGTGGGATTACGGAAGTAAGGGTCGATAATGCCAAAAAAACAACAAAGAAAGTGCAAACACAGTTATTTTAATGAATAAAAGGTACACTAAAATGACAACTGTTTATTTACAATTAATTATATTATTATAGCGGCAGTAGTGGCATCTAGTGGCAACAATAAGATCGCAACTATGAGAAGAACAGTTTACACAATTCTTAAAATCTAGAAGTTAAGTCAGGATGGGTCTAGTAAGTTCCCTATGCAATTAAGTATAGTAAGTTATTGTAACCAATAAATAGGATTACTTTTATTTAAAAGCAACTTCTTGATTGCCCTTCCAAAATTTATAAAAAATTATAATCTATTTATTTAATTTGAAGCTACATGATTTATAGTATAATACATATTATACCTATATTAAGAGACATCTTTTTTGAAGGGAGTAATATGTTGGAGTGGTTGACTGGTGGGGTTTAACCCCTCATGAGTCAACTCGAGTTACACCAATGATGATAATATATCTCTCCTTTAGTGAACCACCACATAGTCGGGTAAAAAAAAAAATTACTATTAAAGTAATGACAATGTCCACATAGGATGATAACAAGCATTTCCTGCCTTTAACTCCTCTTAAATTTCGTTTTTTCTAGTTAGCATAAACCCTAAGTTCTTAAACTTTTGGACATGTTCAAACTGTTTCCCTCCTACAAAAATATCACCAAGATATCTCCCCCTTTTCTGCTACTAATTGTATACTTAGTCTTATCCGAATTTACTTCCAGTCCTTTTCCATACCTACATTCATCAACGTTTCTGAATTCAGTTTTATCGTTTCCGTGTCTTGGCCCAAATCCTCCGCAAGCCCAAGCACGGATATTCATATTCAAATTTTAGTAGCATAAACATTGACATTAGCAATAGCATAACAAAATAATTCGAATGGAATTCGTTTGTTTTTATTTTTGATGTCATCTCTGAATCAAAACCTCTCTCTTGGCAATACAGTCAATAGTAGTAATGATTGTATTGCATTGTGAACAGGAAGGCTCAATGTCGATAGCACCAATCTCTTATACCAACCAATACCAATACTAGATTTTTCTGTTATCTGTTTATAATGATTCTAAGTCCACTACAGAATAGTGAAGTCAAGAGTTTAAAGGTACTGCCCTAGTGCTTAGTGGAATTTTTAGCAATTATCTGATTTGTATTCAAGTCTAAAACTAGTATTCATTGTAATTACTTGATATTAATGTTTTGTAATTAATTAACATTAATGTTTACAGTTGATTTAATTTAAAATTATTGTTGCTGAAGATGTCAACTTCGAGTTAAGTCACAAGTTTTAATTTTTCATTTGTTTTAAATTCTTGAAAATAAAAATAATTTTATTACTGACTGTATATAGATTAAAGAACCGACTTACACATACTGTTTAGGTTGTATCATTATCTATACTTCAAAATGTTTGTTGAAACGTTCATTTCTTGATCAAATGATTACCAAAATATACCCATAACTACACTCTTTCTTCATACTAAAACTCACGATTATTTTATTTTTGAGAATATTAAAAAGGAAAGGAATGAAGGTGTGTACTGTTCCTGCATTTGTCTATATCATTTGAGTGTACTGTTCTGGTGATTGTGGATGGTGTATTAATTACTAATTTAATTAAAATACAAAAATAATATATAATAAGTAAAGACAACAGATGTCATGGAAAATTTTTATTAATAATTTAGTTATAATTAAATTTAAATTATAAATTTGTAAGACCCCGACATATGGAAATCTTACACAACAATCTGGTTCCCTTATAAGATAAGTACAGGGTATAATCTAATACACACAATTTTACAAATGGCCACACAACAACAAACTTTTTTTTTTTACTTAATTATACAATGGCAATTGACATTTACAAAATGATAACTTGATTCCTCGTATTTTTGTCTCTTTTTTCATTTATTTTAATTTTTGTTTACAATAGTATAATAACAAAAATCATTTTGAATCGGTAATAAATAGTTAATGTTAACACATTCTAGGCCTCTTTCTCGTCAAATATTTTATAAATTCAATTTCAATTGTAATAAATATTTACATAATTATTCAAAACTAAACATCTTTTCGATTCGTAAGATCAATTTAAAATCTCCAGTAATATTGATTAGTTGAGCATTGACTTACTCAAACGATGGTGCAGGTTCCTCGTAATATCAAACAATGAATATTCTTAAAAGACACTGTAGCTGCCTGAGATTTCAAACTTATATGTTACACTTTTGATGAACGTTCTAAAAATTTCATTATGAGCAAAGACTAACAATTTTTTGTAAAAAATATCTCTATCCCTGCATTATTTATCTCATGCATAGAAGAGCGTGGGTCCCATAACTAATTTTCAAAAAATTACTACAATTAAAAAATGGAAATAGATCTTGAGTTTTTCCGAAAACAGTTTGCTAAATATTTTCAGACCTGCATTGATTATAAAATGTAAATAAAATATTTGGCTGATTACAATTTTAGAACTCTTTGTTTACAAAACGTTTTTCTAATATTATATCTGAAATGAACACGTTCACAACCAATTTTTCAAGTAATAGTTTTTATTTTATTACATAATTGAACACAATTTTTTCATTATTAAAAAAAATCTAGAACAATTGCTAAATATACAGCACAGCTATAAAAAGTGCATAAAAGTATTAAAAACATAACAAGAAAAAAAAAAAGAAAGAAATCACCTAGAATAGAAGTACTATATATTTAAATTCTGAAAGCATTGAATTTTTTTCAAGGAACCTTGAATTTTTATTAGAAAAAATTTAATATGTATAACAAACACTGTTTAAAATATACAAAAAAATTATTGTATTTTTAAAATGTATATAAATATATACATATCATGTAAATAAGAAAAGGGTGAAACTAATCACTAGCAGATTAATAATATCTATTTTAATCAATTCTTAAAAATGATCGAGGATAAACTCTTTGGAGCGGTATCACAACCAAATGCACTATAAATAATACCCAGCAAAAAAGTATAAATACATAAGGAAGAAAAGTGGAGGTAAAAAAACGAACAACTCATAAATAAGGAAACTATTAATTTTAAAGCCAACGTTTCGACCGACATTGCAGGTCTACTTCAGCGCTTATAATAGGGTCAAGAGTTGAGATGGGTTTGAGTTACACCCCAACCCTTGACCCCATTATAACCCTGAAGAAGTCGGTCGAAACGTTGGCTTTCCAATAAACAGCTCTTCCTATTTATGATAATTTGTTTTTACCTCCACCTGAACCATATTCTTCCCAATATATATATATATATATAAAGGTCAACTAATATTATTCAATATAAATACATAGCTCATCATTACGAATTTTAACTTCCAAGTCAGGAATTGTTCAAAACAATCAATGGAAATCAAGAAAAATGAATACTGAATGGACAAGATAATGCTTTAAATATGAAAACAAATTAAAATATGTATATCATCTCTAATCATGTAATAATTTTTCTTAATAAATTACGAAAAAAAAATTCAAGGGACCTTCGATTTTGATACAAAAATTGTATTTAAATAATTATAATAACATTTAAAAATGAAAAAAATATAATAAAGAAATCAAATGTGAAACAGGCAGCTACTACGAATAATTAGAATGCCAACTAAAAATATTTCTAAATACTGTTTCCAGTTGTGGCACCTACTTAGCATAATACATTTCAATATCTCTACAGTAGCCTACAGTAATAATAAATATTGTAACATTATACATATACAACACGTTATAACTGTACAACAAATAATACCGATGGCACAGCCAATAATAAGTTAACTTTGATTTATATTTTCATTCCTAACCGTACATTTATTGCCGTTGTGAATATTAACAAAAAAAAATGAAATACAAAACAAAAAAATATATATATATAAAAATAAAATAAAAACAAGGCAATTTACAATCATAAAATGTGTTGGAATGTGAATGATATAAATAAGTTATCTTTCTACAAATATTTATATATAATTTTATATATATATATATATATATATATATATATATATAATATAAATACCATATATATATATATAAAAAAACAATTTCTAACAACAATATTACAAATAAATACAACAATACAACCTGATATAAGTATACAACGCTACTTTGTCTCATTATTAAAAAGAAATAATTGGTAAAAGAAAAGTAGCGCGGAGAGTTAATCTCTCTGATGCGTTGTTATTCTGATTTTCTCACAACCATTGGTTCTACAGAAGGAACTTAAACCTAAAAAAAAACGGATAAAAAGGTTAAAATATAAAATGTATATTCTATATGTTTATATTTAAAATATAAAATGCAACCTTATAATAATAAAAATCTATACAGTACATAAATAAAATGAAGAAGATATATTTAAGGCTTGGTCATAAATAATTATATTTATATTGGAAAGTATTAAAAATGAAACAAATAAACAGTTAAAACTCGCTGAAACACAACTCAAAGTTACTGTTAGCCTGCGGAACAGATGACATTACTTTTATACAATTCTTTAACCTTCCCCAACCAATTTATGCATTACTTAGAAATGATTTACTTTATGAACAGTATTAATAATACTAAAAAAACCTTTGAACAGGTCTGGGAGGGGTTCAGTACATGGTAGAGACTGTACTATTTCACGGACGAGGTGATTTGTCCTAGATCATGCCCAACCGCCAAATTCCTCCACCCCCTCTGTTTTGCACACCCACTTTATAGAGGCTGGGTTAGGCCCATAAGATCCTATATAAGTCCTAGATCCCATATGATCCATTTCTGCCTGATAACAGACTACATGAAAGTTTCGCTAGCAGTGGGATTTGAATCAGAATTTTCGGCATGGCAACTCAATGCTCTTCCACCGAGCCACTCCCCTCCCTAAACTTGATAATATAGTTAGTGTTACATTAAGCCTAATAAGCTAATTAACATTTATGATAAATTGACTCACTCATTTCCTTTTGACAGGTTTTTCCAACATCTTTTCTGCTTTCTTGAGTAAGCGCTCCCTCTCTCTCCTTTCCTTCTCCGACTGCCTCCTTTCCCTTTGAGCCTTAGCCCGCAGCTCCTTCAGCCTCTTCTTTACGAGAGACTTCCCTTGGCCGGTTATACCGAGCGATTTGACACGACTAGGCTCTAACGAGAGCAGCGCAGTTCCATTGGTGACGCCGCTCTCGAAAAGAGTTTCTGTATAAGCTTCTAAGCCAACCGATGTCAACCAGTAACTAACCTACAATTGGAATAATACAATACTGAAATGTTTTTATCCTTTTTATATTATTAAAATGTTTGTTTTATAAATAAAAAAGTAATTTATAGTTTATAAGAAAAATGTCATATTCTTATTTCACTTCATTCTCTGAATTGAATTAATAGTACTAAAATCAAAATATTGGAATAAGTTCTTTTTTTAAATTAATGCATTCCATTTTTTGCATTTAAATTTAAAAATAGTGCTATATTTGTGTAATGGCATAAAGCAGTCAGGAACTGTGGCTTTGTGATAAGCCAATGGTTAATAAAGATCTTTATTATTTAACTGATCGTACATGACAAAATAATAAACAAAAAATAGTTCAAACCCTAGAAGCCGTAGACCAATTTAAAAAAAAAAATTATTTATTACAAAGAACCAACCTGTTCACTGGTCCATTCGGGAATGGGAGTATTTTGGCACATTAGCAACCGACGTTCTTCATTTGGTATCCAAACATCACTTGAATCTAACAGAATAAATTAATTTAGCAAGTTTTATAATTTTAGAAATAAATAAATTAATAAATACTATAGAAAATACTACTTATTACCTGATGATCCAATTTTACTAGGGCTGGGATCTGCGGTTAAGATTCCAGGGGAAACAGATCCGGATGAAGAAGGAGAACCCTGAGGCCAACTTTTCTTTACTGGAAAAAGAACTGATAAATTTATTCACTAGTAATATTTATAAACATGTCCATGTTATTGTAATATTCATTGACAAAATTAACAATAATGGCATATAAAAAAAATCTGATTTTGGCGCCATATGATATCCTTGTCAAAATTATTTTTTCTTCATTCAAAACGTAATCCTGAATCAAACTGAAATTAAAAGCCCATATTTATTACTTGTAACACAATGCAGCAAAGTATATTTATAAAAAAATATTAAATTAATAAAATTACTGCATTACTTTTGACTTAAAAAAAAATAATAAATCAAAACATTTTAAAACATACTTCGAACAAGGTAATAACCAGATGTAAGAAGGGGGTCGGTCACCAGTGTTAAAGTGGTTAGTAAAAAAACCTTCTATGCCTAAAAAATGGCAGTCCTAAGTCTGAACAGTGTCAGATACTTGTTAAATCCCTATTCTAATTATTCCGGTATAGGCAAAATTTAGTACTCTTACTGTAGCATCTTTCGAGTAGTATTAGTAGCATAAAGTGACTTTAAATGAATAAATAAGATATGTCAGGATATTTTCAATTCTGAAAGCTATATATTGTTGAAGTAATTCCTTTTATGTACTTAGTTTGTATTGTATAATTAGTATATTATTGTAGTACAGACAAACAACACTGAAAAGTAACCATTGAGATTATGTTGGTATTTGCCCTTTGTTATGTTTTATTCAGCAATTGTTTGGTAGGCTTGGAGGATACCCAGTCGGAATGATGCTCTTTGTGTCTTACCCTGCTTGTTGGTGTCGTTCATTTGTTGTGACTGGATCGTTGTGTGAAGCGTCTGTGTCTACCCATATATTTATGTACATACAGTTTTGTAAATTCAATAAATCTCTGCCCATATCATAATAACAGTGTTATTTCCTAACACTGTCACCTTTTTACTCTCTCTGTTAAAATATTATATTTTAACAGGTGTAAAATGAAGTCCGAAGACAGCCAGGTTTAATGCAAAATAATAATAATAACTCAAAGAGAATGCAAAGCTATAACAGTAAGAGCAAACTAGGTCACGAAGAGAACTTAAGGCGTAAGAAGTGAGCTAGATGTAGATAGTGGGGGAATTGGCATTGCTTCTCTATGCCTCGCCAGACTAGAGGTGACTTCTGCTTAGGTAATTTTCTAAATTGTAGGACTGTAGAAAAATTGTTAACCATTCTTTCTAATTTCTTATTCAAAAACAAAAAATAATAACAATCTCAGATTAATATTTGCTTAGACTAAGATTCGCTAATGATGCTATGATTATGTTAGCAGCTGATGATAACTAAGAATGCCTTCAATCGTATAAAACTCACAGCTAAACCAACAGCTACCTTTGAGGTTCGCTTGAGCAACAGCGTGCCTGATCTCCTCGACCAGTGACTGTGGCACGCTCGACTGGCTGCTGCCCAGGCTGGTCGTGCTGTTCATCGAGCTGTTGAGGGTTTGGTTCGGTTCGCAGCTTCCTGATGACATCCGCCTCTCCCGTTCGGCAAGCACTTGTTTCAGCTGTTCGGCTAGTGAACCTGCAGGTGAAACAAAAATCAATAGAAAACACTTTCTTTATTTCTTGGAAAATGGGAAGGTAAGAAGCTATGATCTGTTAACTAACCTCTCGGTGGAGCTGTAGTCGAGTTGGCCCAAGGATCAGGGCTTGCGTGATCTCTCTCGCTTTCCACGTCCGAGCTTTCCGTACTCTCGTCAGTGGTCAAACCGTAATCCTGAAACAGTTATTAGTCTAATTAATAATACAAACAGAGCTAAAAAAAAACAATAATATATTCACATAACATATGCTGATAAATCTTAACTTGAATATTAATTCCTATAATACAGTCCTACCCTGCTTTACAAACCTTTAAATATGAATTTGCAATAATGCGATGTTTTTTTTTTTTTAAAGATATTTATAATTGGAATCAAACAAACATTTACAATTTATATGTTATAAATTTGAATGAATTTAAATAATATATTTACAAGTAAAATTATAAATTTTAAAAAACATTAAATACTTAAAATTTTGTTAAAATTGTTAATTTAAGACCAAATTATTAGAAAACTATTGCATAAAAGTTTGCATTTTTTAATAGAGACAGATAAATAGGTAATCGAATTATACTTAACATGGTTGCAGTAAAATTAGTTGTTATTTTTTCATTTTATATAGTTTTTTAATTTAGACTTTGAAATTTCTATATAAGTACCTAGCTTCCTTTCTCTTCAATAACAAAGATCTGCAAAAAAAACTTTTTTAAAAATTGTTTTCATTTAGTTAACTGATCTGTATGTAATTTTTTGGGCTGAATTAAAAAATGACATTGGTTTTTTTTTTATCACATAAGGCTTGCCTACAAGATAAAGTTGAAGTTTTTGGAAAAAGTACAAAAAACTTGTCGATTTGTTTTTATTATTTTAATATGAAGTAAAAGAAAAAAAAACAACGATACCTAGCTAAATTGAGCATAAAAGTTATGCACATGTGTTGTAAAGTTATTACAAGTCTTTGTAAAAACGTTTTCTTTTTCCATCAAAGCTTCTTTTGGCACATTTTCGGCTTTGTTCTTGTGAATTTTTCCTTTTTAATGTCTAACAGTAGTCTGCCATCATGTTGACATTCCATTGACCTACGTATCTGCGCTCCCTTTCTTTTATATCTTGATGGAATATCCTTGTTGTTCCTCACTTACAGCCCCAAGATTTTCTGGAAAGTAGTCCATATGTGAGTGAAGGAAATGAATTTTAACACTCACGTTACGTTTTGTAGTTCTGTAACAATTCAGCAACCAAAGCTTTGTAGTTTGGGTCTTTTTTGTTTCCAAGAAAGCCTGTTACAACAATTTTAGATGAATTCCAGGCATTTTTTCTTCCATTTCCATTTTAGTGACAAATCTTTCATCTTTTAAAAGTTTTCTGATGTCAGGCCCAACAAAGACTCCCTCTTTCAGCTTAGCATCGGATATACCAGGAAAGTGTTCACAAAGATACTTGAAACACTCTCCTTCTTTGGGTAATGCTTTCACAAACTGTTTCATTAGCCCCAATTTGATATGAAGTGGTGGAAGTAAGATCTTTTTAGGTTCCAATAAATTTTGTCTTTCAACTTTTTAACTCCTGAAATAAGAGCCTTTCTGATTGGCTATGTTTGCTTGACATAGTGTTGTTTCCTGTCACGGTTATCCCATTCTATTATATTTATAACAGAGGAAACATGGAAACTTTGTGTAACAACTTTGTTGACCCAGTAACATGGAAATAACTTTCAAATCCCCACAAATGGTCAGAGTAGCCGAGCTTATTAAGAACAAATTCAAGATTTTCGTAGCATTCTTTCAAATGGACTGAGTGTCTAACAGGCACAGAAGCATATCGGTTACCATTGTAAAGAAGTACAGCTTTCAAACTCCTTTTTGAAGAATCAAATAAGAAATTTTCAGATGAAATTTGTGACCTATCTAATCTAGGGGTGATGGATTTTTCACTATTTTTTCCGTAATCAGCAAAAAAAGTACTGTTAAACCCACTAGTTAAATGTGCTACAATTTTTTCATCGCAGACCTATGTAATCAGGAACTGTTTAAATTGAAGCAAAAGGACTCTAAGTAATATTATAGAAATTTTAAAGCCAAATTAAAACAACTATTTAAAATAAAAAAGAACAGCTAATTTTACTGCAACCATATTAAATAGTTCCTTCTTATTAAAACAAAACAATGTCCACTGACTTTAAAATTTTATGAACTTTATCTATCCAAACTTTTGCAAGTATATTATATTCATAAAATATTATAAAATGAAAAATTTGAGAGAAACCTAAATTTTAGCTAAGTTCTTTTTGGAAGGGTTATATGAAATCCTACATAGTAAGATTTCAATCTTTGCAAATCAAATCAAATTGCACCTTTGGTATATGCAAGGTATGACAGTAATACTATTAATAAAAATATACAAATACATCAATAGATTTAACACAGAATAAAGACGATTAAAACATTTTTAACTTCACAATATATTATTAACTTATTAGTCATTAACACATATATAGGAATCAATAGTATAAATAATCTGACACGTAGTTGTGTTTTTGTTATTATTTTTTTTTTCTGTAACTCCTAATCACATAATATGAAATATCCCTTTCCGACACCAGGTTTTAATGGTTATATTCACAAAATACCAACTTACCGAGCTGGAATTAGACAAAGGAAGCGAAGAAGATGAATGGTGTTTCTTGGCTTGGGAAGGTAACTGCCTATTGCCGAGACCGCCACGAGTGGCCAGCTCAGCTTTGGACCTGGTTGCGGACACGTCGAGGAGGTTGTGAGGGGGCACGGCGTCGTCTAGTTCCTCCTTCGCTCCCGTTTGCTAAATAAATTAGATTCCATTTTGTACTTTTATCATAATCGCCAAAATTGTTTTCAGGCATGCAAATTGTTTTCTTCTTTCCATTCAGCCATCATGTTAAGAGGGAGAAGGAATGAATGGGCACTACATATCTCAGAGACAAATTGTTAGGAGAGTATCACAGGCAATGGACAATACATAATAATCATGCATGTGGTTAGTATCATATATTCTATTTTTAAAACAGACAGGTTATACAAGTTTTTATTTAAATAAATTCATCAAAGCAATAAATATTCTTAACAATGATTCCATATATTATAACACCATTAAATTATTTTAATTTCAATGATAAAAATGAACAAACACTTTGAAGATTCAAATAGAATAATTCTATCAAAACGATGTAAGAGAATTTTTATAATGAAGCCTAAATTGTCCTCTACTTTTAAGTAGATAACATGCATTTATGGGAGCCAACAAAAAAAAGAAAAGGAACACAAGAAACAAGTGAAATGTCCACCCTCTTCGTGTAAATCATCTTATAAGCATTGTCATACCATTTTTGGAATTAGATAAACGAGGATGTCCCATTTAAAATGATCCATCAATTTTTTTTTAAACATCTAATGATATCTGAAACTTGAATAGGACAAAACTTTGTATACTTTCTTCTCTACTGTAATGTGATGTGGTATATTTTAGAACAGCAGCTATTATGTACAATTTTCTTACCTAAAATATTTTTGGGACAACCAAGGCTTAGTGGCTGGATAATGTGGCCTACAATCCAAAATGTTGACATTGAATTTGGAATTAAAAAGTGGCTCCAAAAGACTATCATGACCCGGTGTTGACTGTTACAGGAACATTGTACAGCTAAATAAGTTAATTTATTATATTTAAATTATAGCTGATTTATTTTTAATTTTTAAACGTAGACCATGTTTAAAATAAGTTATCTCAACTTTCATTATGTTATATATGAGAGAAGACTGTACTGAAAATGGAGAAATGTCTTAATGCTGACATAAATCAAAAAACATTCCAATAAAAGAATAAGGATATCAGAAAAATTAGTTCATAAAAATTACCTAAAATAAAAATCATTGTTTAAAAATGCTTTTTTTGATATTTTTACTAGTGTTTTTCCAGATTTGAATTCAGTTATCAATGTCTAACTGAGAAGTAACATTATTTTAAAATCAAGACTGCCCCAATGTGTTACTAAACTTCTTTCGAATATTATTTATTGTATATTTAATTATTATTATTATAATTTATTAAAAGAAAAAATAATTCAAAATAAAAAAGAAGGAGCAACTTTTTAGGCTGTGTCTGTAAAAGATAAGAACAAAATAAAATAAAAGAAATGTGAACTTTATCTGTTACTAACCTTTCTCTCGACAGTTGAAGTCTTCTCTGACTCTGACTGCGGCAGTTCCACTCCGAGGCTCTCGAGGAGGGGTGTGACTGGGGGAGGCCTCCTGGTCATCGGTGGTGTGTTCAGTCGCAGGTAAGTACCTTCCGCGCACTGGGGCAAGTGAACAGGCAGTCCAGCTCTTCGTTGAGTTTCCATCAACTCCTGTTCTACTTGAATTATCTAAACAATAATATAATATATAATCAAACTTTGAAAACAAATACTGATCTACTTATGGAGGAGTATAAATTCATATTTCTCTTTATATAACCCAATTTATTGAAATAGTTTTAAAAGTGTTTATAATTTATTTTATTAAATGAATCATATAAACTATTATGAAATTGAAATTTTTATTTCTATGTTTCAGTGAATAATACACCTTGTCTTCAAGTAACAAACATTTTAGCTAAAACAGATCTACCTACACACTTACTGGAGGAAAAGAGTTTTACTGTTTTCTGATAATCAGCTGTATTTATTTTTATTCCTTTAATTTATCAGCTGATTTTCTTTTCTATTTATCAGATTTATGT
Source organism: Arma custos (assembly GCA_037127475.1). Classification (NCBI taxonomy): domain Eukaryota; kingdom Metazoa; phylum Arthropoda; class Insecta; order Hemiptera; family Pentatomidae; genus Arma; species Arma custos. The sequence continues at coordinate 12,484,096 of CM073760.1, read as the reverse complement.
GAACTCACTTTTCCTTAAGACGTGTGTGTGGATTCACTCTGACTAGTAGGAAATAGATTGAAACTTACAACGGTTAGAATAAATATTGAATATTAAATGATACTTACCCTATCTTTTAGTGCTTTGACGAGGGCGTTGTATTCCCTGTCCTTTTCTTGAAGAGTTTCCAGATAAAATTCTTCTCTATGAAGTAATTCTGCTTCTCTTTCATGGAACTCACGCACCAAACGCTTGGTTTTAGCATACTTTTTCTCCAAAGATATATATTGTTCCTTAAATAGATAAATCACACATTAAAAAGAATTAAGAAATATTTATAAAATAAAAACCGATAAATAAAAACTAAATGACTCACTTGTGTCTGATGGAGCATGTCTTGATAGTTAGCGTTGTCCTTCTTTATCGCAGCGAGGTTCCTCTCGACTTCTCTCAGCCTCAGTGTTGTCTCCCTTAATCTTTCACCTAAGTCTTCTCTAGCGCCTTTTTCAAACTCCTCAAGCTAAAGTCGAGATATTTAAATAATTAATACAAGTATTTAAATATTCCCACAATAATTTATATTGGAGAATGGTTGCAGTCAAGCAGAGTTGGGGGGTGCAGTCAAAAAAACATCAAATAAGTCAAGACTTTTCTCTCATAGCCCTGAAGATGACCTACGAAGTAGGTTGAAACTTCGGCACAAATAAAAATAATTCTTAACTTATTTGGTGTTTTTTTTTACTGCATCTCCCAACTATCTCTATTCTCCATAATATCATCCAGTCAACTATTCTGTTCAACTGTTCAACTATTTTCCTCTCTAAAATAATTTATATTATTTAAAAAACAAAATATTTGATAGAACAATTCATCAGATTAAAAATAAAAGGTAGGGGTAGAACAGGACACCATTTTTTCAAATTATTGAGAGCCAAAGTATTACTTGTATTAGTTACAATTAAGAATAATTATTATATATTGATGGAACGGAACAAACATATTTCAGGATTTAACAACCTTTAGAAATCTAAATTTTTTTTTTTTACTAAAACTTTCACTTTTTCTTCATTCTTTTGATTATATGGTCAGGCCAGGTGATAAAATAAAATAAAAAATTTTCTTGTAGGTCTTCTAGAATCACATAGAGCATGATAGCTTTTCATATCTGCCGATTTAGGCTCAAGCCTTCTAGCTTCATCAAGAAGTGCACAATTCTTAAGAACGAACTTGACTCTTCGTTTTCTCATATCACACTTACACATCAGACTATTTTCTGTTCTGAATTTAGTCTATTATAGTTTGACTAGTGTCTAAATAAAGTAACTGGTTCTTTTCCGTCGTTTGGGCGCCATCTTATTGTAGCTTTGTTAATGAATTTTACATCATTGAATGAAATTTGGTCATCTATCTGTGATTGAAATCATCCGGATCAAGAAGGTAATTCCACTGCCTCATTACCAATGTACCACAGCATGTTGGGATCCATAGCAACACCAATTTTCACTCTCCCTTTGAACAATGACTGAATGACGTTTGAAACATACCGAAATTCCTGATTTTGCAAAAGAAATCATGAAAATATCTTATTTCCAAAAAATATTACTATTAAAATGGAAGGAATACTGGTTATTCAAATATAATTGAGATATGGATCTTTGACGAGTAACTAACACACGTTCAGGACCCTCAATTTTTGTTTCCTCTAAAGGATGGCATAACCATTTATTCCCTTTAAAAAATCCGAAGGCCAACTGACAGGCTGTAAACTTGGCCATAGGAGGTTGATATGCTAACCACTTCACCACAAGTAACCTTAGTTCATTTGTTAATCATTTATTGCTAAATGCTGTTGTAGAAGAATCAATGGAAGAAAGATTTTTTATAAAAATCTCTGAGATGTTGGCCTGATAACTTTCAGATCAATATCAACTTGAATAATTATTGTTTTAAGGCAAAATCATTTAGTCGAAAAAATCAAATAAAAAAAGGGTATTAATCAACTCGTTATTACAAAAAAATTTTTAGTTATAGAATTAAAGATGAGGAAAAACCGATGCTAATAAATCTTTTCAAGGAAATCCATACTAATATTATAAATACGAAAGTAACTCTGTCTGTCTGCAACAGAAGTTACCACGGCCAAACCGCTGGGCCAATTTGGGTGAAATTTGGTGCAGAGATAGTCTAGAGCCTGAGAAAGGACATAGGCTACTTTTTGATGCGATAAAAGGGTTGGAAGGGGTTGAAATAGGGGATGATTTAATAAAATTGATTTAATTTGAAATAAATTATAAACATATGTTATAATGCTTTTACACTATGTGAGTGGACCAGCCTCTTTCAAAGATCTCAAAAAGCTCAATCAATCAAGAATTTTCAACATTTGAGGCATGTGAGGCAACAGGGTTATTAGAGAATGATAATCATTGGGATACAACTCTGAAAGAGGCTCTACAATATAAATCTGCGCCCAAAGTGAGAGAGCTGTTTGCTATATTAATGGCGACATGTGGACTTTCAAGCCCTCAAGAATTGTTGGAAAAGTATAAAAATGACATGGTGGATGATATTTTACACATATTACAAGAACAGAATACGAATGTTTTGTGCAATGATTTAATTTACAATGACGCGCTAACAAAGGTTGAAGACCAAGTGATTACTATTACTGGAAAAAATTTATCCGATTTTGGAAAGAGCAGACCAAAAAGAATTAGAGAAGTTAGTAGTGATTTATCGCGAGAACTAGATTACGATACTGTTTCTTTAATGCAACAAATAACAGAAGCGCTTCCACTTTTAAATTCAGAACAAAGATTAATTTTTGACACAGTTATTCAAAGGCTGCCAGTGGCGAAGGAAGTTGGTTCTTTTTGGATGCTCCAGGAGACACTGGCAAAACATATCTTTTAAATTTACTATTAAACCAAATCCGGAAAGGTAAAGGCTGTTGCTGTTGCAGTAGTTTCCTCTGGAATAGCTGCTACGCTACTTAGTGGGAACGAATAGCGCACTCCATTCTAAAACTACCAGTATGTAACATTAGCAAAAGCAGTGAGCACGGAAGAATGATACAGCAGTGTAAGCTGTTGGTTTGGGATAAATGTACCATGTCCCATAAAAGATCAATCGAAGTACTAAATAGCACAATGAAAGATATCAAAGGCAACCAGGGTATCATGGGAGGGATGGTGGTACTTATAGCTGATGACTTTAGACAGACCCTCCCGATTATTATTAGAGGTACGCTGGCAGATGAAATAAATGCCTGTTTTAAAGGATCTGTATTATGGGTAAAAAAATTTATTTCACTACAAATATGTGAGTAAAACTTCACAATGATTCTCAAGCAAGGCAATATGCAGCTGTTCTTCTAAAAATCGGAGAAAATTGTATGCCAACAGACAGTAACGACATGATTACATTGAGATGTGAATTCTGCCAAATTGTCGATAACACAGATGATCTAAAAAATAATGTCTATTCTAATCTTCAAATAAGTATGGGCAATCGAGAATGAAAGGGCAATTTTAATGAGATAGTTAACCAAATAAACAAACAAATCATGATAGATGTGGAGGGGGATGTTGTCGAATACCTCTCAGTAGACAATATTATGGACACTGAACAAGTCATATCATACCCTATACAGTTTCTCAACTCTTTAGAATTATCAGGAGTGCCTTCCCTTAAGTTAAGGCTGGAAGTTGGTGTGCCAGTCCTATTAATGAGAAATCTTGACGCACCAAGGCTATGGTACACTGCTACAAATTACACATCTGGGACAATTCATTATAAAAGCTACAATCATGCCTGAAATGCAAAAGGAGAAAATGTTTTGATTCCCCATATTCCGATAATTCCTACTGAGTTGCCTTTTCAGTTTAAAAGAGTACAGTTTCCTCTGAAAACAGCATTTGCAATAACAATAAACAAAGCTCAAAGCTCAAGGACATACGCTTCAAGTTGCAGGTGTTAATTTAGAAAAAAAAATGTTTTTCTCATGGGCAACTCTTTGTGGCATGCTCAAGTGTATCAAACCCACAAAATCTCTATGTTTTGGATAAAGATGGGAAAACAAAAAACTTTGTTTATAAAAATGTACTTAAATAAGCTATTTGCTGTAAAACCCTTATTTTAATGTATGTATTTTATTTGCAAAATAATTAGCCTAAAAAATTAAAAATTCTGCCAAAATTCACTATTCCACGCGGACGAAGTCGCGGGTACAGCTAGTAAAGAATAAATGTTTTATTAGCAAATAATAAATAAATTATAATGACAAATAATTTTACTATAAAAAATGATGAAATAGCAGAAGGAAGGTTTCCCAACTAACAGAATTCTACTTAAGCGAAAGATTAATTTTCCATCACAAGCTGTTTTAATACAACAGGCTTTTAAACAGCAATTATTTTAGCCTTTAGCTCTAAGAAGGCTTGGCAATGGATAAAAATTTAGGTCTGCTCGACAACATGCTTCTAAAAAAAAAAAAAGATCCAATTCAGAGATGAAATTGCATTTTAATAAAAAAAAAAGTCTAGTTGGTATACCTTTAAAAATAAAAGGTATATCGAAATCAGATTAGAGAAAGAAAAATGTTGTAACATTTCATTGTTTTTTTTTTACCAAATACCAAGTGTCATGTAACACCTATCTCACAAGGACCTAAACTATTCTATTAGCCAATTATGAAATAGATAAAATAATATCCAAAAAATGTTTCTTAAATGATTATAAACTTAAATACTCTCTTAAATTGGTGTGGCCAATATTTTTCATCGAAAATGTCTTATATTCATTGAATATCTCTTCTAGTTTCGACCGTGTTGTCAAATTCTTTGCCAATATTTCACTAGACAAACTACTAGCTTCTTCAGGGTTTAACCTGAGACCGAAGACGTCCTTCTATCCTTCAGTATTTATACCTATTCGGGTTCCAGGGACAAAGCCTTTTCTTCCAAAGAGTGGCCTATCAGATCATGGGAAGAATAGGCACCTCCCCCAGACCCCCTAGTGAAACATTGGCAAAGAATTTGACGGCACAGTCGAAACCTGAGAAACATTTGATGAATGATTATTAACTTTTTCAAACTAGACATTGGAGGGAAAAGATACAACAAACAACATTGTTTCATATAAAAATAAACTAAATGTGAAAATAACTAAGGTTAAATATAAATATATACACATTAACGATATAAAATCCATAAACCAGTAAAATTATTCAGATTAGAATAATATTTGTTATTACTGCTAGTTACCCAAGTAAATGTTGTTAGTGTTTTTAAGCTACACCTTCAAAAATATCGTATCTACGGTATACACCTGTTTATGCCGTGTTTTGGTGTTTGTATATCTATACGATGCAAATGTTCTAAGAAAGCTTCCAAAGAGCATAGACAGAAATACAGAGATAGGTTAGAAAAGCAGTTCTACCAACCATGCTACGTAACATTATTATAGAAGGTTATGAAGCATTAGTGAATGTGCACCCAAAGTTAAGTTATTACTTCTTTTAATTATTAATCTGTTCTCCTCACCCTGGCTTTTAGCCTCAACACTTCATTTTCTGCAGCTGCTTGTTTCATCTGACTCTGAAAATCATTCAACACTTGTACCGATGCTCAGCAATTCAAGTTTAAAAACCTGATATGCCAACTTAAAAATAGATTTGTATAAAAAAAAAAAAGAATAAAAAAAAAGGGCGACATAAATAATTTACAAGTGTCCAATAAATTCCATAAATGGTTAATTATTCCACAGGTTGTCGCTTCTAGTTGATTCATAACAAGTTCTAAATTTTCATTTGTTTCACTTTTAATATTTTACAAAAATAATAATAGAAAATATAATGTAATTATGGGAAATGTATATACTTCGGTAATCATTTCATCTAGAAATGAAGTTTCAACTAACATATATCGTGTATGAAATGTCAATTAAAAGTTTTATTTCTTGATGAAATGATAACCGAAATCTACTCATCACCCATAACTACATTCTCTTTTCAAAACTAAAGCTCACGATAACTTGTATTTTTTGGAAAATATTAAAAATTAAACGAATTAATAGTTAAAACTTATTATAACTCAACTTGAAGCGACAACCTGCGGAACAGATACCCATTAATGAATATTATTAAATAGTTGATCTGTTACAGCTTGATATGAACCCGGAATCTTCATCATAGAAATTCAGTACTCTACCACTCATCTACCTCATTTTTTCTATTTTTTTTTTGGTTATTCACCTAATAAAAAAAAACCTAAAGCAAAGTTATCGTATGTACTTTATTCACAAAGATAAAATATAAAAAAAAAAAACGTTTAAAATCTTTAAAGCAGTGAATTAAATACATCCAATCAGCAAATAATATGCTATAAAAATTATATATATATATATATATATATATATATATATATATATATATATATACATTTTCAATAAATTCTGACTTAAGTTTGTAACATAGCATAATCAAATATTAAAGCGTGCCAGAGCATCATTTTTTTACATGCATAAATTAGAACATAAAATTATTTTTAAAAAAATAAAAAAAAGGAGCCTCGATAAATGTTTATACGACAAAACTGGAAAAAAATTATGAAAGTGCTTTATTAAATAGCATTAACATAGTCACAAATTTTGCTGAAGTTTTTACAAAGCAAAATTTTCAAGATTAGAACATTCTCAGATTGACCTTTTGTGAAAATAAAACAATAATTAATCAATTTGGATAATAATTCCACAAATTGTCGCTTTGAGTTGAGTAACAATTTTTAACTTTTCATTCTTTTCACTTTAAATATTTCCCCAAAAATACAAGTTATCATGAGCTTTAGTATGGAAAATATAATGTAATTATGGGAAATGTGTATACTTCGGTAATCATTCCATCTAGATATTAACGTTTCAAAAAACATATATCATCTATACTTCGAAATGTTAGTTAAAACTTTTATTTCTTAATGAACTCTACTCATTATTACCCGTAATTACATTATCTTTTCCATACTAAAACTCGAGATGACTTGTATTTTTGGAAAATAATAAAAATGAAAGAATAAACAGTTAAAACTTGGTGTTGCTCAACTGGAATCAACAACCTGCAGAAAATATGTCAATATTTATAATGATGCTCTGGCAGCATGCTAATATTTACATAACATAAATCAATACAATCAAGCCACAAACATGCATCAGATACTGACCTCTTGCAACAACGAGGAAAGCGTGGCGTTATTGTCTTCAGAATTAGTGCTTTGGCTGTCTTCGCTGTAGCGTCGTTCCTGCTGCGCTCTTCTCTGTTCTTCCCTTTCTCTGTCAGCCTGAAAGGATCCAGAATAGTAAATTTAATAAAGATATTTAGATTATTTAAAAATATACACCTTAATAATGGCAAATATTACTATACCGATAATTAGAAATACTTCTAAATACATATTTATATTTATAAAATGTTAGGTCATCACAAATGAAATCATCATATTTAAAAAAAACTCAATCAAGGGATAAAATAAATGTTATTAAAATGAGGCAGATAACCACAATCTGCCTATCTGGGGACCAAAAACCTATTTTACAAATTATACAAGTTTAGTACTTATTTTGTACCACCCCCCCCCCTAATGAGCCTATTATAATATTAGTACCCATTTAGATTTTGTTTGAGATATTGAGTATTTTATAAAAAATAAAATAATGATGTTTTTATTTATTTTATGTTTGTTTTTATAGATAAAAAAAATTAATTCTTAGTTTATAGGAAAAATTATTTACTCTTCCTTCACTGCATTCTCTGTATTGAAATAACATAGTTCTTAGGGTGAAATATTGTAATAAACTGTAACTTGTTTCATTTTTTAAACCAACTTAGGTTTGTTCTTGCCTCAAACCTCAGCCTATTGTCTCAGGTTATGCTCTTGGCAATTCCATCCCTAAGCATATCCTCCATAACCATAGATATTCACCCTTCTTTAGGTAAAGTAGATAGGTAAAACCACGATTTATTACAGGTTAAATTTATAGGTAATGCATTGTACCATACAAATAATATAATTTACATAGTAGAATTACCTGCAGAGACTGTTTAATAAGCAAAGCCACTTCTGACGACTCTGGATCCTGCTCCCTGCCGATGAGAAACCTAACCTTCCCGCATGTGTTACGAAGGACTGACGCTGCGTACGCCTGCGTGACACCCACTAGAGACTTGCCATCAACTTCTATGATTTGATCATTGACCTACAAGCCAAAAATATAAGTCAAGTTTAAATCTTTACATAAAATGTAATTATTATTGTAAAGAAGATTGACGAGACACGTACCTGAATTCTACCGTCTGTAGCTGCTGCTCCTCTTTCAGTTATCGTCTTGACGAATATTCCTAATTTTTCCAAACCAGCATCTGCTCCTACTCCCATGCCTTTGGAAAAAAAAGAAAATTTCAAAAATTACTGTACAATTTTAGAAAAAAATTAAGCATAATGCACCTTCCATAGGATAAAGGCATAATTCAAAATTTAAAATTGTTCCAAATTCATATTACAGGTTAGTCATCTAGGAATGGGTATTATGAATATTCAGTGTATTATCACGAGAAGGTTCCAACTGTAATAAAAAAAACTTTAAATATATTTATGAACTTTGAATTTAACTTTTATCATATGATAACTGAGATATGTTTTTGGTTAATTAATTTGTCTTTAAAATTTCTAATAATATTCCTTCAACTAAAAAAAATTATATTGTGATTTTTTTTTAGTAACATATACAAGCTGTGTTTCATAGTTTCAGCCAAAATAAATTTAATCCCTGAAATTTAAAAAAATCTTTAAAATAATATAATAGAATATTTTAGAAATAACGTTTATGACTTTATATTAAATATTAGTTCCATGGATATGTAGGCTAGTGGCCAGGTACTTGAAGGTTGCAATAAATTGAAGAGAGCTGAATTTTTGATATGTTGTAAGAAAACTAATAGGAATTAGCTACCAAGTTAGCTACCAAAAAAAACAGATGGGAAAACTTTTGGTGGCCGAAAAACCTCGAAATTTTCGGAGGAGTTATTTCAGTTTTTGGCCTATATCTCCAAATCGGTGCGTTTTGATAACAAACATTAGTAACCATTTTTAAAGTAGATTAACTTTGCTATAATTTGAGCCCAACCGCAGCTCTGTAGCTCTAATGGATTCTGAGTTACGTCACTTTGAAAATTGGTCATTTTTTTCCAAAAAAATCCAAACTTTTGTTTTGGCCAACTTTCGTGAGGAACACCGGCCAAAATAGTGATCCTACGATGAAAGTCATGGGAAATGAAGCTGTAGTAAATTTAATTAGCTTTAATTTAAGCACAGACTGAGGCCTGTAGGTCTAATAGATTCTGAGTTACGCCCCTATGTACCTTTAATTGCTATTTAAGAATTATTTTAGTAATTGAGCCGTTTATTTTGAAAGTGACCTAACTCCGTTTTTCAATTTTTTGCCGGTTACCATGGTTACATGTACAACTTCATGTTATTTATCAGTGAAGCACTTCAGATTGCTTATATTCAGAGAAAATACGATACATTTTTTACACATAAGTTTTCCTTAGTATCTTATACGTATATATTTAAATTCATTGAAACGCAAAACTTTCAATATCTCGATTTGAAGATAAATGGAGTTAGGCCACTTTCAAAATAAGCGGCTCAATTATAAGTCTTCATACTAAAATTTTATTATATTTTGTATACTCTAAAATTATCAACAATAATAAATTTTAGTAAAATTATTATGATTCATTAAATCATTTACCTATGATTGATAGCCCTAGACCGTCCGGACCTTTCACTAATTCAACAGGAAAAACTGTCAACTTCTCCACGCGTTTTTCCAATTCATATTCCGCTGAAGCGGCGACAGGGTCTACGTCTTCGTTCCTCCTATCGTATTCAGAGACTGAGAATGTACTGTACACCTGCAAATGTTATTTACTCATTATATAGCCACTATATAAAATTACATCTTGATTAATATAGAAGATATTTAAATTAAAATATACACCTTGATTGGAGACTGGCTAAACTGAACTTTTCTGTTGATCTTGACAGTACACTGTTCGGGGTCGGAATCGCCGTTGTCCAAACCAGCAACCTCTAACCAGTAATGACCATCTTCTAGGTAATGTACTCCTCCTTCTTCGAGAACCTGAAATATGGAAATTAAAATTAAATACAAAAAAATGCTATTGTGTAATTGTTCCAAAACATTTTTATTTTTTCTAACATATATGGGCATAAAAAACCTAGAATCAACTACCATTTTGAAATAGTTGCCCATTTAGTAAGTTACAGGTTCATTCAGGAGTTACTATATATTTTGATACTAAGTCTAAAAAACTCACTTCTCGATACGGAATCGGCCTGGAAGGACTGCTACCATCTTCTTCGTCAGGTTCTTCGGCTTCAGCTTCAGGTTCGGGTTCGGGCTCGACTTCCTCCTGGTTCACTGACAATTCCTCGCCTTTAGAGAGATCGGGTTCTGTAAGTTGACTAGGCCACTCATCGAGGCTGTCACCAATGCCTGCGGTGTTGTCTCCTTGAGTCGTTGTTGAGCTGAGCAAGCTTTAAAGAAAATAAAGAAAGCCTTTTAGATTTTAAATGTCTGAGTTTATAAAAAATAAAAATAAAAAATGGTTTTCAAAGCAATTTAACCTATCAGAGCCTGGATAGAAAAATTTTGAAAGAAAATTATATGTTCAAAGAAAAACAAACATAATAATGAATGGCCAAAAATCATTCAATAAAGTCAGTTTCAAGTCTCAACCTCCTAGGTCTGTGAAAAACTCACTGAATTTAGTCAATCAAGATTATTTAACTAAATAACTGTATTTTAAACTTCACGTAAGTAACAAAACTATTTTTTTAATAATACAATTGTATACTAATAATAATTTTGTATACTTTTGTAAACAATCATACCCCACACAAGCAATTCAAGTAAAATGAAAATGGGATAATTATTGCCGTAAATGGAATTTCTAATCATTTTATCTCCAATTTCTTTGTTGTTTTAATTTTCGATGGTTCTCAACAATCATGTTACTAATGAAAGATTTCCATTTTATTGGCAAATTCATGTTAAAAGGCATCAAGAAAAGGAGGCTATAACTTCATTAATAAAGCATTATTAAACAAAAAGTAAATTTTCATTGTTGTAGATTATATAAAGAAATGTTCTTACCCAAGCTCAAAGAACACAGTAAGTAACAAAATTTAATGGTTACGCATTTTAAATAAATTCTAATATAAAAAAATATCCAACCTGGATTGAGAAGCCTGAAGAACATCTTTCAACCACTCCGGCTCCTGAACTTCTTCTGATGGCGGTGAAAGAAGTTTCACTACTTCTTGAGCTTCTTCATCGGACAGTAAGCTTTCGGCAACACCTCTGTACAATAGAAAAGTCAAATTTAATCATTACAGGTTTAAAATTTTAAAAAATGTTCTTAATCAAAGTTGAATTTAATTGAAGAAGGAAGCAATACAAGCTCTATGTTTTCTTTTCCAAATAACCAGGTTATATTTTAAAATATTGGTTATATGTTTATTATACATTCAATGGCAAAAAAAATGTAACATCGGGTTTTACTAAAATCATTTATTTATTTCATAAACTTAAGCATGCATAGTTAAGCTTATTCTAAATGACGAATAACATTGTTTTGAATAAATTTACCAGAAAAAAAATGGATTTAAGTTAAACATATCAGACTAAGTTTAAAAATAATTTGGAAATATTTAAACAGTTTTTGTTTGTTTTATTTTAACATTAAATTACATCCTCTTATGCTTACTAAAGCACACGATAATTGTATTTTTGGAAAATATTAAAAATGAAACGAATAAACTCTTAAAACTTGTTATAACTCAACTCGAAACGACAATCTGAAGAACAGATACCAAATTTAATTTATAAACTTTCAGAAATATATCACTGTCGGATATGGATAACCACAGAAGATACAGTCAACTACCTTTCATACATAAGACTGCCAATAATAATAAATAATCTGTGAAACTTACCCTGTCCTGTTTTCCACTATCCTGGAGACGAGAAAGAGAAGCAGCAAAAAAAACAAGCAATGTTAGTAAACAATTACATGCAGCACATAATGCAGACTTTATACATACACATACACATACATTAAATAATCTGCTAGAAATGTGCGAGGACATTAATCAGCAGAGATTTACAAAGCTAAAAGATTTCTATGCATGATACAAATAATAAATAATGAAAAAGTTTGATGATACTAAACTTAAAGGTAATTTGGAAAAACATAAATCACTCTTATATGTTGTATATAACGATTCAAATCAAAAAATGAATACAATTACCTTTATTGTTATAAAGAAAAAAAGTATTACTTAATAATTACAACTGGAATATTTTAGGGATTTAAATATCATGTTTTTATGAAATAAACAAAAATATCAAAAGAGAAATTTGAATTTTTTAGAATTTTAATTACTAATTTTTAAAAAATAAAACCTGTACCACTACAACCCGTCTGGGATTCAGTACATGTTAGAGACTGTAATCTTCCATGGGCAATGGTACCGCAACCTCCTTGCAACACAAGAAGACTTGTCCAGGTCATGCTCAACCACCAGATTTTTCACCCTTATTTTGGATACCCTATTTTTATAACATTTTATAGGGGGTGGGTGAGCCCCGGGAGGGACCTAGATCGTATATGTTCCATCTCCGGCTGCAAACAGACTATTTAAAAGTCTTGCCTGCAGCGGGATTTGAACCAGGATTTTCGGCATGGAAACTCAGTGCTACTAATTTTAAAAGGAATATATTCTTAATATAAAATACTATTTCTTATTATAAAATACAGTCCAATTTTGTAATAAGAAATATTCCAGGAATTGAGAAAAATTTATCTCTAAACAGCAATTGAAGTGAATATTTAAACGGCATTACGCAAAATGGAACCAACCTTAATTACACATGGTTTGAATTAACTTGAGTCACTAAAATATATTTTAAGTCAAAATTAAAAGGATTTAAAAAATCTGAATGCTGTAAGTATTAAAGTACTTCACTTATTCATGAAAGAAAAATGTGGTATTTTATTTCCATTTTTTTTTTTTTTTTTAAACTTTGATACACAATAGAATATAGCTGAACCAAGATATTGAAAAAGTAAGCACTATTTATATTAATTCAAAATTGTCTTTAACCTGTTTTTTCATTTAAAAAATAGATGTGAAACAAATGACAGGTGTTATTAATAGATGTTAATATTACTTCATGATAAGTTTATAATAATACTTTTATTTTATTGATATTAAAACAAAAATTAATAAATGAAAATAAAGCAAACAACAAACCTAATCAAAGCACCAAGTCCAAGCACAAATCTAGAGAACATTATTAATACATGTAACACATTTTAACGCATTGTGGTTAGGATATGTATTATTTTTGCAAACTATGTATGAATAGAGCACAGGTCACATAGTGATTATAAATGAATGATAGAATGATCGAAATAAAGCTTTAAGTGCAACTAATGTTTGTTTTTCCCCTTCTTATAAATAGTATTACAGTACAAACGTACATAAAACAATAGATAACATAGATTGTTGGTAACATCAAAGTGCTGTTATTTTTTATAATAATGATAAAGAATACATTCTAAGCTTAGAAGACGAAAGTTTAATAACAAAAAAATATTTATAGCCTGTTTTAAATGTATAGTGATTTCTTTTTTAAGAATAAAATTCACGCACATTTTTTAATAAATTACCCGCTCCGCACATAATGCACTTATTCAAAACGCCTGACCACAAAGTGTTTATAAAATTAAAATTTAATGAAAAACATTTAGCATATAAAATTAGACAAAGCTGACATTAATGGTATGTAGGCATAGAAATAAATAAATATTAATTATCGAAAAGCTAGTTCAATTCATCAAAGATTCAAAGAGGTGAGTATTTAAAATATAAAGCTAAGAGCAATTTTAAAATAGTCGTTATTTACCTCGTACTAAGAAGTTGATCTGCTTCCGCCGGGGTCATAAGTGAAGTATCAACGGCCTTATCGTCATCCTGCTCCTTCAAAATTTAAAAAATATATATGTATTTTAGTTTAAAATAACTGATTGTTTTTTGTAATAACTATAACTTCCAAAAAAGTGTTATTTAACTAGTTGAAGGAAACAAAACAATGCAGAGCTTACAGATGAATCCCCTTGGATTCAAGCAGAAGAATAAATTAACTAGCAAATGAGACCTCAACATTAGTTGTATTTCATGCTCTGATTGTGTTCTGAATTGTACATCTGTTATTCTTAAGCTCATTAACAATGGATTAGACCATTAATTAAAATTGAATTAATTTAAACTAATTTCAGTATGATTATGAAGCACATAGTGAAGGTTAGTTTGAATTCAAAAATAATTTTCTAGTATTATTATAACCTAATCCATAAAAATTATTAGCCAAAAAAGTTAAACTAATCATGGATGAAAATATGAAACTTATTATGCATTGATATATAAGAAACAAAAGAATTTAAAAAAGTGAACTAAAATGGATTTTAAATAATTTAAAAATAATAAATAATTTAAAATACATTTTTAAATTTTATTTTATACGATCATTAAATTTACTATAAAAATTCAAAATTTTATTATAATGAATTAATTTTCCAAGAGTATATTTATATTAATTTTATCATTTTTATTAGATTGATTTCTGGTTTCATCAAATAAATTTATGTTTTATCAAAACTTAAATATACATTCAGGAAATTCAAGAAATTATACCACATTTAATTATAATTATCTTTCACTGGCACTGAAGTAAAGAATAATATTTAAAAAATCAATTTTGAATATGAATAGTACAAATTTTGGCATAAAAATGTTTTATTTCAAAAATAAAACTTGAGCAGCATTATGAAGGAACATAATAAACTCACACAATTATGAAAATCATACTAAATGCATTATGGGATCAAAAAAGGCTCATTCTATGAATTGTCAAAACCAATTAAAATTTATTAAACAAAATACAAATTAATCTGACTATACATATTATTTATGTATTACTTCATTTTTGAAGATCATAAACACTTACTTTTTGAGCAAATAAATATGTTTACCTTAATCCATTTAAAGTAGATATAATTAACTAACAATTTGTAAATTAAGTTATTTGTTATCTTTATTCTGAATTTTAATTAATCTGATTTTGATGTACATTTATTAAATCTTTTCTGGTTTGATTCGATGCAATGCTAATTCAAAACTAAAACACAATCTCGAAAAAATAAGTACACTTTGATTTTTGAAAAAAAATTAAATAATTGTTCCTTTAATCCTGATAAAAATTATAGGGAACAAATAAAACAATAATATTATTAGAACTCAAATTACCCTAGTACAATTCCCTTTCTAAGTAAAAAAAAATCTAAATTATATGATTTTGAGTACTACCATTGGATAGTTTCTCTACTTGGTAGTTTATCTCATGTCATTATATTTATTTATTTATCTTTCATTATATTTACTTAATTTATTATTATTATACAGTTTCAATAAATAATTTTATTAAAAAATTATATATGTAAAGGAGATGGTTGGGGGGTGCAGTCAATAAGATTTTCAACTCATACAAAAAATTATATAATTTAAATATGAAAAAGGTACCGAACAGAAAAATATTAAAAAATACACAGTTTAATAAATCTGCTTATGTATATAAATTTTAAAAATATCACATCTCTAATACAAAAAAAAACTGTTATCAAATAAAACATATGTTCATTTAAAATATTTACAAATATTTCATTTAATAACAGCTGTTTTATTATTTAATTTATTATCTTATACACTTATATTGCATTTAATAACAGTTATTTAATAAGTTAATTTATTACTAATAATCAAACCAAAAACATAGATTTTAAGTGTAATTAAATGATTAATAGAAACTTTTACTTTAATTTTGCTAAATTTAAAGTTTTTAACTTTTAAATGACATAAAAAAGTACAGTCATAGCAAATTGTAATGAACAAGGGAAATTTGTGCTTAAGAAATATTTAATTAAAACAAAGAAATCCAACCTTACTTCATCTGTGATGCAGCACATTCTAAACTTTTGAATAAATCTGTGGGCTGTTTATGATATATTTAGGAACTGCAAAATAGTGCCAGCTCTGGGTCTACGGGTCTGGGTCTGTTTGTTTGGCAATGAGATGTCTCGTATGATACACATATTTCTAAATAATAAAAAAAACGACCAAAACAACATGTTGGGCTAGGAGAGTATTAGATTGCCAATAAACATTGGCCACCGAAATCAAGTCTATAAATAATCTACACAAAAGTTTTCTATTAAAAATAATATAAGAGCAATTTATAACAGGCTTTTTTTTCATTTTTGGTGTTAGGTAAAACTCGGGAAGGTTTCTTAGTGTTACCCCCCAAAAAAAGAGTCACTTTAAAACTAAAATTCTGATACTACCAACAGCTAATTTTTTAAACTAATTTAATAATTTTGTTGATAACCCAAACAATAATTACTGGTTTATAAACTTATAAATACCTGTGTTTTAGGGATAACTTCTTTTTTTTTTGTTACACGATATGATTACAAGTAATTCTAGTCAATAAATGATTTCTATTTATTAAAATATCATGTTTTATTATGTCTCGAATGTAAATGTTTATATATATAAATATATGTCTAAATATATATATATATATATATATATATATATATATATATATATATATATATATATATATATATATATATATATATATATATATATATTAAAATTAATTGATACAAATATAAATAAATCATATTCTTTTAATTTTACTTCTAAAACTGACATTTAATATAATTGTTCCAAAGCCAACTTGATATATCTAAAAATTTTTAGAAAGCAGATTTCAATTATGGTTACAGAAGGAATGTAAAGAATTTATAAGTTAAATAAGTTTTTTTCTATTAATTAGTAAAATAACATATTTAATTATATATATTAAAAGACATTATGAACTATATAGATGCACAACCACAAATTTGGCTTTGAATTGACGATATGACATTACATAATTTTACCCAAAACACAGTCATATAATATAACCACTAGAAAATATAAAAATCATTATCAGAATTAGTTACCATTATAAAATAGGTTACGAATTGCATTTTTCTGTCCAAACCAACACTGAAGCAATACTGTTGATTCTCTAAATTGATTTAGAGGAAATGAATGTTTACAAAATAATTTTTTAAAAGGTATTTATAAGGCTTTAAATTGCTTCTGTTGAAGTTTTAGTAAGACAATACAATGAATAAATATAAATAGAACTAATATAGTCAATTCTTTGTTCAATAGCTATATTGAATCTATTTGCTTTCTTTATTGTTTCAATTTATTTAATTTATAATTTATTATGTTAGAAAGAAGTTCCTGTTATGCTTTCATCTTTGTAACATGTTAAAGAACGTTTTCAACTAATGAACTTTACATTGCTCTATTTAATTATGGTTTATATTTAATTATACATAAAAAATAAATTTATGTACAATAGAATGAAGGAAATACAGTTCAAATAATTTTTTTTTTGTAAAGACAAATAAATTAATCATTAATATTTAGAGCATAAAGCAAGGATACTATATTTTTAATAATTAAAGATTTTAATAAAATATTTTATTTTAACCTGGCGGATTTCTGTTTGGGTAATGATAAGTGGACAGAAGTTTGTAAGCATAGATTGGTGGTATCGGCAATGAGCCTTCGAGTTCACAGAGAATTATTATTATTAAGATTTTGTATGTTTGAACCAAAAACCTGTACCACTACAATCCGTAAAGGGTCTGGGGTTCAGTACAAGGTAGAGACTGTACAGTTTCTTGAACAACGGCTCTGCAAGGATGTGACTTGTCCTAGGTCACGCTCAACCACCAGATTTTCCCTCTTATTTTGGGTACCCTATTTTTATAATATTTTATAGAGGGTGGGTGAGTCCCAGGAGGGTCCTAGATCCTATATGATCCATCTCCGGCTGCAAACAGACTAAATAAAAGTACTGCCTTGCTGCAAGATTTGAACCAGAATTTCCGGCATGGCAACTCAGTGATCTACCACTGAGCCACACTGCTCCCTTGGTATGTGTTTGAACAAATATTAGCTTAAATTACAAAAAAAAAAAAATTACATTAAACGAAGGTTTTACAAATGACACTTTTCGATTATGTAGTAGATATTATAATCATCATGGACACACAAGAAATATTATCATTCTGTAAGCTAGTAATTCATAGTAAAAATAAAAAATAATAAATATCTTGAACACTATTTTTTTTTTTTTTTTTTGAGTTGATAAGCCAGTATTTACTAGTTCTTTTAAATATACAATTTAAGACTATTTTCATGTATTTCTTTTTTATTATTTTATTTATTCAAATAGCGTTTTGTTTCTACTCAGCTTATGACTTCAGCTATTAACAGTACAGTTTACCTTGTAATAAAAATAGCGTTATTTAAATTTTAGAAATCTGAAGAACTGTGCAAGTAAAATAAACCTTATACATGGTTGATTTTTGTGAATAATTAATTTCTGTAGTTACATTATTTATTAGAATCTAAATATGTCCATGAAAAATAAATGTAAACTTAATAAATAAATCAAAGGAATAAGGTAAATGCACCAGAGTTTTTAGAGATAAATAAATAATAAAAAAACAAGAAATTTTAGATATTTTGATCTATGAAGAAAATTTCATCAAAATCAGATGGTCATAGGCAGTATACCTATAACATGGATATAAATAAAAACACTAGTGGAAGTTTTCGATTCTTGAGGACCAATATTTTCACAAGCTATATGGATACCATATCCTCGGTAATGAGGAAAAAAATGAAAAATGGATAATTACCTGATCAATAAACTGAATTTCATCCGATTTATCTTCGATTGGTGTATGGCCGGATGATAGTAGTTCCCTCGAATCGCTAGTAGCTAGGCAGCTTTCGCTCACCCAACTCTCTGTATTTTCCTGTAATATTATAATTTTTTCCTTTTTTTAAAACTAGATTTATTTTAATTTCATCTTCAAGAAAAAAAAAATAAAATCGGCTTCCAGTCAACTCCTTTATTGTTTTATATGATAAAACGTTTCGACACTATGGTGTCATTTTCAATTATTTATTTTTCTGCATTCCTTAACTGGAAAGTCAATATTTTTTAAAAATCATTTTTAAGGAGATCTTTTGTCCTCCATAGTCAAACTCATATTATATGAGTTTGACTATGGAGGACAAAAGATCTCCTTAAAAATGATTTTTAAAAAATATTGACTTTCCAGTTAAGGAATGCAGAAAAATAAATAATTGAAAATGACACCATAGTGTCGAAACGTTTTATCATATAAAACAATAAAGGAGTTGACTGGAAGCCGATTTTATTTTTTTTTTTCTTGTAATATTATAAATAATATAGCATTATTAAACTGATTTGTGGGTATCGTCGAGTTACTTCAATATAATGAAGTTAAAAAAAAAAGGCCAAAACAAAACAAAATTAAAGTTATTATAAAATATAAAATAAATCAATAATATTTTTAATTATGAGTATAATAAACTAAAGAGGTCATGATCCGACTGGTAGAAAGATGAAGAGTCAAGGTAAGAATCACTTTTACTGTAGTCTGACTTGATCCTGGGTGTAGCCAGGTATAGTTTCAATTGATAATAAGCCAACCAAGTATGACAATTAAACATTTTTTTCTCTCTTCTTTTTTTTTTTTTGTTTGTAACGTTTCAATCACTAAACAGATGGGATGGTGAATCTTGTTTTAAATTATAGTTGTTACTTTTATTAGTGTCTTTAGGATATCATTATTATTATTATTATTAAGTTGTTAGAGTAATTTTATTTTATTTTTGTTTTAATATAGTAGTATTTTATTTATGATATGAGGAAATTTTGGGTTTATTTCTTTACCAAGTTTTCCATATATGTCTATACCTTGTTACCCCACCCAGCCCTTTTTTAGGTGTTCAGGCAGTCCAAGAGAGGAGCCGCAGGTAGCATAAGTATTTGAAATAGCACACAAATTTAAAGTTGGTCTTACCGCTTCTTTTATCGCTTGCTGTTGTGCGGGAACAGTTTCGGAGCTGGCGAATCCAGAGTCCTCTTCCGAAAGGGAACCACTCATCATCGTCCCACTGCCCGGAACAGCCTGGGTCTCTTCTCCGACGGCAAACTTAACACCTTTACAGCTGTCGTCTTCTTCAGGTTGCTGCTGAACTTTTTCTCGACTGTTTCAAAAATAAATATAAAATTTATCAAAATATAATAGGGTAAGGGTAACAAACAGTAACATTTACAGTATTATTAAATTCAAGAAATTTTATAAATGTATTTTGTCTGTTATTTTAAGATCAATATTATTTAAATTTGCATACAGAATAATAACTAAAAGTCCACATCTTGTTATTAGACTGATAATCGAAGGGTTGATAAAGTGAGTTAAATAATTCACAGATTTAGTTTTGTTTTTTTTAATTTTATTTATTTTCTCTATTTCAATCACTATCACCAACTACTTCCTACATAAAACTAAGGGTGCTTCAGATTTTCCAGCTTAGACAAGTTATAAAAAGTTAAAAAAATAAGATCCTCTTAAAATCTTAGGGGGATACATTTGTGGTGTAGTGGTTAGCATAACAACCTACTCTGCCTACGATTGCGGTTTCCCAGCCTGGCAGGTGGCATTAGGATATTTTAAAGGGAGTAAATCTATAATAAGTTCTTATTTATGCTGTCCTTCAGAGAGGACGTAAATTCATGGTACTTAGCCTGTACGATGTAAGGTACTTGTAATGCCCATATTTAACTCTATACCATCAATAGAACTCGTACAGCCACTATTCAAAGCCGGAGAATAATTAGTATTCCAATCTATATTTTTTATTTTTTATTATGATACTTTACAATTTTTTTAAATATTATTAATAATAAAACATTAGGTTTGATATACATTCTCTTCCATTGTCAATTAATAATAAATAAGAAACAACTATTAATTAGTTGTGTCAGAAGATCTAATAAAAATTAAAGACAGCTGGTATAAAAAAGTAGGCAGCCAATAAGCATTCTTTTTATATCGTGTTAATTATAAAAATAACCAATTACAACCTAACCAGATCAATTTAGCTTTCAAAAGTTCTGTTTTCATCTTAAAAGTACAAGGACTGTTTTAAATGTAATGTATTGTAGCATAATATAATGGAATGTAGTGTACTGTAATGGAATATATATGAAATAAAAAAATCTTGATGTGTTGGTCATCTTTCATATCAATAGCAGTTTAAAAAATATCATAAAAAATCCATACACATCATTAAGATTTGGCGAATGAGAATCTAATGAAGGATAAGTGTTGATATTCGACTCGACGGAAGCGGGCAAAACAGTCGCGGGAGTAATCTGGTAAATGCCATCTCTAGAACGTTCCCTCCTATCTCGACTGAGGTCTTCTATACTCTGAAAAAAAATTAAGGTAAATTTCAATATTTGACAACCTATGGTAATAAACAAAACAATTAGATATGAGATGAAAATGAAATAAAATTTAGTAATAACTTACAACTCTCGAAGGTGAAATGAATACCCTTTCTCGAGGGACAGGTTTGATTTCTTCAACTTCTTTTTCTTCTCTTTTACCTATTTACAACAAAAGTAAGATTTAATGTTTATAATTGAAAAAACCTTTGTATATGGTTAATCTTTAATAAATATAAATACATTTAATAATTATTGCTTTTCATCTTTATTTTTTCATATTCATCTTATAAGGATCATTTCATTTCAACTGTCCTCACTTAACCATAATCTTTGCCCAGTGCTCCTTTATACATTTTCGGTATGTCCTGTATCATCACCCAATTAGCCATAGGCATAAACTGACGTTAATTAATAATCAAGAAAGGGAATTTCATAGAGATGTAATAGTTCCCAATCTTTTTCACATTTTAATAAGGCTGTTAATTAAAATAACATAATTAAAATAAAATGAAAAAATACATACTTATTACGGGTGGTGGAGGAGGTGGGTGCCTCGTAATAGGCAAATGCTCTCTCAGAGGACTAACAGCAGGGGAGACCCGCGGAGGAGTTTCTGGAGGAGCTGGTGGTGCAACGAGCCTTTCTCTTACAGCTGCTATTTCTTCTTGAATGATAGGAGCCCTAATTATAATAAAAAATATTTATATGTAATAAATTTTAATTCAATAATAACACTCCTGATATAACATAAATGATATTTTATACTTAATTTTATCAACCTGAGACCATTGCAATTGAAAATGTTTCATAAAACAATCAGATTTTTTTTCAACTCTTTTTTAATACTATTCATAACACATTAATGAGACAGTTATTAAAAAACTGAGACTTATTTAAAGAAATTCGTAAGAATGAATTAATAACATTAATATGAAAATGGAACAAAAAGATCTTAAAGAGAAATAAATTAAGGTATAAATTTGTGGCTTTACATTTATGGCTTTTTAAGAATCTTATTGTTATATTGAGGTCTATTTCAACATTAAATGCTGACAAACCAAACAAAACTTATATATAACTTTCTTTTTTAATAAAAATTTATATTAGCTTCATTACATATAAATCATGGTGAGCCTTGAAGAACAAGAGTTAACAAAATTTGAACAATATTGCTGTTAGTAATATAATAAGTTAAATAATACTAAAAAATTAATAACAATAATAGTAACTCAAACCTGTTCGGATCTTCTCGGTTTGGTAAATTAAAAGACGAACTCCTCGTGGGATCATTGCCTTTTTTGATTGGGGATTTGTTTTCACACTTAGGATCACTGTTGTACCTATAAAAAAACAAAAACATTTTTAATTAAAATGAAAAAGATTTTTAATTAAAACTAGCAACCCTTTGCTCGGATACTGAAGCATATGATGCCCAAATAATTTGTCTGTGTAATGTTTCTTTTCATCACGTAGCGGCTACTAAGGGCCACGCGAATATCATTGGTTAGGCTTCTTTGGGACTCTTGATTTTCTTTATTCCCATCTCAGCTAATGTACTTTATTATATGGAAATTATAAAAGTAAAAACAAAACCAAATATTTCTTTTTATACAAATTTATTATCTTGCACGTTAGATAATTGCACGGGATTAGACAAGCAGCGATTCAGTGAAACCCATCGATATTCCAACCCATTTACACAAAACCTCGACAAATTATATACCTAAATCTTCCTGATGAATCACTCTATCTATTGGTGAAAACCGCATGAAAATCCGTGCAGTAGTTATTGAGTTTACCGCGAACAAACGCGGCCGAGGACTTTGTTTTATAATATGTGTAGATGATTTTACATCAGGAGTAGCCAAAATTATACTAATATCATTTAAGTATTAATTGATAATTCTTGACAGTTTTTAAAATTTCATAACAATAATTTTTAAATGCACGTATACATTATTGCAGTAATGAAAAGTGTTCTTATGACAAACAATATGTTTCGGTTAAAAAATTTATAAGAAAGTTAATATTTAAAAAATGCATATACTGGCTTCAATATAAAGATGTATTTATAAAACAAAATAAAGGGCTTCCATTTATTTTAAAATGTGTATAAGAGTATATCAATGTCTCTTTAACATTATATTAGCTTTAGTATTGGTTAAATTAAAATAAAAGTCTATTAGGAAGAGAATTATTAAACCTCAATATAATGTATTTCCAAAATAATGTATTTTCATCCAAAATACCAAATCCAAAATCAAACCTGGAAAGTTGTAAAATAATATTTGTTATTGTAACAATTTCACTATACATTAGTTAATCTATAAGCCAAGACAAGTAAAAATCCAAGAGTATAACATCATTATACAATGTTTATGATGATTTTTACAACATTAATGATATAACTCTATTAAGATTTTTTATGATTCATCTTAAATGCATGGTTAAAAATTAAACACTAGATTCCTAATAGATTAATGTAATTTTAAATGCTCTTTAAGTAAATTTCAATACCTAAATTTAATTTAATCTTATGCAGTTGTTTTTTCTGGATAAGGCACATAATTGCTTTAGATAATGCATTTTTTTCTTATATCCATAAATTTTGGAATTACTCATATTATATTAGCCATAATAATCAACATTGAAAATACCTTGGAAGATTTGTTCTCGATTTAGTAAAATGAGAGGTCCAATTCTTCTGTTTTTCTATCAGCTCCCTGGAATTGAGTTTTCGTTCGGGTTTTTCAGGTTTAGCGGGTTTCTCGCCAGTCGTTCCATTGTGTAATCCTCGAACAATAGCTCCTCCATTAACTTGACGTAATACCTAATAAAAAGTTAATCAAAATTTAGATTATGAAGAATAATAATAGTTGAACTTTTATATATATATATATATATATATATATATATATGAGGAAGATAATGGTCTGGACGGAGGTCGACAAAATTTCTCTAAGTAGGGAGAACTGTTTATTAAAGAGCTAACGTCTCGACCAACATTGCAGGTCTTCTTCAGGGCTGTCGAGAGGGGGGGGGTGGGCGGTAGCTGTATCACTAAGAAATGATGAAGCCACACCGGAACCCTCACCCCTCAACAACTCTAATAGAAGGCCTGTAATGTGGGCTGAAATGTTAACTAGTTCTTCGTACTTAAGAAACAGATTTTTGAACTCCATAAGGGCCATTTTTAAAAAAACTAATCAAAAACATATACATTTCATTACCTGGCTAGGTTCTATCTTCGGTTCCGATACAATAATTTTCTTTGGTTTAACTGGGGGAGGTGGGTCTTCTTGGGTTCCTTTAAAACAGTATTAATTAATTTAAAAGTAGTAATTGTTTATAAACTAGATAATCTATTCTGACGTGCTAAAAATGCAAATACAAACAAAGTAACTTTTCTGATAATATCATTTTCGATACTAACCTGTAGATCCTAATTTCTCAAAGAGCGCTCGAGCGTTATTGAAGCGTGCGAGGTGGGATTCGGTCCTAACCACAGTGACTCCTCCACCACCGCTTCCTTCGACCTCTCCTTCCAGCTTTCCTGGAGACATCGCACGGGTGGCACCTCCTCCGCAAGAGAATATGTTGGCTATCTGAGAAACTCTACCACCTCCCTTCTTATCCTCCATTCTGAAAGCACAAAAGTATCATTTAATTATTTATAATTATAAACTAAGACCTTTACCACTACAACCCATCAAGCACTAGGGTTCAGTACTTGGTAGAGACTGTACTAATACTTGAACAACAGTTGTGCAGGGAGGTGATTTGTCCTAGATCATGCTCAACTGCCAGATTTTCTCCCTTATTTTGGGTACCCACTTTATAGAGGCTAAATTCCATTCCTGGCTGCTTACAGATTAAATAAATAAAAGTCTTGAACCCAGGACCTTCGGCACGGTAGCTCAGTGTTTAACCTTTGAGCCACTTCGCTCCTATATACTATAAGTATAACTAAATATTTTATTTTCAATGTAATACTTATTGTTTTTTTTTCATATGCCTGTACTATTTATTGTGCAAGGAGGACATAGAAGAAATTTCATTAGTACGGGGGGGGGGGGGGGGGTGTGGAAGGAAGATCTTCATTTGAACAAATGAATTTTTTAACTTCATTGTTTTCTGCCTTAAAGAATTGAGTGCCAGAATTTTATTCTTTTTTTTTTTAGCCCGGGTTCAAAATATGAGAAATAAATTATAAATTAAAATTATACTAGTTTTTTCTAAGTCCTTCATATTCCGCCTCTTTTTTTATATTTTAATCTTCTCATTTTGTATCTTTCCGTTTACCTCCTCATTTTTCTTTCCCTTTTTTTTATGTTTACATTTTATCCTTTCTGCACATTTATTTTCTGTATTTTATATTCGTATTCTTTTATTATTATATCTGTCACTATTTTAATTTCTGTTCATCATCTATAATTTTATTATTATCTGTCACTATTTTAATTTTATTATATTCTGTAACCACTTTTATATTCGTTATCTTTAATCATCATATCTATTCACTATTTCCTCATATCTATTCACTATTTCATCATATCTAGTCACTATTTTAATTTCCACATTACTTGTACCACATTACTACATTACTTGTCACCATATTCTTGTTACTGCAACGTTTTTTATATGTTTTTCTGTTTGTTTCTCTCTCTTAGCCCTGAAGATGGCCTAGATTGTAGGCCGAAATGTCGGCACACAATAAATAAGTTACACTTATTAAGGTGTTTTTATTGACTGCACTCCCAATTATTTCTTCCTTATATAAATTAAAATTGTTTCAAACTATAATTAATAATTAATATATTTGAAATTTAAAGGATTTTATAAAATTAATTTATAAAAAATTATATATACTAACCTCACTCGCTGAAATCATCACGAGATCCAGATGCAACTACAAAACAGGAAAAGGGAACTTCTGACCTGGAAAAAAAAAAAAAATTAATATTTATTAAATATTAAATAACAACACTTATTAACAGTATAATTATTGACGTTTGATAGTCAACTGTAATTAATATGATGGAATAAATAGTGATGGCACAATTAATTTATTAGTGAGCCATCATTAGTTCCTTCGGAGAGATCACAAATAAAAATGGTTACAATGACTTCTACATAACTATTCATTCTACAATAAACAATATGGTATAAAATTATTTGCTGGTATGAACCAAAAATGAATTATAAGTTTTTTTAAATACAAAATAAATCTCTGACTTCATTGCTTAAGTTTCAGTTCAGATCAGATAAATGGAGAACAATTAGAGCACATCGGCTAAATAAAGTACACTATAGTACAAAAAATAGTTCATATATTTTGTTGATTTGAAACTAAGAATCGTAAAACTGGTCAAGTACATTTTTCAATACCCCACCCAGAGCCTTGTTATTTGAAATTGATTTTTTTGTTATATATAAAATTAATATTTTGTATTAAAAAAAAAGGAATAACTCTTGATTACAGCCACGCTATCAATTCACGGCTAACGTTGTGTATTCATCTGTATCATTAAAACTATTCCTGATTTAGTTTATATATTTTTTAAAATTAGAAGGGAGTAGCTTTATCTTTATAGTGCTGAATTGCTATGCTGAAGATCATGGGTTCAAATCCGACTGTGGCAGATAAATTATTTGATCTGTTAGCAGCCATGGATTGATTCTGTGGGATCAGCGGACCCTCCTAGGGCTCACTCCACCAATATAATGTGGATGCCCTTAAATGGGGGGGAAACCTGATAGTTGAGCCTGATCTTGGACAAATAACCTCCCTGCACAACTGTTATAATGGATACAGTATAGTCTCTATCAGATACTTAACCCAAGACCTTTCATGAATTGCTGGGGGTAGTTTTTGTTCAAAGATATATTAGTATGAGTCTGTCAACTGTTGCCTCACTGTCAACATAGCCCTGAAGAAGACCTACAAGGTCAAAATGTTGGCTTTAAAGTTAAAGTTAAAGTTCTTCTTAATTAAGAAAATTTTTTCTGACCTCCACCCGGACCATTTTCTTTCTCATATATATATATATATATATATATATATATATATATATATATATATACAAGCTTATGCCCGCGGCTTCGCTCGCGTGGAATTTGGTCTGCCACATAAAGTTTCGTGAAAGATCATTTTAAATAAATTATTTAATTATTTTTAAAAAATATAAGTTACTCGTACATCCAAAATTTCAGATGCCTAAATTCAAAACTGACGAATTCTATACAACTTTTGAACCCCTATTATATTAAAGGGGAAACCCTTGGAGTGGAATTATACAAATTTCTTTCATAAGCTATACAAAGAACCTATCAACAAATTTCAAGATGCTAAGTTCCAGATTTGCCTTTAATTATGTACTATAATGGATTCTCCATAGTATTTAAAAAATTGTCGGGGGGGGGGGGGCACGTGCCCCTGCACGCCCCCCCTATATCCGCGCTTGCTATAGCCTATGTGTTATTCTGATGTATAACCTAAATTACTGTAAAGTTTCATCCAAATCAGTCCAGTAGTTTTTGCGTGAAAGAGATACAAACATTCACATTTATCATATTAGTAATGTATATATATATATATATATATATATATATATATATATATATATATATATACATATATAAGGTCAGCTAATATTATTGATACTTTTCCGTTAGCAGGGTGCAAATGTTTGGGGCCACAGTTCTATTCTCTGAATTAAAACATTTTCTTTTTTTTTCTTCTTAATTTTTGTAAAAAAATCATGTAAATTTGCGATTTAGCTAGAACTGAAAAATATGCAGTCTGTTATTTTCAAGAGAAAGGTATATTGGCAAAGAATGCAATATGTGATCAGGATCAATAAATGTAATCTCTCGTCTGTGTCAAATATTTTTTTTAAGGACCACTGATTTTTTTTCTCTTACATTCCGGTAATACTTCTACACAAAGTTCTCTTAAGTAGTCGTTCCAATCTACAACTTTGTTATGATTTATATCCAGTTGTTTTGACACCATTTAACTGGTGTAATCTTCTCGCCCTAGCCGTAAAAAAAATCTCTAAGATGTTAGAAAACTCATTCTGGACGATTCGAACAACATTGCGAATGCTCTCTTCTTGCAACGTACTCCGTCACAAAAATAAAGTTTCATTTCATGAATTTGATCGCATGTTGCATTCTTTGGAAACTTGCAATATACCTTTCTCTTGAAAACGAGGGACTGCTGGTTCTAGCTAAATCCCAAATTTTCATATATTTTTTTTTGCAATACTTAAGGCTGAAGAAAAAAAGAAAAACGTGCTTTGTTTTAAATGAATTCATAGAATATACCACATAGCCCCAAACGAACATTCCGCTTATGATTGTAAGAAATTTGGCGATTTCCCGGCTAACGGAAAAGTACCATATCATTCAACGTACAGTCTCTGTCATGTACTGAATTTAAGACCCTTCATAAGTTGCTAGGGTAGTTATTGTTCGAATTTATATTAGTATAGATAAAATTTTACTTTTTGGAAAATTGGGACCCTTTAAACAGGCAGTGAGAATTTGGGAATAACTATTTATTTTACAATTTAATTCTTTAATTTTTTGGTAAATATCTAAAGATATTTACTATAAAAAATCTTCATTTTTAATTAATCTGCTTTAAATAAGAGCCATTGCCTTATAGATGGCTGGAATAATAATCAAGATAAGACTGAGACGACAACGGAAGTGGCCACTAGCTTAGCGCTATCTTAACGTCTACTGCGTCTTTTCCTATCTCTATGTTGTAATATGCCTCTATAATCACTAGCAATGAAAATTATCGAACTTAAAATGTTTAAAAACATCGATACATCGATAGTGCATTAAAGGAAGATGGATCAACACAGGCGAATAGAATAGATGGTTATCTTCTAGTATACAAAAAAGTTTTTATTGTCATATTTTATCGGCGTCGCCTAGTAACGGATCGACTACTACTTTCTGCTTAGTATTTTGTCGTTCTCAATAAGTTAAATTATAAATATTTAAAAAAAATGGCAAATCAAAGCCACAAAGCCACCGTTCCTGACTTCTTTAAGCCATTACACAAAATATAATAATAATTATTATAAATATTTATTGTTAGAACTTATACAAATACCATTTGGCACATATTGTATTTCTGATCTTCATTTGGTAAACATCCCCATAGGGATTCACATGGAAGCGGTTATGGAGAAACCTCCCATTGAAGGCACTCCATGGGCGTGGTTCATCTCACTGTAGTAGATCCCTGCTCCAGAGACGATTCAGCCTCCTTATCGGATTCTGTAGCAATGTGTCTGTCGGTAATGTCTGTACCAGTAAGTTAGGGTGTCATGTCTCACGAATATTTGTAGCGTTTCTTGATTGTGACAATTACGAGGGGCAGACCTTAGTATAGTTTATTAGTTACGTAAAAGGGACAATAAGTAGTATAACGAAGGAATTCTGACTGAAAGATTGGAATCGTTTGTAAGTGCGACCTACCAAAAAAAATTTGGCATTGTTTTTTGCCAAAATAATAATAAATAAAAATAAAAAACAAACCACCAAAAAACAATAAAAAATGTTAAAAAATAATAGTTTTAACAATTTTTAAAATAAATTAATAAAACATGTACCCCAAAACGGTACATGTTATATGGTGGACCGTTTATTATACGGTATGGCGGACAATACTAGCGCAATTGGTAGTATATGCTGACGATATAACTCTGATCTTAGACGCTTGTGAAAATCTGCAGCGGACGATAACCGAATGGGAAGCAGAGGTTGCCAGGTATGATCATAAATGTTAATAAAAGTAAAATATTGCAAGTTGGAAGAAGATATACATATTGCATGCAATGAACAGGAAATGGAAGTCGTAGAGGAATTCACATAACTGGGCACAATGATTTGCAGAAATGAGAAAATAGAACAAGAGATTTCGAACAGGATTAAAAAAAGCAAATAATGTTTACTACCAGATCTGCAACACTATTGTAGGCAAAAGATAAGTAGGAAAAGACGCTAAACTCCGTATATTTGCCAGTTCTCTTGTATTAGGCTGAGAGTTGGATACTCCAGGATAAAGACTGGAGCTATTTAACAGCTGCCGAAATGAAATTTCGCCGACAAGTAACTTCCAAGACAAGAAGATATAGGATCCGGAACGATACTATTAGAGAGGAGCTACGGATTGCCTCCCTGAAGGACGCCCTGGAGAAGCGTCAGCTCAAATGGTTTGGGCATGCCTACACAAGCCAGAGGGAGGAACATGCTGGATCTGGGGACTATGGCGAGGGATAGAGACAGATGGAGATCCTGGGTTAATGCGGTACCTCGACGCTGAAAGGCACAAGAGGAAGAGAAAGAAGAAGAAAAAACATGTTTCCCTTTTGATATTTTCTTAAATTCCAATTTATCATGAACTTTTGTAGGGAAAAGAGAATATAATTATGTTATTATGATAAATGCGTATACTTTGGTAATAATTTCATCTATAAATGAAAGTTTCAACAAGCATATATCATCTATACTTCGAAATGTTAGTTGAAATTTTTATTTCTCGATGAAATTATTTAAAATCTACTCTTTACCCATAATTACAATCTTTTTTCCATAATAAAGCTCACGATAACTTGTATTTTAGGAAAATAGTAAACATGAAACAAACAACAAACAGTTAAAACTTGTAACTCAACTCGAAGCGACAACCTGCGGAACCTTTAAATATATATATATATATATATATATATATATATATATATATATATATATATATATATATATATATCTTACTAATATTATAAATGTGAAAGTTGGTATGCTTGTCTCTCTTTCATGCAAAAACTACTGAACGGATTTGGATGAAACTTTACAGTAATATAGGTTATACATCAGAATAACACATGGGGTATAGCAAGCGCGGATTAAGGGGGGGGGCGCACGGGGGCACGTGCCCCCTCGACAGTTTTATAGGTACTGTGGAGAATCCATTATAGTACATATTTAAAGGCAAATCAGGAACTTAGCATCTTGAAATTTGTAGATAGGTGCTTTGTATGATTTAAGAAAGAAATTTGGATAATTCCACCCCCAAGTGTTTCCCCCTTAATATAATAAGGGTTCAAAGGTTGTATGGAATCCGTCAGTTTTGAAGTTAGACATCTGAAATTTTGTACGAGTAACCTATAGTTAAACAAATTAAATTATTTATTATTTTAAATTATAGTTAAAAAACACTGTCAAGAAACTTTATGTGGTAGTCCAAATTCTATGCGAGCGAAGCCGCGGGCAAAAGCTAGTATATATATATATATATATATATATATATATATATATATATATATATATATATATACATACATGTAAAACGGCATTTTTTTTTCGATATCTGCATCGAAATAGCAGAAAAACCATTTCTCCGGTGTAGCGATAGATTACAGCATTATGCGTATACAATTATAATTTTTAGCTGATGGTATCGTCATAGCGTTAACAGATTGAAATTATGTAGTTGCTTTGTTTTGATATTTTTATGTTATCCCTTTCATTGGAAGACATATTCAGGTTGTGTTGGCGCATACACATACACGCCTAATTGTAAAGCAAATATTACGAAAAAGTATTGGAAAAACTGTTCTAAATTTAGAAGTGAGCAAAGAGGTGATAATCGAAAGTAAACAATTAAAAAAATGGATGAACCTATTTCGTCGTATCTCTTGTTCTCTTTTACTTATTCAAGCTTGAACACGGCATCAATGCGGAGGAACTTCCATTACCGGACACTTCGAACGACAGGACTATTAATTTACCCCGGCGAGATGAACATTTGATCTATGACTTATTTTAAAATGATTTAACCCTTCGAAAGTAAGATGATATAAGTAATTTTATTTCATACGGACTCTTATAACGTCTATATCCAGGGTCACCTTCTGTTAGCAAGAGAACTTTATACGTGACTAAGTTTGTTGGTTTGCAGCCCAGCAGGTGGCCTTAGGATTTTTAAAAGGGAGGAAGAAATCCTTAGTTATGCAGTCCTTCGGAAAGGACCCCATTTTACGCTCCTTCCGAAAGAGGGCATAACTAAGGATTTTTTTCCCTCTTTAAACAATTTTAAGGACACGTGGCGGGATGCGAACCCGCGATCTAGGGCATATTAGGTTTTTATTTTAACTACTAGACCACATGGACTCTACTAAGTGTTTGTTCAAGTTTTTTTTTTCTCTCTTAGTTGTATTGGTAATTAAATCTATTTTAAAGCTTCACAAAAATAATTTTCCTTTATTAATTGTATACGTTTGTAATTTTAATTCATTATAGTAATATAAATGTTTCTGGCTAAATTTTTTTTATTGTAATAGAATGTTGTTATTGTTGAGGGAAATTATCCCAAAATAAAGATATTTTTTTCTATTGATAAATGTTCTTGACTTAGCCGTCAATCTGGGACATCCATTAACATATCTAAAAGTCAGCTGATGGTGCCAATGCCATTGCCACGTAGATAGCTCGCATTCAACGAATCGCAGCTGACTTTAGACGAAACATTCTTCTGACGTTTGTTTTGACAGAGCCTAACTCGTTAGATAGCTGTATCTCAGAAGGAAGTCACTGTATCAGAAGCATTAGTAATTATCACCTCAATGTCGCCAGGGTTCGTCTAAAACATTATCGTATTCTGTTATCTTATAGTTTTTCAGTAATTAGCATATCTCAATAATTAATGGACTAATGACAAGTGATACTATTTGAACAGAATGCAACCTATTTTGACCTTGATTAGGAATCCGTTTGTACGACTCCAACGACTTAAAAAATAAAATAAGAGTTTATAAGGTTTAAAAAAATAATATTTTTTTTTTCCTGAAAAGCTACAGACTAAATAAAAGTCTGCCAGCGAGCGGGATTTGAACCAAAGCTTTTGGCCACGGCAACTCATCGCACCGCCATTGTTGAGCCACTCCGCTCCCAGTTCAACAGATAAAAATATTTATATTTTTTAAAGAGAAAAGATAGGCCCTCGACCGGGATTTGAACCCGGAACCTTTGTCTCACCGTGGCATCGCTCTGCCAATTGAGCTATCCAAGGCCCATGCCGGTCGAGGACAAACATTTTCCCTCCTAGATCCTAAAGCCCCAGTGTGCTCCCGCCATTTTTATTTAAGAATACACTAGAACGAAGTTCTTAGAACATTAATTTTAATGTAGGATCTTATTGACTTACGTCATATTATGATTTATATTTTTTTATCATCATTGGTAATTTTTTATGAGTTATAAATATTTTTATTTTTTAAAGAGAAAAGATAGGCCCTCGACCGGGATTTGAACCCGGAACCTTTGTCTCACCGTGGCATCGCTCTGCCAATTGAGCTATCCAAGGCCCATGCCGGTCGAGGACAAACCTTTTCCCTCCTAGATCCTAAAGCTGCAGTGTGCTCCCGCCATTTTTATTTAAGAATACACTAGAACGAAGTTCTTAGAACATTAATTTTAATGTAGGATTTTATTGACTTACGTCATATTATGATTTATATTTTTTTATCATCATTGGTAATTTTTTATGAGTTATAAATATTTTTATTTTTTAAAGAGAAAAGATAGGCCCTCGACCGGGATTTGAACCCGGAACCTTTGTCTCACCGTGGCATCGCTCTGCCAATTGAGCTATCCAAGGCCCATGCCGGTCGAGGACAAACCTTTTCCCTCCTAGATCCTAAAGCCTCAGTGTGCTCCCGCCATTTTTATTTAAGAATACACTAGAACGAAGTTCTTAGAACATTAATTTTAATGTAGGATCTTATTGACTTACGTCATATTATGATTTATATTTTTTATCATCATTGGTAATTTTTTATGAGTTATAAATATTTTTATTTTTTAAAGTGAAAAGATAGGGCCTCGACCGGGATTTGAACCCGGAACCTTTGTCTCACCGTGGCATCGCTCTGCCAATTGAGCTATCCAAGGCCCATGCCGGTCGAGGACAAACCTTTTCCCTCCTAGATCCTAAAGCCCCAGTGTGCTCCCGCCATTTTTTGTGATGAATACACTAGAACGAAGTTGGGTTAGCGTAACAAACTACTAAACCCAAGATCGCGGGTTCGTAGCCCGGCAGGTGGCCCTAGGATTTTTTAAGGGAGTAAAAAAATCCTTAGTTACGCCGTCCTTCGGAAGGGACGTTAAACGGGGGTCCCGAGCCTGTACGATGTCAGGTACTCGTTAAAAATCCCTATCCTAATTAAACCTGGATAGGCAAAATTTAGAGCTCCCACTGTAGCATCGTCCTATTAGCCATAGCAGCATAAAGTGACGTTAAATGAACAAACAACGAAGTTCTTAGAACATTAATTTTAATTTAGGATCTTATTGACTTACGTCATATTATGATTTACATTTTTTTATAATTATTGGTCATTTTTTATGAGTTATAAATATTTTTATTTTTTAAAGAGAAAAGATAGGCCCTCGACCGGGATTTGAACCCGGAACCTTTGTCTCACCGTGGCATCGCTCTGCCAATTGAGCTATCCAAGGCCTATCTTTTCTCTTTAAAAAATAAAAATATTTATAACTCATAAAAAATTACCAATAATTATAAAAAATAAAAATATTTATTTTGAGACTACCCGTGACATTGTTGAATAATAAAAGAAAAGGACAAATTAACAAAATATATTGGAGCTGTAACAATTCATCATGCCGGTTTTAATCCTACGCCCTGGTAGCTCCTATTGTACTCGGGGGTCGCAGAATGGGGTCAACTCCCAGCCCTGGCAAAAGATACTTTTGAAATAAAAAAACAAAACAAATTTATCATATAATAAAATTAAATTTTATAAAAAAGTTTAATACAAAAGGGGAAAGAATGAGACGTGGCAGTAATTAATTATTTAATAGGCATCTCTTCATTGTTATTTCTTTATTTTATATAATTCTCATATTTTTATCATAATTTTTCTTTTAAATTTGTTCCCTGAAAGTAGATATATATTTTTTTTTTGCGGGAGGGGGGGGGGAGAGGGTGTGGAATGTTCTATATCATTAATGAATCATCAGGACTTTTTAGCTCAACTTCCTTTAAGAATTTAAGAATGGTAAAGGGTTAGCTCAGCGTAGAGTGATGAGTTGCTATGCTGACTCTGTAGGATCAACAGATCCTCCTGGGGCTCACCAAGCCTCTATAAATTAGTTCCCCTTAATTCGGGAAAAATGTATTGTTACACGGAGTGAAGATCCTCGGTTCAAATCCCGCTGCGGACAATACTGTTATTTAATCTGTACCCAGCCGGAGATGGAAAATATGGGATCTAGGACCCTCCTGGTGCTCACCCAGACTCTATAAGGTGGGTACCCAAAATGGGGAGAAAATCTGGCGGTTGAGCATGATCTCGGGCAAATCACCTCCCTGTGTAACCATTATCCAGGAAACAGTGGAGTCTCTACCATGTACTGAACCCAAAACCACTGATTAATTGTAGTGGTACACGTTTTTTTTCCCTTTTAAGATGCCTTCCTTACTAAGCATAAATTTCGGGAGCTGCAAGCTTAACGAGTACTTTGTTGGAAATCAATTTTTCTTTAAGAAATATAATAATTTACTTTGCATAGATACGAGTTCGATCAAAATTGCTAGAGCTTATTTCGAGATAATTCCAATAGACCTCGATTATACAAAGTGGCACATCTGATAAGTCGAATTTGATGTTTCATTTTTGAGATAGAAAAAACTTTTCTTTAATATCACTATAATTCATATTTAGTAAAAAGAAAAACTGCAGTTTACATTGTTATAGGTTTATTAAAATGGATCAATAAAAAATATAAGCGCCGAAAATATTATAAACAAATATTCAATACTGGCACTGATATATTGTGATAACGTTATCAATCTCTTATCAATGCTCTACAATAAACCAAGGTTAATATTTTATATTTATTTGGGAGTTTATCCTTCTGTCGGATATTCAATTCAACAACAACAAAAAAATTAAAGTTTAGTAAATTACTAAAAAGAGTGGCTCAGTGGTAGAGCGCTCAGCTACCAAGCCAAAGGTCCCGGCTTCAAACTCAAAATTTTATCTGTTATCAGCCGGGGATGAATTCTTTGGGATCTGGGACACTCCTGGGGTTCATTCAGGCTCTATAAAATAGCTAAACAGTGGACAATAACCGTTGTCCAAGAACTGTCTCTACATAATCTGTAATAATATAATTTAGTTTATTTTATTTTTTATTAATTGTTATAATTTTTAAATATTTTTATTTGAAAAGAAAAGTTCAGGACCGGGATTCGAACGCGGGTCACCCACGTCTCTAGCGTGGTGCTCTCCCAACTCAGCTAACCTGGCTCGCCTCTCGGTCAGGCACATCCCTTATTTTCTTGTATATCCCTTGTATCTTCTTGTATACATCGCAAATTGCGATCATATGGGATCAGTGAAAAGAAGGGATGTGTCTGACCGAGAAGCGAGCCAGGTTAGCTCAGTTGGGAGAGCACCACGCTAGAGACGTGAGCAACCCGGGTTCGAATCCAGGTCCTGCACTTTTCTTTTCAAATACAAATATTTAAAAATGTAGTAGTATAGGTTCTTGAATCGAATAATGTGTTTTTTCTTTACGGAGTTTACACACAAATCCAATTAAATTCGTCTGAATATAAATAGTCGGTGTTGAATGAATAAAATACAATTAAGAGGATGATGTGTGAATGAAATGTTTTAATCATCATTTACACCGAGAATACGATATAAAGGGATACTTGCTTTAGAATCCCATTCATTGTTGGAAAGAATGCAAATCGTTTCTGTGGCTAATAACAATTATAATATATCCAGAAAGGTCAATGGCGGACAACGGAACAGTTACCAGTTTGATCGCACGAGGTCATCAGAAGAGTTCAGCGCACTCTATCAGCTGCCAGTCGACCTTCTGGGTCTATCTTATATTTTATTTACAAATATAGGTAGGTACTTGTGTATTAGCCGGTCTGCAGGGACTGTTATCAGCCATTACTTATAACCTGAACGCTGATAATTCCGATACTGATAACACCTGCCTTCTTATTCATATTAATGGAAATTGAAATACATAAAATGTAATAATAAAATGCTAATTCTAGACCCCTCTAAATCTCTATAATAATAATCCTACAATCCTAAAAGAGCAAGTATCTATTAGTACCCTCCGAGGATACACCCAGTATAAGAGGAAAACAACCTCGTGTTTAAGAATTACTTATGGATATGGAGTTGATACGGGGAAGATTTGAAGTTCAAACCCGACTGCCAGAGAAATTATCAAAACTGTTAACAGCCGTGGTTGGATAATGCGGGATCTGACGACCTGGGGCTCACCCAGCCTCTATTAAATGGGTATCATTGGAGGGACATTAATGAGGCTTAGTGAACCCGAATTCTTGATACCGATACCACCAATGTTTTCTTACAAACTTCCGTTCACTAAAAAACCACTTCCCAAACCTAAATCCGCCAAATCAGTCTTAATGCAATCTTCCCACCTACACCTCGGTCAAGACCTCAGATGCTTCCCGGTTGGCACAGCGCTTATAAACTTTTTAGGAAACCTTTCGTTACCAAGCCCAGCAACTTTACAGGCCCATTTTAATCTCGTATCACTTGAATAATATTAACCGGCTGCACATGCTTCGCAGTTCCGCGTTTATGCAATCTCCTAAATTATCCAATGGCCTTTAGAAAAATGTTGCGAAAGCAAACTCTATTTGATGAATATTTAGGTTAGTGGTAATATCGAATGGTTATTTTAATAACTGTTGCCACGAAAATATATTATGCCTAATGTTTTCTAGACATCTCTCCACTGTGCAGTTTCTAAAAATGCTGATAGATTGCTTTTATAACTTATTCTCATTTCGTTTAATGTTTGACTGCACCCCTTGGCCAATTTAATCCATTATTTCAAGTATCCAGTCAACCATTTTCCACTTAAAGTTTCTTATAACATTGAAGCGTTCTAATCTAATGAAAATATTTTCGAATTATTTCCCTGATAATATTTAGCACATAACCATAATGTTAGTTCTTACGTGTGGGATATTGTATGGGCTTTCTTGAAATTAATACATGTTCTGGTATATGAACAAGTGCACAAGTAAAAAATATCAGATCAGGTCAGGATCGAGGATTTTAATACCATTATTCATGATAATTTTTAAAATTTGAATAAATTTGTCCATATAAAATATTATTGGATGACGAATGATTTAAATGCAATCAGCAACAACAACAGTACTTTAATTCTTGATTTTCGATACGATTGTTAATTATTGTGAAGTTGTTGGAGGACATTTTCAAGCAAATATAAATATAAGTATGCTTGTTGCAATGCACAATGATGTCAAATTTGTTGGATCCTCTGTTTCGTGTGTTGTTTTTAATTTAATTTGCACTTTTTTAACCTAGAATTAATTTTTAATACTAACTAAATTTCGGGATTTCGGGGGGAGGGTTTGACCCCTAAGGGGGGGGGGGAGTTATGGGTGGTTAGGGCTGCGGCCTTGCCATATATATATATATAACATATCGAAATATACTATTCTTAATGTCTTGTGAGTGACTTCTTACTAGGAGTACAACCACTGAAAACAGCTGCCCGGAAGGTTACAGCAATTGTTAGGTTTTCTTCATTCACTTATAACCTTTATTACTTATAACCTTTATTTCTTTCGTAAAGATCTTTCGTTACTAAGCCCAGCAACTTTATATGTCCTTAATTTTCGTGACGCTAACACTTAACACTTAGAGCATGTCTCCTAAATTCTTCATTCGTATCATCCCTTTCTGGACAGAATATTCTACGCAACACCTTATTTTCGAATGCCTTAAAACATTGTTCATCCTTCAGCGTAAGCGGCCAAGTTTCACACCCGTATAAAAGAGTCGAAGGATGATGGTTCAATAAATTCTGATTTTTAGATTTCTGGACATAAACGCGAGCTTAGTTATTTCGAGACGGGATAATAACAAGCATTTCACGCCATTAATCGCGCCTTCATTTCCTCTTGAATTTCGTTTTTCCTAGTTACCATAGAGCTAAGTACAATACTTGAACTTCTCGAAATGCTAAAAATTATTCCCTCCAACAACGATATCGGTATAAGTGCGATGTGGTTTTTCTTTTAATATACTTTTCTTTATAAGCGAGGATATTCATGTCATTTTATAACTATAAATGGCTCCATATGTTGTCGTGTTGTTGTTGATTTATTTAATAAAAGGAAGGGGAGCAAATATTTAAACAGTTGAGCTCAACGGGACGGGAACAACACTCTCACTAACTAGCGCTGAAGGCCGCTAGACTGCACCACACGATACCACACTACACCACACCACACGATACCACACTACACTAGACCACATTAAATCATTCCAGGTTCCGTGAGGTCTTGGGTTCACCGACTGCACGGCAACCTTCATCACGCCATTGGTTTATGTAATATATTGTGCAATTAGAGGTAAATATATTACTAATACAACGTTGATAAAAGTAACGGCAACTAACCTAAAAATTAATTTTATCTCCAGCTGGTATAAAAGCATGTGTTTTTGGCTCAATTAATTAGGACTTACGTACGTCTCTTCTCCCTGTGCATTAGAAACTGAGTCAAAAAGTTAACTTTATTCCCTAGGGAATAAAGTAAAAAGATGACAACCTAATTGGTCTAAATAATGTAGGTTTTGTACTGAAAAAGTTCAGGGTTAGGTTGGTACACCTGTCACACCGGCCATTAAAATCAGATGTTTCAAAACACCAAAACTGATAAACAGAAGTTCATTTGTGTTCAGGTTGTGTAAGTTATGGATCCACCACACATTGTAAAAGAAGCAAATAATGTTATTTCAAGTTTATTGCCAGCTAAATCAAGTCACATTTATAATAAAACGTACGATGACTTCAAAAAATGGTGTAATAAAGAAATCATTTTGAATTTATTGTAAAACATAACATAATATAAAATAATATAGCGTATAGTTTGCCTTTTTACATCACATCTGGAGATAAAATCTTGTATGCCTCTCGGTAAGGCCGTTCCAGGGGGTGGTCAGGTCAGGATCGAGGATTTTAATACCATTATTCATGATAATTTTTAAAATTTGCCCATATAAAATATTATTGGATGATGAATGATTTAAATGCAATACGCAACAACAACAACAATACTTCAATTCTTGATTTTCGATACGATTGGTAATTATCGTGAAGTTGTTGGAGGGCATTTTCAAGCAAATATAAATATAAGTATGCTTGTTGCAATGCACAATGATGTAAAATTTGTTGGATCCTCTGTTTCGTGTGTTGTTTTTAATTTAATTTACACTTTTTTAACCTAGTATTAATTTTTAATACTAACTAAATTTCGGGATTTCGGGGGGAAGGGTTTGACCCCTAAACCCCTCCCCTTGGCTAGGGCCTTGCCCCTCGGGACTAAATTGATCATTATCCCAGCAATACTTTACTCCCTCGGCTTGGCCTCCTGAGTAAAACGCCTCGAATTGTACCCTCGCATTCGCTCGGGTACAAACTTACAGCTGAGGGGATAACGATCTTCTTTAGTCCCTAGGTGCATAAATAAATTATTCTAATGAGTATTCTTTTTTATTTATTTAAGAATTTGGCCATTTATGGACGGCACACAACTCAAGACTTATGGTGCCTCTTCTTCCCAGTACTTCTTCATTTTCTCACCAACTGCTCGTTTCTGATAATCTGCCCACACTCTCTTTGGTGGACGCTTTGGCCTGTCTTCTTCATAGGTTGCGTTTTCTATCAGTAGCCTAAAGCGGTTCTTGGAGTAAAACCAGAAGAAATAAATCACTGCTTCTAATCATACTATGGTTTTCTTCAGTTTATTAACGTCATTAAAAATCTTCTTTGTAATCCGTGCTTCTTCCTTTGTTTTTAAATGCCCATTCATTTTTAGCCGTCTCTTCCCCATTGTATCTGTGTTTTTTTCTATGTTTTTATATAAATCTTCATTTCGCTTTTTAATCCATATATTTTCATTGTTTTTCTCTGGCCCTAGAATTTTTCTTAGTATTTTTGTCTCTCTTTTTTCTAATCTTCGCTTGGATAGGTATCGATATATATCTATATATAGGAGTGGAGGCAGTCATACTATAATAGTCAGCACTGAATGTATCCATGACAACCACTGAAAACATCTGCCCGGAAGGTTACAGCAATTGTTAGGTTTTCTTCATTTACTTATAACCTTTATTACTTTATGGTTTTGATCAAATGTTAACATCATTACCAATTTAATATACACTAGAGTGACACCAGTCTAGTGTCAACCACAGATCTTACTAGCCCTGAAGAAGATCTGAAGTGAGGGTCGAAACGTCAGCTTTCCAGTATAACAATGCTACCCATATAAGACAATTTTTTTACCTCAACCCGCCCCATTTTCTTCCTAATTTAATATACAGTTCAAAATACCTACTACTCTTGTGTGTGTGTGTGTGTGTGTGTGTGTGTGTGTGTGTGTGTGTGTGTGTGTGTGTGTGTGTGTGTGTGTGTGTGTGTGTGTGTTCAAGTGCTGGCAAACCTACAGGAACTAAGTAGATTATCAGCTATTGATAAGCCATTATTAATGATAGTGGTAGATTTTAATATTGTCAACCCATTAGGTGACCGTACAAATATTTAAAAACAGATTAATTTATTGAAATTTACATATGTATTATAATAATGCAAGTAACTAGAATGGATGATACATAATAGCAAGTATCCAAAGGCAAATAGAGAATCTACTCAATTAAAGGTCATGTGGCCCTCTTTACAGACGCCTCGGAGGATCATCGGGAATTAAAGATGAAGCTAGGTTTGTAACTAGTGGGTTTGAGTGGCAATAAACTTTGTCTTGAAAGGACTGGTATCGGGTTTGGGCCAAATCAGCAGTAAATGGGGCATTAAGGTCATTATGGATTACTTTATTCCTAACAAAGTAAGGAGCACTGAGGATTTTACGAAGGATTTTGGCTTGTAAGGATTGGATACGAGAAGAATTCGATGGCTTAGTGGAGCCCCAAAGCACAACCCCGTAAGTCCAAATAGTCTTGAATTCTCATGAAGGGTTGAATTGGTCAAGTGGTGCAATCAGAGATAACACAAAATAAGTGAAACTTATTTTTAATTGTGCCAATGTTTCGGCCTACGATGTAGTCCATCTTCAGGGCGAATATGCCAATCTTAACTTTTCTTTAGGACGGATAGTATAAATCTTTTTCTAATTATGTTCTACTGTAATACCTGATACTAATCTAGTGTAACTGCAAACTGTATAAAAGGCTGCGTCTTTCAACACGACTCACCTGAAACAAAAAATAATATAGTATTAGAGAAATTGAAATAGACACGAAACAGAATAAAAAAGGAGTTATATTAAATAAAATATTTATATACTTAAAATATAATGCATACACTTACAAAACTACATATGATATATTCATTAAAAGAAAAGAAGAAATGAAAAAAAAAAGCTTTCTTTAATCAGTGGAGTTAATTTTAAAGGAGCCATATTTAATAAATCCTTGTTTAAATTAATAAATCCTGGGGCTCACCCAGCCTCAATATAAAATAAGGGAGGGGAGGGGGGGGGAATCTGGCGGTTGAGCGTGATCTAGGACAAATCACCTCCCTGCACAAACGTCATGTACTAAACACCACACCCGTGAACGGGTTATAATGTTATAGGAGAAAAATGTTTAAATTAAACTCCATGATATTAAGCGTAATAAAATAACATAGTGACTAAATAAATTCTTTATAAATATATCTTTCTTGGGATTTTTATATTGTCCTTTCAATCCTGTATTGTTACTTTTCTTTTTTAATTATTCCATGCCTTTTGATTTTTATTATCTTTTGTACCTCGTTGGATATTAAATATTTAACTTTTGCACTTATATAAAAATAAATGTTTCAATTTTAAGTATTCAAAATTTAAAGAAAACAAAAATGATGATTTCATTATTTTTTTAATGTCTAATAATTATTTATTTTATAATAATATTTTTATTCTATACCATCCTCTCAGCAAGTTTTTTCTTTAATAATAAGAAAGTTAATAACTAAAAGGTCATGGAGCAATTGTCATAAACTTAGCTATTTTCTTGTAATATTTATAACTTTCTCTTAAGAAGAAAATGTCGTGAAAGTATTTTCTCCATACATTAAATCCGTCAGTGTGTCTGTCATTATTCAAGGTGGTAATGTTGCTTTAAAATAATACAACACCTAATATATGTTGCTTACTTTTATAATAAATAATAATATCATTGAGCACATCCCCTGAAGGGTCTTGGGTTCAGTACATGCTAGAGACTGTACTGTTTCTAGGACAACGTTGGTGCAGGGAGGTTACTTCTGAGATCACGCTCAATCGCCAGGTTATCTCCCCCACCAATGAAGGGTACCCACTTTACAGAAACGAGATTAGATTAGATGAGATTCAGAAGGTTCAGAACACCTAGCGGGCTGTGCATGAGTTGTACAATTTCATTTAATCAAGTTTAGTTTAAAGGTTAGAATTTGTTTTATATAAGAATAATTGGTACTTGTGTGTTAACG
Organism: Arma custos; assembly: GCA_037127475.1. Classification (NCBI taxonomy): domain Eukaryota; kingdom Metazoa; phylum Arthropoda; class Insecta; order Hemiptera; family Pentatomidae; genus Arma; species Arma custos. The sequence continues at coordinate 12,439,897 of CM073760.1, read as the reverse complement.
CAGCCACAGTTATTTTTGCCTACTTGTTCGCATGCGCGAGCAGTTATATTTTGTAACAGCTATCTTTTATAACAGCTATCTTGCATAACGTTTTTAAATCTATTTATTGGGGTTATTGGTGGTTAGGGGAGGTTAGTGTTAGAAATATAATGTACAATATTATCAACTGTTAGAAATATTTCTGTTAAATAACTGCTTGCGCATGCGAACAAGTAGGCAAAAATAACGGTGGCTGCGTTAAGACACAAGTGCCGAATAATTATATTTAACTAAAAGGTCGTACAATTGATACAGATAATAACTTAAAACATTAATAACTGGTTGAACTTCCCCTACAATATTTTATTTGTAATAATGTAATGTCTTCTTTTATGAAATGATTGTATTGATGAACTTGACGAAGATAATAATGGTAAAAATGAAAATAAAATCTATGTAACTCCGAATACAAGTTATAAATAATTTAAGTATTATTCCAATTAAATTATTGGTATTTCATAATGAGCTTGTGAAGCCCATCATATCGTCGAAACCATACCCCATAAGTACACTTTGGGCGATTTTACAGAAGAGAAAAAAAACGCGCCGATTGTAGACTAGGCAATTTTTTTTCACATATATTTATTGATATTTACAACTTTATTACAATAATACAACAAGAAAATAGGCTTATTAATTTTTTTATATTTTTTTTAATTTTGTTGATTTACTGATATTTAAATAAATTTGTAACTGTATTACAATAAACCAACAAGTAAATAGGATAAGTGATACATAATGACAAGTAGAGAAACTACCCGCTGGTAGTACTCAAATCACAAGTTCAACTAAGAAGGCCATATTATTTTCAGATGCCTCGAATGATTATCGGGAATTGAAGAGGGAGCTAGGTTTGAAACTAGAGGGTTTGAGTGGGAATGAAGTTTGTTATGAAAGGATAGATAGCGGGTTCGGGCCAAATCAGCAAAAAAAAAATGGGACATAACGTGATTATGGATGACTTTATCCTTAACAAAATAAGTATCATTGAGGATTTTACGAAGGATTTTGGATTGTAGGGATTTGATAAGAGAGGAATTCGATGGCTTAGTGGAGCCCCAAAGCTCTACTCCGTAAGTCCAAATAGGTCGTATGATGGTCATGTAGATGAGTCTTTTGTAGTTAATTGGGAGCTTAGAGCGTTTGTCTTGTAAGTGTTGAAGTAGTCTGAAACTTCGAGGTGTTTCTTGTCGTTTCAGGCTATTATCAGGATTCCAAATTAATCTTTTGTCAAGGTGAAGCCTTAAGTACCGGACTTGTTCTACAGGAATCAATGGGATTTGACGGGATTTGTGAGAATTTATTTTAATCCTCCACTTTTGACACCATTTTTCAATGGTGATAGATGAGTCTTTTGTAGTAAATTGGGAACCTAGAGCGTTTGTCTAGTAAGTGTTGAAGTAGTCTGAAACGTCGAGCGGTTTCTTATCTTTTCAGTCTTTTATGAGGATTCCAGGTTAATCGCTTGTCGAGATCCAACCCTAAGTATCAGATCTGTTCTACAGGCACCAGAAGGATATTATTAAAGGATACTGAAGGGCAGGAAGTCATTGGCTTACGACGTAAGGTAAAAGTGATTTGATGCGATTTTTGAGAATTAATTTTAATTTTCCAGTTTTGGCACCATTCTTCAAGATCAGTGATATGGGATTGGAGTCTTAGGGATGCCATAACTTGATTGGTGTTTACTGATAATACACATGTATCATCAGCATACGTGGTAAGGATAGTATTAGGATGAGTTGGGATGTCAGCTGTATAAACTGTATAAAGGATTGGGCCAAGGATACTTCCTTGAGGAACTTGGCAATTTATAATCTATTTTTTATCAATACAATTTTGGAACTATTACTAAAAAGATTGAGGAGAAGTATGAAAAGATCATACTCTGCCACGTTGCTGATCTTAATACGTCCGTTACCGTTACCAACTCATTTTCACAAAAGGTTGTAGATAGGCGGTATTGTTTTGAGAGCGACTATTTGTTATTATTAATAAATAAACTACTTGAAAATTTATATGAGTGTCAATATATGTGCAAACCAGAGCAATGTTAATAATTTAAATTCACATATTTGAAATTTGAATAATTCGGATTATAGTTGATGTAGACATTAAAAAAAGAGCATAGTTATTCCAGAGTCTTGAGTTTTCACTTCAGTCGGCAGTCCTCATCACTTTTTTTTTAATATTCTGTTAAATAAACTTCCCAGAGAACTATAAAGAGACAATTTAATTAAATTAAATATTTTCATTTCTGGCAAAATATTGACATAGCTTATAGTAGAAAAATATAGGCATGGAGGACGAAAAACAAAATTTTATTCAAGCAGGAAAAAAAGACATAAAGCACAGAACATGGAATAATATCACTCCCAGGAAGTTTTTTGTTATGTTTATGTAAACCAGAAAGGTAAAGGGAAAAAAGTGCCATAAAATTCTATGCCTGGATCTCCTTCAGTGTCGAAAAAGTTCATACATAAATAATACCATGCTCTTAAAAAAATATTACTGTGCAGTTTTATTCGGTACCTAGTCGTCCTTACAATGTTTGTAATTACTAGGATAAATATAAACAATACAAACTTAATAATAAAAAAAAACCTGTACCACTACAACCCATTAAGGGCCTTTCAAGGGGGTTTCAACAGAGACTGTACTGCTTCAAGGGCAACGGTTGTGCAGGAAGGTGATTTGTCAGAAACCATGCTTAATTAATGTTTATTTATATCTATTATTTATAATCATGCAGTTAATTAATGCTTATTTATATTTATTAATTCAAAACACCGCGCAATAAATTAATGTTTATTTATATTATATTAATTAATTCATGGCACCGTAGACAATAATGCTACCAAAAAACTGACATTCTTTAAAAACTAGATTAAGAATGAACTCCTTGATAAACCTGAAGAACATTCTATTATAAAGTGATAAAATGATAATTGTGTGGGGTAGTGGTGGGCATAACATCCTACCATGGCAAAGATCAAGGGTTCGCAGCCCTGTAGGAGCCTTACAAGGGGGTAAAAAATCCTTGGTTAAGCCGTCCTTCTGAAGGGACTTAAATTGGGAGTCCGAGCCTATACTACTCTACTAATATCGCTATCCTAATTAATATATACATAATATCCTAATTAATTAAGGACTCTAACCGTAGGAACATTCAATTAGTCATAGCAGCATACATTAAGGTACCTATTTTATAAAGGCTGTGTGCGCACCCAGAGGGTCTGTAGGTTCTATAGGACCAATCTGCGGCTGTTAACAAATCAAATAATTTATCTGCCCAAGCTGGATTTTAACCCGGAACCTTCAGCATAGCAACTCAAGGTCCCCCCCCTCCAATTTTAAATATTATCAATAATAAAATTAAATATCATCTATCATGTATTTCGTTAAATAGCAGTATCTATCGGAGCGCCTTGGCTGATAACGCGGCAGTAAGTATGTTGTACTTTTTTTAAACAAAATACAATAAATAAAATTATATAAATGTATCCTGCAAACTTTTCCAGCCAATGAATCCATTCAATATTAGATGAAGAGAAAGAGAAGAGAAGGCAATATCCTTCTGCTACGGGATTTTCTTCAGTGGAGGAAATAAGACCCCCTTCGAAGGAAATACATCTTTACACTCCAAGGCACAGCAAATCCTTGATATCCGGCTCAATATTTTGATCCTGGAGACTGAGCGAGTGACTTAGTGACTTAACTGCTAAGTCCTACAGCAAACAGCTGATGATCCTATATCTTAGGCTGCTCCGCCTACCACTTGTCAGTTAAAATGTTTAAAGTATAAAATAAATACACTAAAGAAAGAAATTAAAAGAAATCAATGTTCTTGTGAAAATAAAGAAAAACGGCAGCGTTGTCAGAAGAAAGGAAGCAAAGGCAAGCAGAAATGATGAGATTGGGGAAAAGAAAGACGAAACTGAGAAAGGAAAAGTATGTGGTGACATTCGCGTGGTCTTAAAATCCGTTTTCTGAAAAAAAATAATAAAATTGTCAGAGAGAATGAAGAAATTGGAGAAGAAAGAAAAAAATAAAAACATGATATCTGTGTAGACCTTTGTTGGCCGGTTTTGGTGTTTGTTCATTTAACATCACTTTATCCTGCTATGGCTAATCAGGCGATGCTACAGTGGGAGCTCTAAATTTTGTCTACCCAGGTATTATTCGGATCTGACATCGTACAGGCCCGGGCCTCCGTTTAACGTCCCTTCCGAGGGACGGTATAACCAAGGATTTTTTAAAGGTGGTTATACTTCCTTTAAAAAATCCTAGGGCCACCTGCCGGGCCACGAACCCGCGATCGTGGGCTTAGTAATTGGTTATGCTAACCACTAGACCACAGGTCGCCCTTTAAATAGTTAGATAGTCTTTAATTTACAACGGCCAATCCATGCCACGGCTCATAATCCATTCCTCACATATTTCTTCTCGTTTCGACCGTGTCGTCAAGTTCTTTGCCGACGTTTCGCTGGTCATACTGCTAGCTTCCTCAGGTCTTAAGGTGAGACTGAAATTTCTTCTATACTTCGTTATTTATAGGTTTCCGGATCCAAGGGCGGATCCTTATTCTTCCAGTGGTCTCTGATGGTCCACTACGACCCATGAAGGGTCTTGGATTCAGTACGTGGTAAAAACTGGTTTTAAGGCAACTGCTGTGTAAGGAAGTAATTTGGCCGAGATCGAGCTCAAACGCCAGGGTTATTCCCCAATTACGGGAACCAACTTTTAAAAGGCTGAGTGAGCCCGACCACGGTCCCCTGAGGGACCAGGGCCTAAGGGATGGGACCCTATGGGAACAGGGTGTATTCATAGCTGGTAACAATTAAATTTATCGGCCGAAGCCGGATTTAAATCCAAAACTAAAATTCCCCATGCCATGATGTGCTTTTTTAAAGGACTAAATTTGACTCTAAACCTTAGTAGACTTACTAATTGGAAGAGAGAATCGAACCCGTGGCATATAGTATTGAGAGGACATGTCCGCGCCACTGTCATTACTTCGTCTCAAGAAGAGATGAGTTTGCAAAATCCCATGGGGACCGGATATCCCTGAGAGAAAGCATTGAATATATTCAAGGGCGGATCCAGGATTTTTTTATGGGGGGGGGGCACAACGGACAGACGGAAAAAAAATCAACAATAACTTACAAATTGTTGATTTTTTTTTTCCGTCTGTCCGTTGTGCCCCCCCCCCCATAAAAAAAAAAAAAAAAATCAACAATAACTTACAAATTCCAAAATCCTTCGTAAAATCCTCAATGCTCCTTATTATGTCACAAACAAACTCATCCATCATGATCTTAATATCCCATACGTTACTGATTTGGCCCAAACTACATACCTATCCTTCCATGACAAGCTCCATACACACTTGAATCCGCTAGTCTCTCAACTTGCTTCCCATACTATTCCTGATAACCCTCCGAGGCGTCTGAAAAGAAGATGGCCTCGAGACCATCTACTATAGAACTTTTTGGAGTGCTACCGATGGGTAGTTTCTCCACAAGTGCTTTTCAAGTCGTATTGTACATATAGCAGATTTACTTATTGTAATAGTATTATAGTTGTAAATATCAATAAATTGAATTAAAAAAAAAAAAAAAAAAAAAAAACTTACAAATTAACTTGTAGTAACTATAGAAAGATTTCAAAGGTTTATTAAAATATCAAAACAATAGTCATGTTCTTTCTGTTATTTTAAAAACTATGATCATGTGATTTGCCTATAACACAGTACACAAAAACATGTCAGGGGGGCATGTGCCCCTGTGCCCCCCCTGAATCCGCCCTTGAATATATGTATATATATATGTTGCTGTGGTCTGCTTGGTATCTTTTTACATCAGTCCTGAAAATAGATGTAACCCGAAAACAAACGCCTCAATTCATGTTTTTTTTTGCGTTGTTTACTAATATAATTAATTAGTTTCGATACATTCAAGTAAGAATTCTTTTGTAAACACTTACTTATTAAAGATGATTTCAGTAAAAGCTTCATTTAGAGTTAAAGATTTTTAAGATTACGTTGGTTTCGAATAGTCGGAAGGGTCAGGATCGATACTGACAGATGGTGTAGTGAAGTGTACATATGTCGACTGCTGTACGATCGATATAAGATAATTGTATAACCGATTCGTTCCATTCCGTTGTATAATCGATTGCTTTAATAAGAAACAAGTAAAGAAGTATCTCACGAGACTTTATTATATTACGTCATCGCATTGTCTTGCGCAATCGGTAATGATCGAATCCAATTACATAAATAATTAACAAGTTGACAAAGAATATTACGTAAAAGCGGGCCGTTATTCATTTGTTATACTTTATTCATTTCTTCAATCATCTACAGAAACCGAGGCGTTTGTACAAACCTCTTGGACCAATATTCAATAAATATGTCACTAAGGGCTTCGTTTATTTTTTATTTATTTTTGTTTGTTTGTTTATTCATTCAACGTCACTTGTTGCTGCTATGGCTAATCGGACGATGCTACAGTGGGAGCTCTAAATTTGGTTCATCAAGATATAATTAGGATAGGGATCTTTGACGAGTATTTGACACCACACAGGCTCCGGGTCTTATTTAACGGACTCAAAAGACCGGTGGCATTGCTAAGTTGCAGAAACCTGAACGCTGAAAGTCTCAGACTAGAAAGTCCTCAGGGTCTTCGTGAGATAAGTTATGCCCAGGCATCTGGAGCTTCCCCAAGAACAGAGAACTATATCGTCATAGTGATGCTTGTAAACACTAGAAGGGTTGGTTGCAAGAGGAACATATAGAGGTTTTTCGCGGAGAAAAGGAGAAGGATGCGACTCAGACCAACCTGGATGAAGAATTTTGTGTACTCCTGCGCGATCTTGGAGTGACTGCGTGGAGGACGAAGGCGATGGAACGGAACGGCAGGAGATTGTGAGAAAGGCCTAAGTCCACGATTGACCTAAGCACTGGATATATAGAGAACGAAGGAAGAATACGTGGCCGTTGACTTTGTAGGGTGAACGATGCCTTAAGGTAACCGAAAATAAGGTATTCCTTAAGAACAGTCGATTCGAAATAGGATAACATAGAATTTAGGAAATTAAGAAAATCGAAATTGCTGATCATTGAGTGAATATAATTAAAGCAACAGGGTCACCAAAGTTGGTAGCGAACGAATTAATAAAACTTTTTAAACGCTGAGCCGACTAGTAAATAACCAATGAGTAGACCAAGGCGTAAGTGAGAAGATTGCGTTAAGATTGATCTATTAAATTTGGGTGAAGATAGTAATCCATGAACGGAATTTCGTAAGGAGGAATTGGTGGTATCGGGATCGAACCTTCGGGTTAACTAAGCCTTATTGTTATTAGAATTTCTTAATACTTCTTATAATATTAGATAAAGAAACAGTAAGTATTTCATTTGTACTCACGTCCCCGATCCAACAAATGTAAAAATAATGAACAAATTGCCATACCGCATGAAAAATTAATATTAGTTTTAAATTTTTTCTACGTTTATAAAATATATATATTTTTAGGAAGTGTTTATAAATATTTTTTTTGTTCCTCCGCTCCAGGCTGTTCCCATAGAAAACACTTCACCTGATGCTCATCTTGTTTTTATTAAAAATTCCACATACCTTGTGTTATTTTAAGTTGGAACGCCAAGAATGTGGCTGCGTGAATTTATTGCTAAATATGGTAAATTGTAGAGATATAGAATTTTTATTTAATTTTTTCCAGAAATACTCAATTCCCTTATATACTAAATAAAATGTTATTTAATGTCTAACTTGTAACAAGTTTGTAGGGGTACTCATTATCTTCACGTTAAGTATGCTTAATTACAAAGCTTCAGTATACAAAATATTAATTAATTAATATAAGCGCGGAAATTTAAAACAGTGGAGTTCGTCAGACTAGTAGAAAGGTCTTTTCTTTAATAATTGAATAGTAAAAAAATACTTGCAGGTTCTAGTTCTGGAGGAACTCAGGTGATTGGAATGTTGTGTATTTGTTGTGAATACATGATTTTATAGTGGGAATGTTCATATGGTGTATGGTGTGATTCGAAATAAACCAAGGAGCACTATTAATTTTAAATAATTTTGTTTCGAAGAGAAAAGATTTTCCCTGGCCTGGATTCGAACCCGGGTCGTCTGCATCTCCAGTGCTCTTAACCACTGAGCTACCCGGGGTCGTATCCAAGTCAGAAAAATCCATTCACTTCACCGATCCTATCTCCCCGATCAAAATAACAATTAATAAAAATTAATAATTATACGTAGAATTTCGGACTGTGTTTGTATCTTGTGCATATGGGCGTGTTTAGCTGAAACCCTTAAGTCTGCCTCAAATGTCAAAATAGGTCTTGGCATAGTGTTATAGAATATTCATTTGTTTCGTAAGTCAAGTGAAGATCTCTGGTCCAGAAGATGGGATAGTTGTTTGTAGCATCTTGTCAGTTCTTGTCTATTTAATTTTGTACGTTCCAAGTCCTTTTTCCAAGTATAGTCAGAGATAACCTACATAGTTTTTAGAAGGTACTTCGTCGTTTTCAATTTTCACTGCTGTCCACGAAGCTTACGCATACAGAAGCTAACATGACTCAATTATGGGGCATAAAGTTATGATAAATAAATAAACAAAATAATAACTAGATTTCAAAGTTACAATATTTATTACTGATAGCAATAATTCAATAATATTGTTACGGCCACAGAGAGATGAACGGAAACAAGGGATTAGCGGCTTAAACCCGTCGACGGGAGAAGTTAAGATTGGATTAGGACCTTCTCGAACATAGTAGAACTGCCTCTCCTTTGTCGGAAAAGATTAAGAAGGTTCCAGAACAGTCTCCTCCCTTCCGTGCTCTAGAATGTTCTGCCTTGCCTATTTAAATACCCCTCTCGCCTGGAGCGGACCAATCTGAGAGTAGACCAGGCACGGTGATGATCTGTAATAAGTGAGTGTCAGTGTGATAAACTAGTCAGTGTTGAACCGGCCAGTGTAATAAGTGTATCAATGAGCTGTGACAGTCTCGCGAGTGTAATAAACTGTTTCTGTTTGTTACTGTGTGTCAGTTTGTGATATTTGGAAAATCTTACAATCGATGGACTAGTGAACTGTAAGTGTTAATTAGTAGTAGTTAATTAGTTAAATATTAGTTGTAATTTTATGGTATTCGTACAAATATATGTTAATAGTTAAGCTATTTAGAATTAGTAATATCTTATATTATTGTAATAATTAAATAGGCCTAGGTTATAATAAATATATAGAATATTGTTAATGTAAATTTATATTAGTCTAATAATTTAAGTTTGTAACTTAATTGTATTCTTTTTATCATTTTATTAATAAGCTTTGGTATCTTTAATTTAGGAGTAGTTTAATTCATTTTAATACCCAGTAGCCCGTAACAATATAGGTAATTGTTTTTATCGCCAATTTTATTTATTTATTTTACTAGTAATTAATTGATCCAGAGATACGAGACTAAAGATTTGCCTGACCTAAATTCGATGGGAGAGAACTAATGCAAGGCAACTGAGCTACGGTTCAATGGTCAAGGGACTCTATTAATATATCCCATTATCCGTCAATCCTCTTCCTTATGTTAGTATACAACTATTGATTAACAATTATATACGCTAATCATTAATAATTATAATAAAAATTATATAAAAGATCTCCGATGGCTGAGACATAAAAAAAAAGAAACAGAAAAAACTATAAAACTTTGAAGTACCAAACAAGAATAAAACTTTCCATAAACAAAAATGATAAGAATAACAAAGTTTAAAATATAAATTATGAAATATCTGATGTGAAATAATAAGAATAAAACGATATCTAGGATCTTTTTCGTATAATCCCCGCATATATTTATATCTTACTAATATTATAAATGTGAAAGTTTGTATGTTTGTCTCTCTTTCAAGCAAAAACTACTGAACGGATTTGGATGAAACTTTACAGTGATATAGGTTATACATCAGAATAGCACATAGGCTATAGCAAGCGCGGATTTATGGGGGGGCACGTTTCCCCCCGACATTTTTTTAGGTACTGTGGAGAATCCATTGTAGTACATGATTAAAGGCAAATCAGGAACCTAGCATCTTGAAATTTGCAGATAGCTTCTTTGTATAATTTAAGAAAGAAATTTGGCTAATTCATCTCCCAAGGGTTTCTCCTTTAATATAATAGCGTTACAACGATTGTATAGAATGCGTCAGTTTTGAAGTTCGGCGTCTGAAATTTTGGATATACGAGTAACTTATAGTTAAAAAAAATTAAATTGTTTATTTAAAATATTCTTTCACGAAACTTTATGTGGCAGACCAAATTCCATGCGAGCGAAGCCGCGGGCAAAAGCTAGTATTTAAAATAAAACACATGTTATGAAAAAAAATAGCAGTTAATAATTATATTTAATAGCAGTTATTCTATAGACCAAAATGTAGATATGTGATTTATAATAACCTCAGAAATATTTTTGTCTTTATACCTCTGCCTCCAGATAAATCCACACAAATACGAGTCCAGGATCTTTAAGTTCCTGCCTCAGCCTTATTTCTTCTTTTGGCTGCAGCCCATAGTGACTGAATTTACTACGTGTGCGCTCCAGTTGACGGATCCACAAAATGTTCTGAGCGGTTTACTGATAATGTCTGTACTCATATCCCACTATTTTTCTATTTTTGAGTAGGCCTTCCATAAGGCAGACATAATAATTGTTTGGGGATGAATGGATGCTAATAGTATTGTTTCATCACTGTTAGGCACTGGATAAATGAAGCATTCTTTTGTTACCCGGCATATCCTACCGAAAACCTATACTCGACCTATGTTATCTGCCTACTGCAACAGGATTCGTCAATTTCGGATGAGAGAATCTGAACAAACTTCCCTTAAATAATTCTTCTGATTGGTAGCAGCTTCCGCAGACATACTTAATTTACAAAATTAGGGGGTTGTATATTTGTTGGTACAAGCATAACTGAATGTCAAAGCCGTATGTGCTTAATGGAACTTTAGAACCAGTAAACCATGTGCCTTCTCTAACCATCAGTTAGAGATGCGGGGATTAAACGAAAAAGAACCGAAATCTAGAAGATTTCATATATAATGAAGATAATAAAACAAGATGAAATAATAAGAGGATGATTTAGTTATAAAATGTAATTATTAGCATGTTATTGTCAAATGAAAAATAATCCTACTAATATTATAAATGCTAAAGTTTGTATGTTTTTCTCTCTTTACGCAAAAACTACAGAACATATTTGGATGAAACTTTACAGTAATATAGTTTATACAACAGAATAACACATAGGCTATAGTAAGCGCGGATTTAGGGAGGGACGCACGGGGACATGTGACCCCCTCCCCCGACTGTTTTTAGGTATTGTGGAGAATCCATTATAGTACATAATTAAAGGCAAGTCATGTGATAATATTTCTTAAAATAACAGAAAGAACATGAGTGAAACTATTGTTTTGATATCCTAATAATCCTACTAATATTATAAATGCGGAAGTTTGTATGTATGTTTGTTACTCATTCGCGCAAAAACTACTGAAAGAATTTGGATGAAACTTTACAGTAATATAGGTTATACATCATAATAACACATAGGCTACAGCAAGGGTAGACTTAGGGGAGCCACGTGTCTCTCAGACAGTTTTTTGTTTTCTGTGGAGAATCAATTATAGTACTTATAGTAATCAAAGGCAAATCAGTAACATAGCATCTTGAAATTTGCAGATAGGTTCTTTGTATAATTTAAGAAAGAAATTTTGACAATTCCACAAGGGTTTCCCCCTTAATATAATAGGGGTTCAAAGATTGTATACAATCCGTCATTTTTGAAGTTAGACATCTGAATTTTGGATGTACGAGTAACTTATAGTTAAAAAAAAATTAATTATTTAAAATGATCTGTCACGGAACTTTATGAGGCAGACCAAATTCCACGCGAGCGAAGCCACGGGCAAAAGCTAGTAATATATAAAATCAACTTGTATAAAAAAAATGAAATGACAAAAAACATTATTTTATTTCAAAATATGACATTCATTATATTTATTTCCTACATTTTATTATATTCATTATGCAATTATTGAAGAAAACAGTCTAAGATGTTTTGGACATAATTTAAGAATGGAAAACAACAGGCTGGACAAGATGACATACGAGGCTAAGGTTGAAGGAAGACCCCGACATATTGGGAAGATGGTCTCAACCCTTTAACTGCTAAAGACGATATATGCCGGCGCAAGGGAACGTGCCCCCTTAGCTTAAGACGATATATGCTGGCGCAAGGGAACGTGCCCCCTTAGCTTAAGACGATGTGTGCCGTTGTTTGTTGTTATTGTAAACATGTAGATTGTAAATGCTTATTTAAAATTCAAATAGCTAACTATTTTTTTTCTCATCTTTATGATATAATCTTATAATTTATAACACGGCAATTTTAAAAGGTAGGTAATTGAATTTAATTAAATTAGTTGAAATTATTTATTGAATTGGAGAACGGAGATAGTTGGGGGGTGCAATTTTTTTTTTCATTGTTGGTTAGCCGGTGCATCCAGCGGCTCCTCTCTTCAAATCGCCCTGAAGATGGCCTACACTCTAGGTCGAAACGTCGGCACTTACTAAATATAAGTCTAGTACTTATTTGGTGTTATCTTAACTGCACCCCCCAACTATCTCCGTTCTCCATTTTATCATCCAGTCAACTATTTTCCTCTCATACATTTATTGAATTGGATTGGAAAAAAAAGAAGCAGCCATCGAAAAACTATCGGTAGCATTCGGTAGCATACGGCCCTATCGATAGTGCTATCGACTATCGCCCAACCCTGCTATTAAGTGGGCATCCCAAATGCCGGTTGATCGTGATTTCGGACTAATCACCTCCCAGAAAAATACATCGATATTGTGAAATAAAATTAAAAATGAATTTTGTTTCATTTCTATAATTTTTATCCTCCCCTTACGACGCATGAATGATCAGACAAGAGCTGCTAATTAAAGAAACCACTCGCAGATATCCTCTCAACTCCGCTACGTCGCTTTCTCCGCCAGTTGACGAATTTGCCCACCCGGAATGGAAAGGAGAGAGAAATGCCTATTAGTGTATGCTCGGCCGATTTCTTTTCGGGGTTTCATTATTCTGCGGAACGAGAATGAAAACAATGAAGAAATTGTCACGATACAGGCTTTGTGTTAACACGAAATGAGATACTAGTACACACACTTCTTTATGTACCAGAACGTGTATTAATTTCAAGAAAGTCCATACTATACCCCACACGTCAATAACATGGATTCAACACATGGTTAAATGCTAAATATTATCATGCAAACAACTAGAAAAAAAGGCAGTTCATAGACAATTTTATAAGAAAAAGTTATATGTACCTACAGGGGGTCTTGGTAGAGACTCTATTGTTTCTAAAAAAAAACAGTTGAGCAGAGAGGTGATTTGTCCGATAGCACGCTCCACCGCCAAGTTTTTCCTTCAATTAAGGGTACCTAACTTATAGAGGCTGCATGAAACCAGGAGGATTTGTAAATCACTAAAAGTCCATGTAAACACGACTGGATTCAAACCCTGGACCTCCTCAGCTCAAGCACAGCAACTCAGCTCACTACAAAACGACTTGGGGGAAAAAAGGATTAAAAATTTAAAAATAAAACTGCATTATTACATAATGCTTGTGTATGCGTGCATTCATAAGTGCTTATGTCAAGAAAAAATAATACAGCATATGCTATTGATAACCAATGTAATTTTTAAGTTCCTTAATGAAACGAAAACATGCCATACACTCAATTATTCGTGTCCTTCAATGGATTTTAACATCGACCCCTTGCTAGTAACGAGAATATAAGCATTTTTAGAAGCTGTTCAGTGGGGAGATATTAGACATAAGGTCTTTTATCGGCAAAAGATGTAAATCAAATCGAGTTTCCTTTCGCAATAATTTTCTAAAGACCATAGGATAATTTAGGAGGTTACATAAACGCGGAACTTCGAAGCATGTGCAGCCGGTTAATATTATTCAAATGATAGCGTTACGAGATTAAAATGGGCCTGCAAAGTTCCTGGGCTCAGTAAGGAATGAATTCCTATAAGTGCTATAGGTACTTGTCTAATTTGACGCCGATCGACCCCAGCGCTCCAAGTGTCAGTTTCCTTAACTACCCGCTACTGTTGCCGTAACCTTTCTTAGTCCTTTGTTATTGTTTGTGTCAAGTGAACGTCTATTTGTTTTCATCTTAATTATGCAATATGAGTTGGAATTTAATGAAGATTTTTCGGGAGGTGAGTGATGAAAAGTCAGCTCTGCTATTTCTTCAGGAGCGGAACGTCATTCCCCGGAAAATGTCTTGCAGAAATGGACATAATATGAAACTGCAACTTTATAATTTTTGTAAGATATTGTTCTTTTTAATTAATATTGTTTATAATTGTTGCTAGATATTGTTCTGTTTAATCAATATTGTTTATAATAAATGTTTTGTTTTATCTTATTATTTATTTTCTATTGTAAAGATAAATAATTATATTTAACTAAAATATGATGTTTTTTGGTTAATTGTTTTTATTGTTATGTATATACGACACCCTTTTGATGTTATATTGGAAGATATTGTTCTTTTTAATGAATATTGTTTATAATAAATATTTTATTTTATCTTCTTATTTATTCAGTAGTTTATATATTTTAATTTTAAATAGAAATTGTGATATACAACAATTGCCCGGGCAAATCGTTTCTCTTTAAAAGAAAAATAGATAAAAATAAAAACAATAACAAAAAAAATATCATATTTTAGTTGTATATCATCTCCTATTTCATTTCCTAATAATCCTGTTGTATGATAATGAAAGAATACTATTTCAAATAAATTGTAGGCAGCATAACCTGACAGGGTCCAAATAGTTGAGGTAAGTGCCAGAGGAGCGTGCTGGGGTCGATGGGCGTCAAATTAGAAAAGTACCGTGCTACATAAAGCTATAAGTGCTGTGCCAACTGGAAAGTCTCTGAGGGGTAGTCCAAGGCGTAGGTGGGAGGATTGCGTTAAGAGTTGCCAGGCGGATTTGGATTTGGGTAGTGGTCCCTGGACGGAAGTGAGCAAGCAGAAATTGGTGGTATCGGCAGCGGGCCTTCGAGTTCACTAAACTTTATTTTTATTATTAATATTTAGATTGCTATCTTACAAGTATGGTAGTACATAATTCCATAAAGATAAGTGATATTAAAAATATTGAGTGGCGAAGGTAGTTGAGAGCGCAGAACTACTGATCTACAAGCCGGCTTCGAAACCGACAGTAACAGATACAGTATTTTTCCGTTAACAGCGTAATGGATTTACAAAAAAATAACGAATTCCTGTTTCTAAACGTTGCTCTTTAATAATTATTATTCAATATTAATAAATATTTTGATTCATTAGGAGAATTTTTATTTTTAAAACATAACAAATTAAGCCAAAAGTCTTCAGGCGGAATTCGATGATTAAACGCGGTGAGGTTTAATCATTTGTTTCGAAGTTGGGACTTAGTCGACCCAACTTTGTTTCTGGGCTTAAACTTCGCTCGTAGATTATTAACTTCTCCCTCAGGCAAAACATTTTTGACTTTTTTTTTCTCTTTCTTCGACATTGAATTCCAATTAAAATTTTAATCAAAGCCAAATCATTTCGGTATAAAGTTGTCCAGGACATCAATAATCATTGGCATTGCTACAAAAAATTATTGCGGGGTTCGAGTTTGGTTGGATTTACCGACTAAATTGAAATATGAGTTCTCAGCTAGTTTTTTTTTTTTTTTCTGAGATATTGAGTACTTTGTATTATAATATTAATCGTCTAGGGCACTGGACTTTGTATTAAATAAATATATATTAAATAATGATTATTTTTTTATTTTAGGTTAGTTATTTTGGTTTATAAATAAAACGTAATAAGTGAGAGTCAACAAAACGCAATCTGTTAACAGCTACGGGTTGATCCTGTGGGATCTGGAGACCCTCCCGTGGCGCACCCAGCCTCACAATAAGGTAGATAGCCTTAAATATGGAAAAAATCAGGCGGTTAAACTTGATCTAGAATATATGAGAGGAAAATAGTTGACTGGTACACCCAACGGCTCCTCTCTCCAAATCGCCCTGAAGATGACCTACACTGTAGGTCGAAACGTCGGCACATACTAAATATAAGTCTAGTACTTATTTAGTGTTTTTTTTTTACTGCACCCCCCAACTATCTCCGTTCTCCGTGATCTAGGATACATCTCTGTACAACCGTTGTCCATGAAATAGTACAGTCTCTACTACATTCTGAACCCAAGACTCTTCAAGCTGTAGCGGCACTGTTGTTTTTTTGTTCTTTATAAATAAAAATGATATTTATAGTTTACAAAAAATCTTCAGTCTTATTTCACTGCATTCTCTGTATTGTAATAACAGACCTAAAATCGAAATATTGGAATATACACGTAGCTTGTTTAATTTTTAAATCGATGCATTCCATTTTTCCATTTATGATCAAAATAATTGCTATATATTTGTGAAACGGCTTAAAGAAGTCAGGAACGGTGGCTTTGTGATTTGCCAGTTTTTTAAAATATGTATAATTTAACTGATCGAGAAAAGACAAAAAAAAAAGTATTTCTTCAATCTTGCTAGGCAACGCCGATAAAATATTACATCACAAAATCTTTTTTAAAGAGCAGAGAGTGTAAAAAAATTATTTCTAAAATCGGTGTGTAGTTGAATGTTACTTCAGAATGACTCATCGGGAGTCCAGGAAGCCTTTATCGATATTAGCTGGCGCCTGACGTCAGCTGCAATCAATCTGATAACCTATCAATTTAACATATATATAAATTAATATAAAATTCTATTTATTTATTTTTTTAGTGAAAAGGGTAGCAATGTGTGTAGAGAGGGATGAATTGCTGTGATGGTGTGTACAAATACGGCTAACGCAAATGAAATACATAGTATTATTTACAAACACATTACATGTACACTTCACTTTGTAACAATCTTTTAAGTAATCTCATACAGTATCTTTCTAATATTTTCTATAATATGTAATTTATTTTATTTTATTTTTGTATAAATTTTTATAATGTTTTAATAAGAGAAAAGATTTGTCAAGGGCCGGGATTCGAACTCGTCTCGGTCGTGGTGCTCTAACCAATAACGCGGGTAGACAAATTCATCGTATAATAAACTGATTTGAAAAGAAATAAATTTTATTTGTGTTTTTTTATTATTCGTTTTCTTATTATATTATTTTTTTTATTATCCTGTTTTTGTTGCTAAAGATATTTTATTGCCTTGGATATCAAATAGATATCAACATTTTATCATTTAATGGATTGGAATGCAAAAATTAAAAAAATAAATCTCACTTACGCAAGTAAAGTAAACATCCCCTTATAATGAAATTTTAATTTTTAAAATTCTATTTGCATTAGATTTCAGTACATTATAGAAAAATTTAAGTTCAGACAATTAATAATCATGAGAATTATGGGAAAATTACAGGTAGCAGCTTAACACAGATTCTCGTTGGCTCACCCAACGTTAATAAAGTGGGAATCCGAAGTTGGGGAAAAACCTAGGAGTTTGTGTGATCTAACCGGCACAATCGTTGCCATGGAAATAGTACAGTCTCTATCATATACTGAACCCAAGACAGTTCATGGTTATTGAGCAATACAGGTTTTTTTCGGTTAACGATATAGATCATGCAGGCATTTGGCCTCGAGATGTGGTCTTCTTACAGACATATACAGGGGCTCCCAGTCAAAATGATACACCAGGATGTTTATAGATGTCTTTGAATAAATAAATAGTTCAAACTATATTACATTAAAAATAATAATTTATTTTAATCACTAAACATCCTAGAAGTAGGTACTTTGTATCTACAAATAAACAAGGACATTTAAAACATTTAAAAATAAACAAGTATTTAATAATAAAAAAAAAAAAATCATTTGTTTAGGATTACTTATCTCACAATGAAAATGATACAACTTAGTTCTTCGTAATATTTGTTTACCTTAAACTATTTTACTTTAGCTAAACTCTTGTGTCGAAAGTGTTTGGCTCTTAACTTAACTAAACTCATACGGTTATCGTAATTTGTTGTTATGATATTGTTATTGTTTATTTATCGTTATGTTTATTTATTGTTATGATATCTAAGTGTACTGTTTGTTTAGTTAAAGGTGGTTAGGGGTGGTGGACAATGACAATGACAACAATGACCTGATTGTTTATAACCTGACACGGTCGATAGTTGAACTAAGTGACACCTGAGCGCGGATGTCAACGGACGTTCAAACAGACAAGTACCGAGAAATATATTTTCTTTTTTTGTATGAGTTTTCTCGTTTTGATCCCTGTCGCAGTATGTATAAATTTTTCTTTTTTTTTCTTCTTTTTACAGGGTGTATTTCATTTACAATTTTACTGTACTGTGTATTACTTGGGGAGTCATCCAATATCAGGTTATAGTATGCCATGACGGTATCCATGGTTAACCATAGCACCATAACCATTCCCTTTGTATCAATTCATCAGTGTCTTTCCCACGTACTCGTACAATGGGGTTCAAGGATAATGACAAATCGATTTGGATCGATTCTTTTTTCCATTTCCTGTATGAACAGAAAATACCGATATTGGTAGTAGTTCCGCAGGATGTCGTTTCGAGTAGTCACAATAAGTTTTTATTGTTCATTGGTAAATGGGAAAGGTTTATATTTCGGTAATAATTTCATAAAGAAATCTTGGCTTTGACAAATGTGCATCATCTATACTTCAAAATGTTCTTTTAACACTAAATGAAGCGCCAACCTGCGGAACTCATACCTTCTTAAATTTTACGGTACTAGTATGTTTAAGGGCCTGCTGACATCAGCGCGCTCAGGTGTCACTTATCTCAACTATTTGGACCTTGTCAGGTTATGCATGAATTTTAAATAGGCATTGCCTTTCATTATGATACAACAGATTTATAGGAAATGAAATAAATGAGAAACATGTAGACAAAATTAAACTAGAAATAATAAAACACTTATTACAAGCAATATTCATTAAATAACAATCTAAAATATGATAATTTTTTTTTTATTTTTAAATGTTTTTATTTTTATTTATTATTTATTTTTATTATTGCCTGGGCAAATCTTTTCTCTTTAAAATAAAAACATTTAAAAATTAAAAAAAATTATCATACTTTAGTTACAAATTGTTATTTAATGTTTAAAATAGAAATATTTAAAATATGATGTTATGATAAACAATGAAATATTTATTCCAAATAATGCTCATTAAAAAGAACAATATCTTCAAAAATTGCATCAAAAGGGTTTCTTCCCTCTAACTTCGTTATATAAAATATATAAAATGGACAATAGTCTCCAAAAGTAATGTGCTCTTAAAATGTGCGCATTACAGTAAAAGAGATTCCTCTCCAACCTAATCCTAATCCAGATTAGAAATCTTCAAACTTAAAGGGGCTAAGAAAAAAAAAAAAGTAATGTACTATTCCTCAACCGCGTATTTAATCGAATACCCAAGGTCTTGTTGCATCCTTTTTTCTGGCATCTCCATCTAATTGTATTCCCAACTTGCAGTTTCCAATGATATTCCGCTCCTGAAGAAACCTAACATCTGATTTTTCATCGTTCATCCTGCGAAAAATCTTCTTCAAATTCCAAGTCATATTTGAAGAAAATAATCAATAACACATTCACGATCAACTGCACATAAACAATAACAAAACAATAGAAAGGTTACTATAACAGTAGGAGATGGTTAAGAAAAGTGACATCTGAGCGCGCTGATGTCAGCAGGCCCTTAAACATACTAGCACCAATTTTGCCTATCCAAGCCTGATCAGGATAGATTTATTTAACGAATAGTTGACATTGTACAGACTTGGGTTGGGACATCCATTTTAAGTCCCATTAGAAGTATGGTATAACTAAGAATTTTTTACTCCTTTAATATCCTTCTGCTGGGTTTTGAACCCGCGATCTTGGATATATTAGCTTGATAGGCTGAACATTATACTATAGATGAGCACGAAAAGCGAAGTCTCCTTCAAGCGATACCTGATTCCAATTGATATATAATCTTCATTGAATCAAAAGCCGACAACATAATCATCTAGTAATTCAATAGAATAATAAACCTATTACTGATCAAATTAGGTGATTAGTTGAATGGTATTACTAAGGTTAGTTAGGTTAACACGGTAACCTAAGGTCCAGTCAGTAAACCGAATTATCCTGTTCCAACTAAACCTATTACTGATAGTCAAAGGTAATTCTCTCCTGCCAGCTGATCCAGGTTATATCATTATCAATTACCTGATAATACCTGATAGCTAGGAGGATGTTATCATTATTTCGGATATTATTTCATAACTGATTGCAGGGAAAACGACCGGGTCACGCGATCTCTATAATGGTGAACTATTATAAAAGGATGGATAAATGTGAAATCCATGATGAGGAAATTTTTAGGAAAATTTAATAAATGACTAAGCAAGTCTAAGGAGGACGAAACAAAATAATATCGCATCCAACCAAATAAAAAATTAAATAAATAAAAAGATGCAATACTATTTATTCATGTGTAATTATGATAGGATATATGAATAAAAAAAAAATATTTATTTTTTATTCATATATCCTTAATAATGTATCCATCGCTATTTTTTTTACTTTTCTACAACACTATAAGTTATTATATTCTTACTAGGTAGTGCAATGTTTTTTTATACCATAGTTATTTTTGTTTTGTTTGTTTTTCTCTCATAGCCCTGAAGATGGCCTACAACCTAGGTCGAAACGTCGGCACTAATAAAAAATAAGTTTTAACTTATTTGGTGTTAATTTATGACTGCACCCCCCCCCCCCAATTATTTCCATCCTTCATTAGATCTTCCAGTCAACTATTTTGCTCTCTACCTTCATAATATTATTCATATCAAGTGTTTACAGCTCATCGAAAACTTCAAAAAATTTTACAAATTAATAACATAAAAAGAAAAACTTCACTCAATATCAATCAGTAGGCGTTAATATCTCATTTTTACCACCATGTGACCTTCAGATTTTTTATCTAGTCGTTGAATAAAAAAATTATTACCTATAATTGGACGCAGTTTAGCTGAAAGGACTCAACCCACACTATGGTCAAAAATGAGTTATATATGCCAAAGAGGTCCTAAAGGTTGGTTCTTTCACTCAGCAAAAAAGATCCGTGATACTACTAACATAAGGATCATTAAATGATCACTAAATTAAATGATTAAATGACATACCTAAAGTAAAAACCTCGATAAGTCAAAAATGACGTATTGTGGGTTGAGTCCTTACTGCTTAACTACGTCCAATTTAAGAAGAGAGAATCACAAGTGTTTGAAATAATGAGTTTAGAACTAAGTGCTTACTTTCTCCCAAGGAAACATTCAATCTCTTTAGACAGGCTCACCATAAAAGCAGGTACTCAATAGACCCAGTACACGAGTTGTAGCATTCACTAGAAGGGTGGTGGTTTACTCAGGCATCTAGGGTATGCGCTCACAGCACATAGCATATGGCACTGTACACTTGTGTACAAACACAGACAGTACTAGTGTATACAGCATTTATGATAACAAGCGGTTATATTTGCTCGTTAAAATTACATATTTTTTTCCGGATGCACTTGTGTGATTTTTTTTAATTTTTATTATTATCATTCGATGAAATTTACAACTGTATTATACTAATGCAACAATTAAATAGGATGAATAGTAGATATTGACATGAATAAAGAAAAGTAGAGAAACTACCCAGCACCTCGGAGGATTATCAGGAATTGAAGAGGTTCTTAGGTTTGAAACTAGTGGGTTGAGGGAAAATAAATTTGTCACGAATTGATATCGGATTAGGGCCAAATCGGCAACAAATGGGGCATTAAGGTCATTATGGACTACTTTGTTCGTAACAGAGTAAGTAGCACTGAGGATTTTGCGAAGGATTTTGGATTGTAAGGGTGGAATATGAGCGCAATCAATGGCATAGTGAAGCGCCAAAGCTCTACACCGTAAGTCCAGATGGGTCTAATGATTGTGTGTGAAAAATTAAATTTCTTTTACTATCAACATCAATCTGCTATCAGCCACGGATGGTAGCTCCTGGGACTCACCCAGCCTCTAGAAAGGGTTACACGTAATTTAAACTGCTGGTTAAGACTGTTTTACAACAGGTAAAAGTAATAGGTAGGTTAAGGCCACATTACCCCTTGTACAAGCATAAAAACAGTATAGTCTCTACCTTTTACTGAACCCCAGACCCTTCATGTATTGTTGTGGTACATGTCATGATCAATAAAATGATCATCAGTACAGAATGGTGCTGGGTTACTGACAGTCCAGAGTTCTAAAACACCTGTCGCAGAAGATCCGCAGGCTGTCGCTTCGTCTTTATTCACTACAAGTTTCAACTTTTCATTCATATCCCTTTTAATATTTTACAAAAATCCAAATTGTCATGAGCTTTAGTTTGGAATAGAGAATGTAATTATGGGAAATGTGCATACTTCGTAATCGTTTCGTCTAGAAATGAACGTTTCAACAAATATACATCATCTATACATCGAAATGTCAGTTGAAAATTTCATTTCTAATTGAAATGATTACCAAAATCTGGAACAACCTACGGAACAGATACCGATTATTGTTACGTAAACTCTTGAACCAGTTCTAAATCGACTCTGTGGTATCTACCTGAGGCTCACCAAGCTGTACTGAACCCAATACAGTTTTTCGCTTTTATTTTCCAATAAAAAAACAAAACAATTATATTTCTGGTCTAGTCCGAAACGAATGATAACATCTGTGAGGATACAGTCTACAGTTAAGAAGTTATTAATGATTTTAAGAAAGGAATAGCGTAAAATCACTTTTTGCGGTTAAATTATTTTAACTGCTTTCTTTATCCTTGCTTTCTTTTTGTAAGTTTTATGTTTTTCTTGTTTAGAAGAGATCTGTCAACTAATATTGACGACATTATGTTTCAATTGAATCATCTTAATATAGAGAACTATTTTAATCTAAATATAAATAAACATATTTAATCTAAATATATTTTACAAATATGTAAATCTTTGTAAATCTAAGGGAGTGGAGTGGCTCAGTGGTAGAGCACTGAGTTGCCATGCCGGAAATCCTGGTTCATATCCCGCTGCAGCCGAGGGTGGATCATATAGGATCTAGGACCCTCCTGGGGCTCACCCAGGTTCAATAAAATATTATAAAAGTAGCGTACCAAAAATAAGGGGGAAAAATCTGGCGGTTGAGCTTGACCTAGGACAAGTTACCTCCTTGCAGAACCGTTGTATAAATAACAGTACAGTCTCTACCATGTACTGAACTCCAGAACCGTTCACGGGTTGTAATGGTACATGTTTTTTTAAGTTTCTGTTGTGTAGAAGAGATCTATCAACTAATATTAAAGGCATTATGTTTCTACTTGAACCATCACAATATAGACAATATAATATACACAATCTAAATATATTTAAAATATGTTAATCTTTCCAACTATTATACACGGGTGTGAAACGAGGCCACTATCTTAAAAGGATGAACAACGTCTTGAAGTATTCGAAAATAAATTATTACGTAGAATAATCAGTTTCTCCTGGAGTTCACCCAGCCTTTATAAAGTCGGTATCCTTGGGTTCAATTGCTTTGTATTAATATTTATCAACATGTGAGGTTAAAAAAAAAAAACTATATCATTACAACTCATCTTGAATCTTGGGTTCAGTACGTGACAGAGACTGTACTGTTTCTTGCACAAAGGTTGTGCTGGGATTAGTCCTAGATCACGCTCAAACTCCAGATTTCCTCCCTGTTTAGGGTACAAACTTTATAGAGGCTGGGTGAGCTCCAGAAGGGCCCTAGATCTCGTAGGATTCATCTCCGACCGCTAACAAATTAAATAAAAGTCTGCCAGCAGCGGGATTTGAACCCAGGACGGCAACCCAGCTCTCTATAACTGAGCCACTTATAATAACAATACTGACTGTCAATTTTAAAATTAGTAGAAATAGAATGTATTTCACTTCTGTTTATTATCACTTGAATTTTATTATTAAGAGAACACCTGTTTCGTCCGGATGATCTGGATCAGGGAAATATTTAGTTTTTTAAAATATTGTATAATTATATTTTGTTTTAAAAACTATTAATAATATATAAAATTACAGATTAAAATGTTATTCGAATCCCTTCTTGTCTTTAGATAGTTGTAGTTCGTCTGAGAGATCTCTCGACCAACTGATTTTCTTTTTTTGAACTTGTCCTATTTTCTTTTCTTCCATTTCTTTTTCTTCAGCCTAGAGATGAATATTCCTCTTCTTCAGCCTCAGCTCATCCTTGGAGCGATTTTAATCTTTCTTCGTATTTTTTCTTGTATTTTACACTGATGAATTTTTTTCATTAAATCATCTCTTTCTCTTCTTTATTAAGATGTTTATCTGTTATATATATTAAAAGTTATTTTATGTTTTCTTCCTTATTTTACATTATTTGTTGTATAAGTGCATTAGTACTGGTGCTATATGTATACAAATTAACCCGCTTAAATTGTTCGATATTAAGGATTTAGAAATATATGTGACATAATGTCGGAATATTTTTAACAAATACATAATAAATATTTCTGTTGATTAAATGTGTTGATTTCTATATTATGTATCTAAACTCTTTTAGTTATTTTAGTATACGCTCTCACAATGTAATAATACTTCTTTTTATGTATTTAATGTTTTATTTGTTTGGATGCGATATTATTTTGTTACGCTTTCTATTTTAGAATTTTCCAATAAATTTCCTCATCATTTATCGTATTTATCCATGCTCTTTAATAGTTCACTATTAGAGAGATCTCGTGTAAGTGAAAAAATTACTTACACCATCAAATTCCTCAACAGTATTGTTAAGGCCGCACAAAGGAAGGCGGAAGCGGGGGATTAGCGGCTTAAGTCCGTCAGCGGGAGACGTTAAAATAGTATTAGGACCGTTCTAGATCGTCTCCTTTTGTCGGAAAAGGATTAAGAAGATTCCGGAATTGTCTGGCCCCTCCGTGTTCTAGAATGTTCGGCCTTGCCTATTTAAATACTTCCCTCACCTCGAGCCAGTCAGTCTTAGCCTGAGGGTAGACCAGTGAAGATCTGTGATAAGTGTAATAAGTGAGTGTCAGTGTGAAAAACTAGTCAGTGTTGAACCGGCCAGTGTAATAAGTGTATCAGTGAACTGTAACAGTCTCACGAGTGTAATAAACTGTTTCTGTTTGTTACTGTGTGTCAGTTTGTGATACTTGGAGAATCTTACGGTCGGTGGATTAGTGAACTGTAAGTGTTAATTATTAGTTATAAATTGTAGTGTAATTTTATAATATTCATAGAAACTATTGTAACTAGTTAAGCTATCTAGAATTAGTAATATCTTATATTATTGTAATAATTAAATAGGAGTTAGGCCTAGATAATAAATATTTAGAATATTGTTATTATAAATTTACATTAGTTTAATAATTTAATTGGTAATAATTTAATTGTATCCTTCTTTATCACTTGTGTTAATAAATATTAGTATCTTTAATTAAGGAATTGTTTAATTCATTTTAATGCCCAGTAGCCCGTAACAGTATCATTGGAGTCAAACATTATTTCGTCACCATTTCTAGCCACAGTCTTCTTCTCAGCAAACTGACACTTTAATTGGAAATATTCTTAAGGAAATTATATCAATGCCTGAAGAGGCACAGCCTGTGACTTCGGCGATCTGAAATAATGCTAACAGTAAATGTCCTAGACCCTAGTGAGCATAATTTTTTTTTTTTTACTTCAGGAGGATCAAAAACATGAGTTGCGGGGTCGTTGGAGATCCCACCCGGTATTAGCAGGGTTAAGAGAACAATTTCCTCCAAGTTAGGATCTGGATTTTTATCACCAGAAGAATCAACAATAGCACACTCCCTATGTTTATTCAAAACGATGTATTTACTTTATTTTAGCAAATCGTAATATGTACTTGCTAATAAGAAAACTGCAACCTCCATTGATGCCGGGTCTTATCTTAAGTCAACACTCACAAAACTCACCTGCAACATAAAAAAAAAATCTAGTTATTTTTACTGTAAGAATGTAAAAATATAAAGAAAAAATAATACAGAAGTTAAAAAAAAAATATATAAATTTTTCTCAAAATATAAAAAAAAAACTAGCTCATTGATTATGATTAAAAACTTTCAACAATAATCCAAAGCATAGTTTTATTTTGTATTAAACACTGCACCACTACAACCGATGGAGAGTTTTGGCTTAGTACGTGGTAGAGACTGTACTGTTTCTAGGTTTATAGATTTTTTACAGAATTGTAAATGTTAATTAATTTTAAAATCTGTAGAGCAGTTTTTAAAATTAATTTACGCTGTATATAAACTAAAAACTCAAATTTTAAATGAGAGTTACTTATTTTGGTATCAGTTCCGCAGTTAATCGCTTAGTGTCGAGTTACAAGAAGTTTCAACTGCTCATTCGTTTCCTTATTGAATATTTCCCAAAAATAAAAGTTATCATGAGCTTTATTATGGAAAAGAGAATGTAATTATGGAAAATGTGCATACTTCGGTAATCATTTCACCAATAAATGAACGTTTCAACAAAAGTATGCAATCTATACTTCCGAAGTTGAAACTTTTATTTCTTGATGAAATGATTATCGAAATCTACTCATTACCCACAATTACATTATCTTTTTTCATAATAAAGCTCATGATAATTCCGATTTTTGGATAATATTAACAAATAAACGATTATGCAGTTAAAACGTGTTGTAACTCGACTCGAAAAACCAACCCGCGGTACAGATCCCCTATATTCTTAATCCATTTTCTTTACATTTCAGTTCTTTTAAAAAGATGACCGTATGTATTTACAATGGAGATACATACATAAACAACTATATAGATATAATAGATATAAGCTGAGGGGAAGTTAATATTAAACCGGAATATTAAAAGGAAACGAATTAACAGTTAAAACTTGTTTTAATTTAACTGGAACCGCCAACCTGCGTAACTGATCCCAACAACCTCAATTTACGGATATGATTAAATGTTTGTTTCCAGGATAAATTAATATTTGCCATTGAGAGTTTTTAAAGTAAATTTTCCAATCTGAGTAAGGTAGTTCACTACAGATTAGACGCCCCATTCTAAACACTCGGCCATTTTTCATTTGCCTTTAACACGACGTTAATTTCAAATCAACCTTAAATAAAGATGAGATTGGACAACATGGAGCAAATAAAGTCATTTGGATGTTTAGGGATAACTAAATTAAATAAGAGGGGAAATGGCCTAGGCCAGCTTGTTAGGGAGGGTGTGTATGTGTCAGTAATAGAGGGCGTGTGATTGGAATTTACTGACTAAGGGGTGACACCAAAGTGTAAAGAAGAAAAAGTTACAAGACTAAAACCCATGAAGAGTCTTCGATTCAGTATATGATAGAGACTGTGCTGTTTACTAACCAACGGTTGTGGAGGTAGATTTGTCCGAGATTATCCTTCCACCAAACAATACCCACTCATAGAAGCTGGGTGAACCCAAGGGGGTATCCATATAACCAAGGTCGATAAATGGCTGTTAAATCTTACTAATATTATAAATGTGAAAGTTTATATGTTTGTCTCTCTTTCACGCAAAAACTACTGAACGAATTTGGATGAAACTTTACAGTAATATAGTTTATACATCAGAATAACACATAGGCTATAGCAAGCGCGGATTTAGGGGTGGGCGCACGAGGGCACGGGCCCCCCCAGACTGTTTTTTAGGTACCGTGGAGACCCCATTATAGTACATAATTAAACGCATATCTCATGATCATAGTTGTTAAAATAACAGAAAGAACATGACTGAAACTATTGTTTTGATATCCTACTAATATTATAAATGCGAAAGTTTGTATTTAAGTTTGTTACTCATTCACGCAAAAACTACTGAACGTACAGGGTTGTAATTAATCGACAAAAAAAAAAGAAGATTTAGAATTGCAGCATACATGGATGCCATTCTACAAAACATAGTTATTAGGACTCAGGTAATGTTAAAAATAATTTCCCGTTGAAAGCAAAGAATCGAAACCTCAATACTTTCCCTGACTATTAATATTAGTCGCAAAGCTCCCAAAGTGGAAGACGCTAAAGATGGTTCACGTTTGGGGTTTTCATTCTCTGCGAGAATTCCGTTTTTATTTATCAATATTATGTAAAAATTTTGTACATTTATTAATAAGGAAAATAGGAAGAAGAATAAAATTTAAATAAAAAAGGAGCTAAGAAAGCGTTTCAAAATAAATAAATAATTAAATAAACCTTTGTATTTATTTGAGATAAGAAACACTTGTCTCAAATTTAGGAAAATATTGATCACGTGTTCTTCAGCTGACGGTTAAGAAGTTTATTTTTGTTTATCATATGTTTATAATCGAACCTTTAAAATATTATATTCATAAATTGTAATAAGAATGTTAAGGATCTGTTTATAGTGTACTCATTACAGTAAGTACTTAATGCTTTAATAGAGGCACGCCGATATTATTACAGAAATCCAAGTTCAGCTTAGTACTTATTTTGTCTCCTCTAGTGTGTCTATTTAAATATGAGTAACCACTTGGTGGAATTTTTAGATACTGAATATTTTTCAATAGATATTTTTTTTTTAATTTTTTTTAATCTTTGTATTACAGATAATAAAAATAATCGATATATTTTAAGAAAAATATCTTCCTCAAGGTAGTAAGTATCCTTGGCCCAATCCTTTATACAGTTTATACAGCTGACATCCCAACTCATCCTAATACTATCCTTACCACGTGTGCTGATGATACGTGTGTATTATCAGTCAAGCCTCAAGTGTAGGCATCCCAAAGCCTGCAATCCCATATCACTGATCTTGAAGAATGGTGTCAAAACTGGAGAATTAAAATAAATTCTCAAAAATCACATGAAATCTCTTCTCCCTTACGTCATAAACCAATGACTTCCTGCCCTTCAGTATCCTTTAATAATATCCCACTGGTGATAATAACCTGGAATCCTCATACAAGACTGAAAAGACAAGAAACCGCTCGACGTTTCAGGCTACTTCAACACTTACTAGACAAACGCTCTAAGCTCCCAATTAACTACAAAAGACTCTACATGACCATCATACGACCTATTTGGACTTACGGAATATAGTTTTGGGGCTCCACTAAGCCATCGAATTCCTCTCGTTTCCAATCCCTACAATCCAAAATCCTTCGTAAAATCCTCAAATCCTTTGTTAAGAATAAAGTCATCTATGACCTTAATGTCCCACTTTTTGCTGATTTGGCCCGAACCCGGTATCTTTCCTTCCATAACAAACATCATTCCCACTCAAACCCTCTAGTTTCAAATCTAGCTTCCTCTTCAATTCCCGAGAATCCTCCGAGGCGTCTGAAAAGAATATGGCCTTCATAGCTGAACTTGTGATTTAAGTAGTAATAGGAGGTAGTTTCTCTACTTGTCAATATCTCATGTCATTATGTATCACCTAGCCTATTTACTTGTTGTTTTATTGTAATACAGTTACAAATTTATTTAAATATCCATAAATAAATAAAATTAAAAAAAAATTACTCTTAGTTCACTGTATTCTTTCTTTTTAAAAAACAGTACTAGAATCGAAATATTGGAATAAGATGTACGATCTTTTTAAATCGAAGCATTCCATATTTTCAATATAAATTTAAAAAACAATGCACTTTTTTTTTGTAATGGCTTAAAGAGGCTTCGGAACAGAGGCATTGTGATTAGCAATTTTTTTAAAATATTTATAATTTAACCGATCGCCACGACAAACGGAACTACTTTATCGTTCCGTTGCTAGGTAATCACGATAAAATATTACATTACTATAAAGTTGTTTACATATTTGCATAAATATATTAAGTTTATTAAACTCATTATGTTCATCAAACATATATTATGTTTATGCAAATGAGTATAGTCCTTAGAATTGAAATCCCAAATGGATAATAATATCAAAATGCTTATGTTCTCGCACGAGATTTCCAATTAGATTATTAATTGAGATTATTATTTAAACTAGTAGTAATGGTTAGATAATTAATACTACTTTATAATCCAAGTGACGCTGTCACGAAGATTAATAAGAGCTTGTTAAGTTGCTGCTCTTAAGGCCGCTACACACGCTCAGTTTGGTGTGTTATTTTTTAACTGAACGCCACATTCGCATCCACTCGCCCATTTCGGTGTCAGTTCAATGTGCTACCCCTTGGAAGCTCCAAGATGTACAGGAAGCTCCAACCTCCCAGCTGGTCATAGTGGACAATATCGGTTGGTTGGTTACACACAATCAGTGTGGACTGTCGTCAGTTCGGTCCGTCACGCCGAAATGTAGAATTTTCATTCCATGAGTCCACTTTTTCTATGTGAGCTCACACCAATTTAGCTTACACACGGTCAGTTCGATGTGAACACACCAAACTTATCGTGTTTAGCGGGCTTCAGTAACGAACGAATTCTTGAAATGTAAATAAGCCGACTGGGAAGAGTCTGATCGAGTTAGATCGAGGTGTAGGTGGGGCAATTGCGTTAAGATTGATCTGGCGGGTTTGGGAGTCCGTGGGTTCGCTAAGCCTATTATTATTATTAATCCAAACCCTCCAATAAAATAAGAGATTAGATGGGTATCTGCTCTCAAATGGGCAATATATATTTTCTTCCTCATATATATATATATATATATATATATAAGGTCAACAGATATTATTCAATATATTTTTATTTTAATAAATCTTTATATACGTTTTTATAAAAGGAAACGTATATACATAAATAGCGAATTAAGAAGAGAACATTAATAAGATAACAGATTCTGTTATACCCTGAAGATAAAACGGGATCTTGTAGGCGGTTAAGTTTACTTTGAGAGCTCATAAAAGGGAAGATATAAAATTAGAACCCAATAAATGCCAGGTTTTTCCCCTTTCATTTTCTTCTACCTCGTCCTTCCTCTTCGGGAATAGAAGCGCCCTTTAGTAACAGGCCTCTTCTATTAATATTGTATATAGTACAGGGAGATAAGGGGGAGTCGTCACTCATATCTATCTATCTGTATATAAAAATATATATATATATCTTACTAATATTATAAATGTGAAAGTTTGTATGTTTGTCTCTCTTCCACGCAAAAACTACGGAACGGATTTTGATGAAACTTTACAGTAATACAGGTTATACATCAGAATAACACATAGGCTACAGCAAGTGCGGATTTAGGGGGGGGGCGCACTGGGACACGTGCCTCCCTGACAGGTTTTTAGGTACTGTGGAGAATCCAATATAGGACATAATTAAAGGCAAATCACATGATCATAGTTGTTAAAATAACAGAAAGAACATGAGTGAAACTATTGTTTTGATATCCTACTAATACTATAAATGCGAATGTTTGTTACTTATTCAAAAACTACTGAACGGATTTGGATGCAACTTATTGAGTAAAATAGGTTATACATCATAGGCTAAAGCAAGGGCAGATTTATGTGGGGCACGGGGGCATGTGCCCTCCCCTTTATTAAAGGCAAATCAGGAACTTAGCATCTTAAAATTTGTAGATAGGTTCATTGTATAGTTTAAGAAAGAAATTTGGATAATTCCACCCCAAGGGTTTCCCCTTTAATATAATAGGGGTTCAAAGGTTGTATAGAATCCGTCAGTTTTGAAGTTAGACATCTGAACTTTTGGATGTACGAGTAAGTTATATTTAAAAAAAATAATTAAATTATTTATTTAAATGATCTTTCAGGAAACTTTATGTAGCAGACCAAAAGCCGCGGGCATAAGCTAGTATATATATATATATATATATATATATATATATATATATATATATATATATATATATATATATATATATATATATATATACTAAACGTCTTTCATTTGAATACGAATGATACGGTTACCATAATAACATCTGTGAGAGGTTATTTTGATTTGTGTGTTGCTTTTTAGTTAATAATTTTAGTCGTTGAAGAGTTTTAGTTGTTGTAATATATGTGTGAAATGTTAACTTTAAATGTTGTTTCTTCTTTTACAGGTAAGACTGTATAGAAATTTACTTTTTTTAGAGAGAGAAACTCAGTTTAGTTTTATTTTGACACACACAATAAATTGAGTATTTAAAACGATCAGCATTATATATACATATACATGTACATATATATATATATATATATATATATATATATATATATATATATACACACTGAGTAAATAGTAGGATGGATAGAAGCAGTGAAGGAACATGCCAACTCGTTCACTTCATAGAACATTACATTAATTGGGAACTCATTGACTTACGTCAATTTTATATTTTATTTATTGCTCTTTTGATGGTGATTATTAATTAAAGTAATGTTCAATGAACATACTTCCCCGTGTATAGATCGTAAAATTGCGAGAACACGAGGATATAGGATCGGTAAAGAGAACGGATTTGTCTGACTTAAGATACGACCCCTGGTAGCTCAGTGGTTTAGAGCACTGCGGCGGAGTTATTATTCGGGTTTGAATCACGGCCAGGGGAAATCTTTTTTCTTCAAAACAAAAATATTTAAAAAATAATATAGTTATGAATGAAGAATATTTACAGTAATTCATCTACCACTTGTGATTAATATGAGCTATTGATTGTAACAGATTATCGAATCCCGGCCAAGGCAAGTCTTTTCTCTTCAAAGCAAAAATATTTTTTAAATATTTGTCTCTCCTAGTATTTTCTGTGAAACAAGTCTTGTTATAACCTCTTTTATCTGTTTGAAGTATCCTCTCTGATATTTCTTAGTTCCATCACTTTGTTGAATATCCGTTTGTTCAACAAGTTTTAATTCATACTTTTTATGTGTTCGAAGAATTCTAATCTCCTTTATCTTATCGTTGTTTCCAAATCCTCAATTCCCTCGAGCAGTTCTAAGTCTTTTTAGACCAGTATTCTTCTCTTACTTTTCTTGGTTTGTGGATACATCCAGTGATTTCATTGTTTTTATTTATTAATAATATATATCTGTATTCTGACATATTGAATCCTGCTAGGACCAGGACAGTAGATACGACACAGTACTGTGCTATCACAAAGCCACGAACCCAGACCGGATCAGACACGGCTATCGAGTGCCCTTGGATCTGGCACGCTGACTTGTCATGGCACCTTCTGCTGATAGTTCTGCGGTTTTGGCCTGTCTGGACATAAAGATATATATATATACATACATACATACATACATACATATATATATATATATATATATATATATATATATATATATATACATAGACGTAACGAGGGGGTGGTTATTGGGAATGTAACCCCCCCAAAATTAAGAAATTAAAAAAAAATTGTAACTTTTTCAAAATTATTATTGTGGGATTGCAGAAGTAACTATCAATATTACCAAAAACACAACAAATAAAGTGCAAACACAGTTATTTTAATGAATAAAAGGTACACTAAAATGACAAACCAAAACGTAATGATGTTTATTTACAATTAATTATATTATTATAGCGGCAGTAGTGGCATCTAGCGGCAACAATAAGATCGTAAAAGTGAGAAGAACGGTTTAGACAATTCTTAGAATCTAGAAGTAAAGTCTGGATGGCCCTAGAAAGTTCCCTATGCAATTAACTGCAGTAAGTAAGGTACTTTTCCAATCTAACGACGACCTACCCCAGCGCCCCAAGTGTCACTTTCGTTAACTACCTGCTACTGTTAGGAAAACCTTCCTTAGTCCTTTGTTATTGTTTGTGTCTAGTGGACGTTTATTTGTTTTCATGTTAATTATACAATATGAGTTGGAATTTGATGAAGATTTTTCGCGAGGTGATTGATTGAAAAGTCAGCTGTGGTATTTCTACAGGAGAGGAACGTCATATTGTGTTTAATCGATATTGTTTATAATAAATGTTTTATTATATTTTATTATTTATTTTCTATTTTAAATATTTCAACTTTAAACATAAATAATTATATTTAACTACAATGTGATGTTTTTTGGTTTATTGTTTTGATTGTTCTGTATATATGACACCGTTTTGATGTGATATTGTTATTTTTAATGAATTTTGTTTATAATAAATGTTATTTTTTATCTTCTTATTTATTCAGTAGTTTATATATTTTAAATTTAAAGAGAAAATATGATATACAGCTAAAATATGATTTTTTAGCTGTATATCATCTCCTATTTCATTTCCTAACAATCCTCTTGTCTGTTTACTATTTCAAATATATTTCAGGCATCATAACCTGACAGGCTGCAAATAGTTGAGGTAAGTGCCAGAGGAGCGTGCTGGGATAGATCGTCGTTAGATTGGAAAAGTACCGTAAGTTATTGTAACCAATAAATAGGGTTACTTGTATTTAAAAGCTATTTCTTGATTGCCTTTCCAAAAATAACATTTATAACTTCCAAAATAACATTTATAAAAAATTATGATCTATTTATTTAATTTGAAGCTACATAATTATGGTATAATACATATTATACCTATATTACGAGACATCTTTTTTGAAGGGAGTAATATGTTGGAGTGGTTGACTGGTGGGGGTTAACCTCCCCCATGTCAACTCTAGTTACGCTAGTGCATACATACATATAGCGAGAGAGAGGGCTGGTGAATAAGTGAATAAGTCAGGCATTGGCTTGAAGTTGAGTTATTGTTTATATTAAATCTACATTACAACCGAAAACCTATGAGAAATTACACGATTCCGCTCCCCCCAATACAATTAACTCTCTCCAAACAAAATTCGACTTAACAACATATTCACCGGGGCGGGAGATTTATGCATAAACACATTTATTACACATACACATTTGAAACTGATTGCGGCATTATGCTGAAAGATACGTTAGGCCGTGGGATAGCACAAACTTTCGTTTCTTAATTCAAATTGTTTCCGGGCGTTTCTAATCCCACGAATTTGATTTTAAAGCCAAGTGAAATTTGTTCTGCCGCTCTAGAACCTTCTCTCGCTAGAATGCCAATCACTTAGCCGTCTCGCTGGAATAATTGTTAAAGGATATTCTTATTTTCTCTTGGCTCTTCTTTCTCTTATCATTTCCTCTGGGGGTAGATAAATTATTTATCTGTGATAAATTGTACAGCAACCAAAAGACCCTGTGTATGGGCTACAGGCCCTCCTGGGGCTCACCCAGCCTTTATTAAGAGGGAAAACTTGGCGGTTTAAGCCATATATCACTTTTTACAACAGTAGTCCTAGAAACAGCATAGTCCCAATGTACTGTAAACAAGAACCTACATGAGTACAGATTTTTCTATATTTTTAATATTTAGTCTTCTAGTTCATCACCAGCAAAATATTGAACTCCTGTCCTTGAAATTTTATAAATAGATTTTTTTTTTTTCAAGTAACAAAATTAATACCAAAAGCGTCTCTTGCTGGAATGCCAATCATTTAATCGTTTCGCTAGTATTCAGAACAGGCATAGTATTGATTGATTTTTTTTTTTGCAGTTTCCGAGAAATGATTAGGCCCCCCCCTTTTGATGTTCATGGAAAAAATCATTTTATTTTTCGTCAAATTTTATTTAATATAACAATAATTCTAACAGTACAAATAAGTAACTGGATGATCTGATCAAGTTAATTAAAATTACATTTGAAAAATACAAAAAAAAAAAAAAACAGTTCCGTTCGGATAACTGACGTTCGGATGATCGAAGCTCCACTAAATACAGAAAAATGAAATGTAGGAATTGTAAGAAAGTTCTGATAATTTTTGAAACAACAAACACGTCAATGAATTTCCCAATGAATAATGATGATTAAAATGTATTTTTTTTTTCTAAAAACGAAACATTGAGTTTTTCCTTCTCTCCTTCACACTTCATTGGATAATATTTTCCGCTAGAAACCGATACTTTTTCCCTACCATTTTCCTACTAAAGAATAATTTTCCAAAAAAAAAAACAAAACCCACAGAATAATACTTAAGTGCCATAAGTGGAGGATGGTACATAAAACGGAGCAGTGTTGAGAACCGTAAGGTACTACACAAGGCGTGGGAAGCCTTCGGAGGAATGTGCCCAGGGAATGACCTACCTAAACTGATCTGAGTGTTAGTGTTGGCCAGGAATCTGTACATATGTATGTGTGTATATATACATACATATATACATATACATATACTATTATTTCAATGTATCGTTAATTAATTTCAGGGTAATTATTCCGCAGGTTGCCGCTTCGAGTTGAGCCACAAGTTATAACTTTTCATTTCAAGTTATGAGCTTAGAATTGAAAAAAAGGATGTAATTATGGGAAATGTGTATACTTCGGTAATCATTTCATTTTTCATGTTTCAACAAACATATATATTTTAACCAACAATTTTTCCTTTGCCACTTTAATCTTTATTATTTTTCTACTAGATCTTTCTAATTCATAGTTAGTCATTCTACACTCTAAAGAGCCTCTGTCTTTTATTTATTACCATTAGATACTTCTATTTAAATGTAGTTGTCTATTTTTAGAATAAGAAGGCGGAAAAAATAAAAGTTTTTGTGCGTCAAAACATAATGTAATAAGCTAACATTTGCTGTTGGATATAGGTTTAAGATAAACGTTATCTCCAGTGGTTGCATAAGGCGACCTGAGAATACCCCAAATATTTATATTAAATATCTTAAAATATTAAGATTTATAGGCTAAGGTAAATGATGGTTAAATTTAGAATTTTAATAAACACATCTAACTTTGAATAATGATAATAACGAGTTTCATCACAGAGAGTAAGAAATGTAAATATCGAAAAAATATCAATGTATATACTAAATAAATATTAAATTTATTAATATTATTTATTTATTGTATTATTATTATTTATGTAGTAAATAAAGGCGGAAAATTTTTGTTATTTATCGGTCTCGACATTAATAAGATCGTGTAATTTATCTCGAAATTAATATATATTATTTTAACATAGTTTATTCAATGTAATTTACAACTGTATTATATGAATACATCGAGTAAATAGAATGAATGTATACAATGAAATGTAATGACAAGTAGAAAAACTACACAGTGGTAGTACTGAAACAACAAGTTCAACTTAGTAGATCAGAAGACCATCTTCTTTTCAGACGCCTCGGAGGATTATCAGGAATTGAAGAGGTTGCTAGGTTTGAAGGGGAATGAAATTTGTCATGAAAAGATTTATATCAGGTTCGGGCAAAATCAGCACAAACGGAACATTACGGATTACTTTGCTCGTTACGAAGTAAGTAGTACTTAGGATTTTACGAAGGATTTTGGATTGTTAGGATTGAATACGAGAGGAATTCGATGGCTTAGTGGAGCCCCAAAGCTCTATTCCGTAAGTCCAGATGGGTCTAATGATTTTCATGTATATAAAAAGACAAAATTAATTAATTAAATGAGGGTTTAGACTCGAAATTAATAAAATTATCATTCTTCCAACTGTGCTGTTAGGATATGAAACACTGTCTTTCAAGTTGATGAACGACGTTATAGGTATTCGAAAATAAGTATTTGGTTAAATATTAGGTCCAAAAAAGAAAAAGAGGCCACAAGTGAATTTAAGAGATTGCACAACGCGGAATTACAGAGCCTGTAATCGGTAATAATTGAAATACAGCGTCACGAAGGTCGAGATTCGCTTTTGTAAACGCTGAGCCAACTGGTTTAACTTTCAGGTTTATCGAAGCGTAGG
The DNA here is from genome assembly GCA_037127475.1 of Arma custos. NCBI lineage: Eukaryota > Metazoa > Arthropoda > Insecta > Hemiptera > Pentatomidae > Arma > Arma custos. Next base: position 12,401,936 of record CM073760.1, on the reverse strand, counting down.
TGGGAGGATTGCAGAGTGATCTTAAGCAAATATTAGTAGTATCGGCATCGAGCCTTAGGGTTCCATTTCTAAGCATCTAAAAGATGTAGAACACCTTGCGTTTAAGCGTGATTTTGGAGACAACCTCTCTTCTCAACCGAAACAGAACAGTCTCAACCATGTGCTTAACCCAAAAATCTTCATGGATTGTAGCGGTACAGGTTTTTTTTCTCAATATTATGATAAAGATAATAACAGCGATTAAGGTCCATCAAAAAGTTATGGTATATTAAAAAGAATACCAATGTACATAATATCGATAATATATTCAAATTAAGATATTTTTTTTATAATTATTGGTCATTTTTTATGAGTTACAAATATTTTTATTTTTTAAAGAGAAAAGATAGGCCCTCGACCGGGATTTGAACCCGGAACCTTTGTCTCACCGTGACATCGCTCTGCCAATTGAGCTATCCAAGGCACTTCATCGCAAAAATGGCGGGAGCACACTGGGGCTTTAGGATCTAAAAGAGAAAAAGCTTTGTCCTCAACCGAGAAGTGCCTTGGATAGCTCAATTGGCAGAGCGATGTCACGGTGAGATAAAGGTCCCGGGTTCAAATCCCGGTCGAGGGCCTATCTTTTCTCTTTAAAAAATAAAAATAAGATATTTTTTATTTTATTATCATATTACTTTTCTTTTTTATTATTATTATTTAATTTTAAAAGAAAAACTTAGAGAATAGATGTTTGACCATTATTCTAAAATTAATATGTGAATAATTTTTTTGTTTATTAAACACTTTATTCAGACATTACAATCTGCTATCTGCTGGCAATAAGTAATGGTGCTATGAAGCTACAACCATTCCATAACAAAACAAAAAAGTGGTATAAACAAAATAAAATAATTGAATGTAATAAAATATATTCATACGCAAACATATATACATGTGGTAATAAAAGGAAATTAATGCAAAAATGATAATAAAATAAAGTCTAGATAAAAAATAATAAAAATAAATAAAATAATGTACACATTCAAAACCTACAATATGTGAATAATAGAAAAGCTTTTATAAACAAAAAAATCAAATTTCAAAATTTAGAATGATCTTAATTTGTTCAAGTCAAAATAATAACTATTTTTTAAAACAAATTATAATTTTTATCTGGGTACCAATGAGTTATTATTATTTTATATATTATTTTAATTCCAAAAAGTATCGATGATTTGGGCCGATATGAGTCCTTTCGTGACAAACTTTATTCCCATTCAAACCGCTAGTCTCAAGCCTAACAACTTCTTTAATAACCGAAAATCTTATGTGGCGCCTGAAAAGATGGTCACGTTTCTGAGTTTCTGTATAGTTGTAGATATGTATATATATATATATATATATATATAGTTGTAAATTTCAATAAATAAACTTTAAAAAAAAAAATCAGCGGAGGAATCCAACATTTTGAAACATTGAAGCACTAGGGGTCAACGCTCAGTAAGGAATTCAACACGTAAGTGATTTTATGACGCTTGCTGATTTTCGCTGACATAAAATAGAAGAGAAAAACCTTCATAAATGCAGTTCAAACAGAGAATAAATTAAAAAGATAATGAAATAAAATAAAAATTGGAAGAAGCAACGAGGCAATGACCCGTGACCTAGAAACCTTATTTTGCTTCCAAAATGCTACGTCTTATGGAATCCGGCCAAACATTACGCGCCCGAATATCTTTCTTCGGTTTAATAATATCTTACTTTCAGTTTATATATCAATATATGTATATATGTACGTATCTATATATTGTATAAAGGTTATATTATCATATAGGGTAAACTTTTATAAAAAACAAAACTCAAATGTAAACAGAATGACACAGAATACAGGAACCATTCTTTGGGAATTTCCAGATTTTAATTTTAATATAATAATAATAATAAAGTCTTTATTTATTCTAAGTACAATACAGATTTTGTAAGCTATTATGTCTTAGAGTGTAAAATTATTACATTTAATTAATTATTACAAGTAATTTAGTAAGTGAGAAAGAATAAAAAATTTAATGAAAAAAAAAGTTTCATGGACAACGGTTCTGCGAGGAGGTGACTTGGAGGTCACGCTCAACCGCCAGATTTGTCTCCCTTATTTTGGGTACTCTATTTTTATAATATTTTATAAAGGGCTGGGTGAGCCCCAGGAGGGTCCTAGATCCTATATGCTCCATCTCCCGCAGCAAACAGACTAAATAAAAGTCTTGCCCGCACCGGGATTTGCACCAAGATTTACGGAATGGCAATTCAGTGCTAAAAAAAAAATAGAAATAAGATAAAAATAATTCTGTAAGATTGAAGTAAATAATCATTGATATTCACATCTGTATCAAATTTTATGCCAAGCAAACAACGAAAAATAATGAAACAAAAATTTAAACAATGATATCAGTGATTTACATTTATGTTTTAAAAAATAACTTACTAGATGAGCGAACAGCCAAATATATATTATATATACACATATAAATAAGTTTATATCCCATGCTCCCATGTATACACCAATGTATATATTAAAACACATAATTCGCTCATCGAAATAGAAAATTTTAACTCAAAACTGATCTTACTATTGCCGTAGGATTGGTGCTTAAAAAGAAACAAAAAAAAAAGAAGCCTGCATCACTACAACTATTCTACATCATAGGGCTTCAACTGATAAGGCAGCAGTACCCCTATAGTAATAGCTATTTTACGTTTACTTCAAATTTCATCACACTGATAGAAGAATAGTATTACAAAAATAAAAATAAATTTGTTGCCCAAACAAACAGGTACCTCAGTCGGTGGTAAATCCTTCAAGTTATTTATTTTTCGACCCAATTAGAGGGAGATAAAGCAGTTTGTTAGTTTGTTTGAATTGGTTCGTGTTTGTTTTGCCTCGGGTGGAGTCTATGAGGCAAAGAGGCTCTTAGTATCATGGAGTATCTACAAAAAACCTAATTGATGGATTTCATCGATGTAGATTTTAAGCTGATAAAAAAATACTATTGATCAATCAAAATTATCAAACTATCAAAAACTTAAATAAGCATTTAATAACCTATATAAGATTCAGAACAAGGGTACTTGGTAAGAATGGACCAAGGAAGATTAAACAAGAAAGTCTTTGACAAAATTCGTGAATACAAGATCATATGGTGGGTACGTAAACAAATAAGGGAAGAAACAGAAAAATTAAAAATAACAGACAAAGACTGTCTTCATAGAGAACAGTACGGAAAAAATTTAAATCTAGGTTCTTGAAGAAAATAAATGAAAACGGAAGGGTACTGCTTGGTCGAAAGAAAGGACTTGATGTTTACGTGCGAACATCAAGGGGAGATGGCCGAGTGAAAGAAGAAATACAGGTAGGGAACTGGATCTTCTAATTTGAATTTATTATTTTCCGAGAATACTTTCATCTTGATCTTTGTTGTTCAATATCTCCTGCGGTATAATATATTTGCCACACCCGGCCCCAAATTCGGGATCTAAAGCTCAGTAACCCATCACTCTGCTCAGCTACCCCCAAATACTTATCACCTGCTTTATTTTTATTTATTTATTCGTTAATTTTCATTCGCACTTGCGCATCCTTCAAATTGAATCAAAGTGTTCTTCTCTTTGCTATTCTACAGGAGCATCAAGTTTTGGAAATGAAAACATCAATAGTTGTGCGGGTCTCAAGGTCATTGTCTTTTTAATCTTTTCCTTTCAGGATCCGTATAGGAGGAAAGCGGAAGAACAAGTGGATTTGGGTGATTTCCTGTCAATGAATGAAATTTTGTTCATTTGTAGTCAATATATGATTTTATGGTGGAAATGACCACGTCGTTGTGTACGGTGTGATTCGAAATAAACCATGGAGAAATACGATTTTTCTTAGAATTTTGGACTGTATTATTAGAACTTTGTGTATGTGGACTTGTTTTGCTGAACCCCAAAGTTGTGCCCAACATCTCTAGATAGGTCTCAGTATACTGTTATAGATTACTCGCTTGTTTCATCAAGTGAAGGTTTGTAGTCCAGAAGATGTGATAGCTGTTTGTAGCGTCTTGTCTGTTATTTTATTTAAATAACTACAAATTACTTATTTGAATTGTTTGATCTTTCATGATACTTACCTATATATTTTAAGGAGAAAATAAATTAAAATAATATTGAAATATAAATTATCATAACAGTCCAAAGTTCAATTCATAAATGTTAAGAATGACCATAGAGAACATTACAAACTCCAAGTATCAGAATTTTTTTAATTAATTGACAACTATTAAAAGGTATCTATACTTATTTTCAGTATTTTAGGACATGTTTTTATAACTTATATATTTATTAGGTTTATTCTTTTTATTTAGGTTAATAATGTACAAATTTATGAGTAAAAATTTAAGGCAGAAATAGTTGGGGGTGCAGTCAATCAAAACACCAAAATAAGCATAACTTATATCAGGGCGAATAGAACACGCTACAGCTTGGGGAGCTCAGACACAGGTCAATTCTTCTCTAACTAGATATGATGAAATAGTGAATAGATATATGATAAATAAGAAAGAATATAATACTGGTTACAGAATATAATAAACTTAAAATAGTGATAAATAAAAATAAAATTGTAGATGATGAAAAGAAATTCTAATGGTGACAGATATAATAATACAAGAATACGAATATAAAATAGAAAAAATACATGTCAAGAAGGGATAAAATGTAAACTTGTTTCGTTTGTTTTTTTGTTGACTTGTTTCTGAGCTCCCCAAGCTGTAGCGTGTTCTATTCGCCCTGAAGATGGCCTACATTGTAGGCCGAAACGTCGGCACATAATAAATAAGTTATGCTTATTTTGGTGTTTTGATTGACTGTCCCCCCAACTATTTCTGCCTTAAATTAGAAGATACAGTCGACCAATTCTTCTCTAATATGAGTAAAAATATTTAAATTAAATAAAAATATACTTATAAGATAATAAAATTAAGTTAAAGTTAAAATAAAATAAAATTAGTTTTGACTTAATAAGTCGAAACGTATTTTTAAATAAAGAAAAAAAATTGTTGGCAGGAAAAAGGTTTTTCACTCACTTGAATGAAAGATTCGAAAATATGTACTCCAGTAACACCCACAAGTTATTTTATTTTTTATTCTGTATGCATTCCTTTCAATTCTAAATTTTTAAGAGATTGATTCTTTGGAACTTTTCTCATTAAGTCTTCAAGAATGATTAGATAACTAGGTAAATGGAAAAAGATGTATTCAATTTAAATCAAAACGTGTGATTAAAATATTTTAAGAAACTAAATTGGCACAGAGTATATATCTCTTGATTTTGCCTTGTATCGTAAGACGTAGAAGTTCCATCTTAGCCCGAATGCATGGTATTAACAAGGTCACAAGAAGATATCCTGCCAAAGGGATAGATCGTTTTCTTCGTGAAGAAGAGCCTCTTGGAAGTCGCATCGGGAACCAGCGGAGCGGAAAATAGCAGGAAGCGAAGGGAGATGGAAATCGGGACGATGAAGGATGGGTTGAGGCCTCCTCTACAAGGGCCGCCATTTTATTATTCACATATATTATAGGTAATATAATACAATATTGCATTATATAAATAGTAATTAATATTAAAAATTTATTATTTCAGTCATGCAAAAATCTGTGAGCGTCATAGCTAGTATGTATGGTGTTGAGTTTAAGAGAAAGGTTGAGTCCAACTTCTACATTAACTTCATCTTACTTGTATGTATATATATGTTAAATCATTTTTATTTAATTGTTGTTTGTTGATTTATTTAAGTCACTTTATGCTGCTATGGCTATTCGGGCGAAGCTACAGTGGCTGTCCTAAATTTTGCCTGTACAGGTTTAATTAGTCTCTGTAACGAGTACCTAACAACGTAAAGGCGCAGGACCCCCACTGTACGTTCCTTCCGAAGGACGGCACAACTAAAGGTGTTTTACTTTAAGAGGCTACCTGGCTACAAACCCGCGATCTTGGGCATAGTAGGCTGTTATGCTAAGCATTAGACTCTATCACAAGGATTAAAAATAAATTATTTGCACAATTAAATTTATTACATAGAATATTTTTGGGGAGTTCACACCAATAGGCGTTGTTTTATAACATTGAATTAATTTAAACAAAAATCATCTCCCTTCACAACCGTTGTCAATGAAACAGTACAGTCTCTACTATGTACTGAACCCCAGAACCTGTTCACGGGTTGTTGTGGTTTAGGTTTTTTTTTTATTAATTTAAACATAAGCTATTGTGCTAGGCAAGGAGGAGGCTATTGTACTAAGACAGCTACATACACATACATACACTGGATGACAATACACTTGAGAGAGGAGATACCTTAGAGGAAATATCATGAAGGCTGAGATAGCCCTGTCCGCCCACCAAACTCTGTTCTCTCTTCCCCTATCGATACCTGTCAATATATTGTCACTGGTTTGTAGGGCGCCATCTTTATTAGGCTATAAATATTATTAGGTCAGAAAATAATTATTTTATTGTTGGATTGGAATAACTGTAACATGTAAAAGGTTTTGAGTTAATGATTTTGGTGAATTATTGATAGTATTATAGGGAACTTTTTGACACATATATCGTAAAACCTATAATAAAATTTGATTATCTAATATTAAAAAAAATAATAATGATAAAACATTAATTATAAATGGCAGATTCGACTGATGTATAGAAAAAAAATATCTGTATTCGTCGGCACTTATATCTCCTAAAGCAGGGGTTCCCAATCTTTTTTGTACCGCGCCCCCCTTAACAATAAATTGTGTGGGCCTAGGAACAAAACAAAAACAAATAAGTATTGTTGTTGTTACATTGAAAACAAAACATTTATTTATACTGCCATAAAGTACAACAATATCAGTTTTCATAAAATACAAAAATTATTAATAAGAGAAAAATAGATTAGGTTGGTTAGTGAGATGTATGGGCTTCCATTTTTCTTACTAGTATGCCTATTCGTGGCTGAGTTTTAGTAAGTGCACAACGCAAGTCACTAGCAACATCAAGTTTATTCCGATACTTTGTTTTAATTGCCACAAGTGTTGAAAATGCTTTTTTGCACAAATAGTTGCTTTAAAAATGCAAATATAAAAGAAGAGTTTTATTTGATACACTTTGAAATATTTTAACCATTATATCAAAGTTGTCAATTTTCTAAATATCACGGTTAATTTAGAATTTTAGAAAGACTACTTTAATTTAATTTAATGTTCAACTTGTCGCGTACCCACCAGTTTGGGAACCGCTGTCCTAAAGGGTTTTCGACATATAAAAAATCCATATGTTCTGTAGACAACGAACCTAATCAATTCATCTAATCAACAAGTCAATTTTTGATTGACTCAATTTAATTTAAATTTTATTTAATTTCGAAGACATTGCATGGATTACGTACTTCAACTTTCAGGAACGAACTTAAAAGACAAAAAAAAAAACCCTGTGATCTAGTAGTTAGCTTAACAACCTACTGATCCAAACATAGCGGATTTGCAGCCTGGATTCATTGAAGAGAATAAAAAATCCTTCAGAAGGGACGTTAAACGGGGGTCCCAAGGAACTTGAATTATGTCAGGTACTCGTTTAAGATCCCTATCCTTATTAAACTTGGATAGGCAAAATTTAGAGCTCCCAATGTAGCATCGTCCGATTAGCCATAGCAGTATAAAGTGACGTTAAATAAAGAAACAAACAAATAGGCCTTAAAAATCTCATGAAGGGTCTTGAATCCATGATTTACATGATAGAGACTGTACTTTTTCTAATACGACTGTTCAGCCGCCAGATTTTCCCACCTTATTTTGGGTACCTATTTTATATAGGGGGGGGGGGAGAGCCCAAGGAGGGTTCCATGTTCTAGAAGTTACATGTAAATAATAAATAATAAAATAAAAATAAAAAATGCTGTAACGAAGTTAATCGGTGTCAGCTTACTTCAAATTCTAACATGAATTCGGCTATGTTTTATAAAGCTATATAATTTAGGTAGTATGCGATTTGTAGTAAATGAAAGTAATACATGCGTATAATAATTTTTATTATACCTAACAATACAGACTATGAAATCTTCTCCGTGGGGTTTCTTTCAAACAGCGCAAATATCTCTCTCCCTCAACTCTCTTCAAATTTCTCTTAAGCCTGTCAATCCACTCATTGAAAACTTGTCAGGTGGGATTACAGGTGGGAAAGCGAGGAGAATAGATCCGTATAGGAGTATGTCGAGGAAAAGAAATTGACATCAGTCGTCTTAAGAAATCACCAACTTCACCGAAAAATATTGATTCAAATGCTTAACGTCTTCGCCGAGGAGCTTTTTTTTAATGTGACAAAGATATAATCAAAGTGCAGTGAAATGCATGCGATGAAAATGCATTATTCAGGCAGCCCAAGTTTCGCACTAAACTTGTGAACCATCGTAAAGGCTGAAAATCACAGATACTGGATTAAGGGGGTATATTTCGTTCTACATTAGTCGGTTACTTTCAGTAATTACAGGTACTTTAAAATAAAGACAACAAAAACAAATTATAAATTTAAAAAAACTTTTATTTATTTATGACCTCTTATATTTCCCAAAAAGTAGTTATGTCAGACAGTACTAATCGAAAAACTCTGTATGTATTCTGACCCTCTCATGTATGTAGCAGGCGGCATAAATTGAAATGTTTTGGCAAGGTTTATTATGTATTAGATATAAAACTACGAAACAGTCAGGGGCGCAGTCAATGATGACACAAAATAGGAATGGACACAAATATAAATAAAATAATAATGTGTAGTCCGAACATTAGAAGCGGTTTTAATTTGATCAATCCTCATACAAGACTGAAAAGACAAGAAACCGCTCGACGTTTCAGGCTACTTCAACACTTACTAGACAAACGCTCTAAGCTCCCAATTAACTACAAAAGACTCATCTACATGACCATCATACGACCTATTTGGGCTTATGGAGTAGAGCTTTGGGGCTCAACTAAGCCATCAAATTCCTCTCGTATCCAATCCTTACAATCCAAAATCCTTCGTAAAATCCTCAATGCTCCTTATTTTGTTAAGAATAAAGTCATCCATAACGACCTTAATGTCCCTTTTATTGCTGATTTGGCCCGAACCCGGTATCTATCCTTTCATAGCAAACTTCATTCCCACTCAAAACCTCTAGTTTCAAACCTAGCTTCCTCTTCAATTCCCGATAATCCTCCGAGCCGTCTGAAAGAAGATGGCCACGTGACCTCATTATTTGAATTTTGATTTGAGTACTACCAGTGGGTAGTTTCTCTACTTGTCATTCTCATGTCATTATGTAACACGCATTCTATTTACTTGTTGTATAATTGTAATACAGTTGTAAATATCAATAAATAAATTTAAAAAAAAAAAAATTTGATCATAAAAGTTTTTCAGATTTTTATGGTTATTAAATGCAGAAATATCTATTGGAGACATTTCGATACTTTATTGGTTTCAAGCCCTAACAGTGAAAAAAAGGCTTTTAATAAATTACAGTAATAGACATCAGACATTTTAAAAAAAAAAATCTACTTTTTTCTCAATGTTAAGGCATGAATTTTAGAACAATAAAAACGGAAAACATGGTTAAATATTTATTAACTGCAACTTAAAGGCAGCTCGCTACACACGGTCAGTTTGATGTCTCCAGAGACTGGAGCTTCCAAGGGGTAGCTTATTGAACTGACACACCGAATTTTGCGTTCAGTTAGAAGTGACAGAAATGAACACATCAAACAGACCGTGTATATATACATAAGGTGTCCTTATACACCCTTAAACATCTGATCGATGTCTTTATGCCCATCCTTTCTTTCTCTTGGACTCTCAATTTCAAGATAAACTGAGGATATCTTAGAGAGCGGAAATTGGCACACTCAGCCATTTGTGTGAGTCACCAATTGAGTGAAGAAGTAGCCTTTAGGCCTAGAAAATCTAAATTAAGGTCGTGACGAATCATGACTGGCCAGGACGTGACTTGATATACCAACCAGTTCTATGAACGTATTATTTTTTTTTTTAAATAAGTTTAATAAAAGCAAATTTTATGACAATGAATAACGATAATAATGCATAAAATAAATTCGTATTTAAATAAAAAATAGTTGACTTGATAATTCTAAGAGTGGTCTGAATCGTCAATGATTGCACAAAACAACAGTTTGGAGTTTGACTCTTCACCTAAATGCCCAAAATATTAGACCGAAACGTAGACACAATGAGATAAGTCATTCTTCTTTTGTGTAATGAATGGCTGCACTCCCTGACCATTTAACACCACTGTTTAAAAGAACTTTGATGCTGATCATCCATTCGCTAAACCCAATGAAAATATTTAAATCTTTAATATGAACCGTTATACAGTAATTCCATCTACGTTTCGTTCAAATCTACCATTTGTTTTCAGTAATCGTACAAGTTTGTGTACAAGTACATTCACCCTTAACACTCCATATGCTGACTTCAAATATAGCTAGATTTTCCGTTTATTTACAATTAAATTCTCCAGTTGATAGCTTTTACCTACGAACTAAATATTTTTGGCTAATTTCAAACATGATAAGCCTGGTTGATTTCTCCTGATTACGGAGATTTCACGATTGTAACGACTTCGACCGTAAATCCTTCTCGCGGAAAATCAACCATTAAGGTGTTAATCGTTCAATGCTGGTTCATTAGTTTCGAACAGGTAAATAACAAATAATATAAACAAAAATAGTTCAAGGCATGTGTTACCTGGTCTGATGTAGAGTGAAATAGTGGGACATGTTCTATCCTAGATACTGACAGTAAAATTAGTGGCATTAAAAAAATGGCGGATTTTAACCGATTGAGTACTTGCAATATTTAAGAAACTATAAAAACTAAATTTATTCGTCAATAATTATACAACTTTATAAACTTTGGTAGCAATTAATATCAAGTTATGAATTCTAAGCAAGTTTCTTAACTTAGGGATGAAAACAATCTGGCCGTAGCTTTATTAATCGATGAATTGATAGATATAACCACATTGCAACCTCCCTATTGTTATTTATGATTGTAATCCTAACAACTATTTGATAACAAAGTTATTAATACTGTTGCCAGGCAACAATGACTAGTAAACGTTTGTTTTTTCTGTTACCTCCTCAGATTGTTAACCTTCAGTTTACACCGAGCTTATTCTTGGTAATTGTACTCAAAATAGTGTAAATAATCAAAATACCTCTATTGACAAAATAACTAAACATGCCTGAACATATTTGGCGTAAATAAAAAAAAGAAATCTGAATATATGCACAATAAAATCAAGGATTTTATGTCCATGATTATATCTTACAAAGATAAATAATGATCAAGAAATACTATTACTGGCAAAAAGTAAATTGTAAAGGCATATTGTATTACCACATAAAATAAAAGATGGATAGTTTATTGTTTTTATTATTTTTTCATCGTATTAAACATTACATTACATTTAATTACAATATAAATATAAGATGCACTGTACATGAAAAATTCTTTTAGTTTAAAATTTTGTTCTCACTTACTAGCATTATTGTCACTGAAAACTAATACTGGCAAAATTAAATTATTTTGGAATTTCGTATAAATGTATAAAAAAAAAATGAAAGTCAGATTCAAATATTTTTATTGGAAAAGAAAAGATATGGCAAGGACCGGGACTCGAAATAATTTTTAAATATTTAAAGATTATAACAACTAACAAAAAAATAAAATGAATACATTTTTTTAAATATTTTAATATTCATCTAAAGAATTATTGCATCGTAGTGTGTTTTTATTCCCTATTATTTATTTACTTTCTTTAGATATTTAGAATTTTATCATGAAATGTACTTTTGTTTTTCAACTTATAGTGGTTAGCGTAACAAACTACTAAACCCAAGATCGCGGGTTCGTAGCCCGGCAGGTGGCCCTAGGATTTTTTAAAGGGAGTCAAAAATCCTTAGTTACGCCGTCCTTCGGAAGAGACGTTAAACGGGGGTCCCGAGCCTGTATGATATCAGGTACTCGTTAAAAATCCCTATCCTAATTAAACCTGGATAGGCAAAATCCGTCCTCGTCCGATTAGCCATAGTAGCATAAAGTGACGTTAAATGAACAAACAAACAACTTTTGTTTTTCATTTGTCTTTAACTTTGTAGACACTTTTGAAAATATCTTATGATGTTTTATTAAGTAAGCCTTCTGCTGGACAGACAGGGTTTTTTTCAGTTAATGTTTGTCATTCAAAATGGCCTAGTATGAACGTTAGTTTTCTATTAGATATATTCTTAAATTATAAATAAATATTTCATTTTATATCCTTTTTTTTATTATTATTTAGTAATCTTTCAACTATATGAATATAAAATTTATTGCACGCCAAAAATGTTATTGGATTAAAATATTTTAAAAAACTAGTAGTGATAAAATTTAAATGGTTATCCCTCTTTGTATAAATATCTTACTAATATTATAAATGTGAATGTTTGTATGTTTGTCTCTCTTTCACGCAAAAACTACTGAACGGATTTGGATGAAACTTTACAGTAATATAGGTTATACATCAGAATAACACATAGGCTATAGCAAGCGCGGATTTATGGGAGGGTGCAAGGGGGCACGTGCCCCCCCCCGAAAGTATTTTAGGTACTGTGGAGAATCCATTATTGTACATAAATAAAGGCAAATCACATGATGATCTATGTGGGGGCACTGGGGCATGTGCCCACCCCCGTTATAGTACTTAATTAAAGGTAAATCAGGAACTTAGCATCTTGAAATTTGTAGTTAGGTTCTGTGTATAGTTTAAGAAAGAAATTCGGATAATTCCACTCCAAGGGTTTCCCCTTTAATATAATAGGGGTTCAAAAATTGTATAGAATCCGTCAGTTTTGAAGTTAGACATCTGAAATTTCGGATGTTCGAGTAACTTATATTTAAAAAAAATAATTAAATTATTTATTTAAAATGATCTTTCACGAAACTTTACGTGGCAGACCAAATTCCATGCGTGCGAAGCCGCGGGCATAAGCTAGTATAAAATATAATGATGTCCAAATTAAAATATTTTTCCCAAATAGTTTAATAAAAATACAAAATAATTTCTATGTAGATTCCATTTTATTGACCCCTTTATTTCTTTCGTATTTAGCCATCTTTAAAATTATATAAATATAAAATTTATAGCACGTCAGAAATGTTATACTGATTAAAATATCTCTAATAAGAATCTAAAATAATTCTAAATATTCTATTTTACATATTTTTTCTTTAGACTTCAGTTATCTTTCAAATATATAAAAATAAAATGTATTGCACGGCAGAAATTTTATCTGAACAAAATATTTTGGATAAAACTGGAACTGATAAACATCAAATTATAGAGATATTATTTATTGATCTACATAATTATTAGCTTACCTTTACCAATGAAGTACTATAGGTCGAAGGATACAACCAATTGATACCCGCGGATGATCAATACCTCCACAACCTATTGCGTACGTACCCTTCGGATGCCGGGAGGTCAATGAACATGGACAGGAGTACGGACCAATCGTATCCCGCCTACTATCTCACCTCGCTAAAATTAGCCAATCGGAGCGAAGGTTCAATTAGGACCACGTGAGTGACCCGGCATCGATAAGCCAATCAGGTGAGTGAGTGCACCGGCGATATTCAATCACAGGCTCATCGGAATCCATTCATTAGGATGGAATTAGGAAAATCTGCTGGACGTACGATCGGATCTCGACGTTTCGTTAATTACATCGCCGTCATCAAGAATGGCGGATACACCCTTGACCTAGCTATAAATAGTAATAACAATTATTTCCGCAAGATCTCTATAACTAAGCAAGGTTTTAACAAATATTTTTTACTCTTAGAATATAAACATATAAATATGAAAGTTCATCCTGGGGCTCATCCAGCTTCTTTCAAGTGGCTATAATATAAATCTTATTAATATTATAAATGTGAAAGTTTGTATGTTTGTCTCTCTTTCACGCAAAAACGACTGGTCGGATTTGGATGAAACTTTACAGTAATGTAGGTTATACATCAGAATAACACATAGACTATAGCAAGTGAGGAATTTGGGGGGGAGGGGAGGGGCGCACGAGGGCACGTGCCTCCCCCCGACAGTTTTTTAGGTACTGTACAGAATCCATTATAGTACATAATTAACGGTAAATCACATGATAATAGTTGTTAAAATAACAGAAAGGACAGGAGTGAAACTATTTGTTTTGATATCCTACAAACTTACTAATATTATAAATGTCAAAGTTTGTATGTTTGTCTCTCTTTCACACAAAAACTACTGAACGGATTTGGATGAAACTTTACAGTAATATAGGTTATACATCAGAATAACACATAGGCTATAGCAAGCGAGGAATTTGGGGGGGGGGGGCGCACGAGGGCACGTGCCCCCCCCAGACAGTTTTTTAGGTACTGTAGAGAATTCATTATAGTACATAATTAAAGGCAAATCACATGATAATAGTTGTTAAAATAACAGAAAGGACAGGAGTGAAACTGTATGTTATGATATCCTACGAACATTATAAATGTGAATGTTTGTTACTCATTCACAAGAAAACTACTGAACGGATTTGGATGAAACTTATTGAATAAAATAGGTTATACATCATAGGCTACATCAAGGGCAGATTTATGTGGGGTCACGTGGGCATGCCCCCCATTATAGTACATAAAAAAGACAAATCAGGAACTTAACCTCTTGAATTTTGTAGATAGGTTCTTTGTATAGTTTAAGACAGAAATTTGAATAATTCCACCCCAAGGGTTTCCCTTTTAATATAATGGGGGTTCAAAGGTTGTAGAGAATTCGTCAGTTTTGAAGTTAGACATCTGAAATTATGGATGTACGAGTAACTTATTTTTTTTTTAAATAATTAAATTAGTTATTTAAAATGATCTTTCACGAAACTTTATGTGGCAGGCCGAATTCCACGCGAGCGAAGCCGCGGGCATAAGCTAGTATGTATATAATAAGTGGCTCTACCATTAATCTTGGGAATAACTGGCCACATTTCCTTGCAGAAAAGCAGGATTGCAAAGCATAAAATCCTAGCCATTCCTGCCGATAAAAAAATAGCATCACCAAGGCAACATACGGAGGGTCTCGGGTTCAGTACATCGAAGAGACTGTACTGTTTCTAAGACAATGGTTGTGGAGGGAGGTGATTTGTCAAAGATCACATACAATTACCACGATTTCTCCCCAATTAAGGGTAACCACTTTATAGTATTTGGGTGAACAGCAGGAGGTTCTGCAGATCTCAAATGATCCATCGGTGGCTGTTAAAAATTAATAATTCATCTACCAGCGTCATAGCCATAAAAATTATAAACCTCTTTTTAAATAGCTCATCACCTTCCGTAATGTCATAACATGTAAATTACATTACAAATTGCGCATCCCCACCCAAACCCGCCAGATCACTCTTATCGCAATCCTCCCACCTACGCCTCGGCCTACTCCTCAGAATCTTCCCATTCGGTACATATATATTGTATCAAATCGCGTTATTCCATTATGTTTTATTAATAAAAGTAAGATGTATCTTCGAGTAATTTTGACTTGTACACACCACTGTGCATTTCTAAGATGTTTTAAATACATACAAACAGTTGGAAACCTTCGAAATGACAATCCCATAAACTATCTCCGTACTGATCGACTTTCGATTTGTCATGACGAGCACGGAGTAGGGAACGTGAGCCATGCGATTCAGAATAAACGTATTCCCTGAATAATAAAGAGAGGAATAAATGGATTATTCATTATTTATTATTTTTTCCAGAATAAAATAAAAGTCCAAGGCCGGTATTAAGATTTTGCCGAGGAAAGAGCCAGGTTTTTCACCTTTCTCAGTCCGTGAATAAAAATAAACTTTATTCAGGTAATAAAGTTATACTTATAATTAAATAAATATCATTAATCCCTCATATTGATTAAATTAAGATCATAAAGATTAAAAATAAAATTAATTATTTTATTGCTCTACTTAAAAACAAAAATTAGCTCGATTTTAGTTCAGCACATGGAAGGTATATATATATATATAGATAGATATATACTGAACACATACAGCTATGAAGGCATAGCAAGACTACAAATTAAGGGAACCGTCTTTATAGATGCTGGGTGAGTCCCAGGAGGGTCTTGCGATCCTAAAGGATCTATTTGCGGGCATTAACAGATTATTATTTGCCACAGACGGCCTCGAACAGAGCATCTGGAGAGCAAATACTTTACTAGACAATACATAGAATAAAATATAAATACATTAAAAACCATACACCACAACAATCCATGAACAGTCTTTGGTGCAGTTCATAGTAGAGACTGTACTGTTTCTGGACAACTACTATTCATGGATTTGTCTAAAATCACATGCCTCCCAATTTAGGGCAACCTCTATATCAGTGGTTCCCAAGCTTTTTTGTACCCCCCCCCTTGTTCAAATAAAAGCCTTCCACGTCCATCTTGAACACAATTTTTATGAGCATATGAACAAAAAACAACAAGTATTACATTGAAACCAAAACATTAAGTTTTACTGTCACAATATACAGCATTATATGTGTCAATTTAAAGAAGTACTGGTAAAATAAAAATAACTAAAACTAAGTAAGAATTTTTTTAAAATTTTTAACTACTCTAGCGCCCCCCCTGACTTGTGTTCGTCCCCCTAGAGACCACAAAGTTGGGAACCACTGCTCTATATAGAGGCTGGATGAACCCCAGGAGAGTCTGTGGATCCCGAAGGATTGAGCTACCACGGTCCTAAATATGAACATAGCAAAGATAAAATAAATTAATTAGGACTAAAGGTCTGTTTTAGTATAATATACTAGTAGTGATATTCTTGGAAAACAACGCGTTAAGTATTATAACTACGTGTTATAACCACAATTACCGACATGGTAGGTTTAATAGACAACCATACGATTATTGTAGCATTGTCATGTGGTTATCATACTGTTAATTGAAACCATATACGCCACACTTAATACTTTCAACACTGGATAATGAATAATTTATACCACTTCTAGTTCAGAATCGAATTGTTAGAGTTCGACTGTTGTAGCGTGTTTGCGTTGAGAATCGAGATAGCGAGAAAGTGATTAATCATATCAGTATGACTCATTGTTTGTAGGACAAATGCACGCGCTACTGAGAGAGAGAGAGAGAGAGAGAGAGAGAGAGAGAGAGAGAGAGAGAGAGAGAGAGAGAGAGAGAGAGAGAGAGAGAGAGAGAGAGAGAGAGAGTGGGAGAGAGAGGTATTAAATTGAATCTATTGTATGAATTGTTAGAATCGATGGTCAATGGTTACGAAGTGTGCTCAATAGATTGATTACTCAATCGATATATCCTTGACATACTATAATCGAAATAGTATTAGCTGATAATAATTAACAGATTAAAACTATAATATTTCACTCAAAATTCATAAAAAGATACGTTTCTCTCACACTAAGCCTTCCCAAAATAAATACGTAGAAAAGATATTTCTATAAGAACATATTTCCACCACACTTTGCAACTCACTCCCACCAAATATCCGTCATGCTTGTTCCTTATCCAAAATCAAATCTAAACTTTTCATACATCTAAATTCCCAAACAGATGCTCTATAATCTTTTAAAATTAATAGCTCATATTCATCAGAATTGGTAGATGAATTACTGTAAATATTCTTCATTCAAAACGATATTATTTTTTAAATATTTTTGTTTTGAAGAGAAAAGATTTCCTCTGGCCGGGATTCGAACCCGGATCATCTCCGTTGCAGTGCTCTAAACCACTGAGCTACCAGGGGTCGTATCCAAGTCAGACAAATCCGTTCTCTTCACCGATGCTATATCACCTTGTTCTCGCCACAAAGTCAACAAGATCCTAATTAAAGTAATGTTCAATGAACATTCTTCCCCTTGTATACATCGCAAAAATTGCGACAACACGGGGATATAGGATCGGTGAAGAGAACGGATTTGTCTGGCTAGGATACGACCCCTGGTAGCTCAGTGGTTTAGAGCACTGCAACGGAGATGATCCGGGTTTGAATCCCGGCCAGAGGAAATCTTTTCTCTTCAAAACAAAAATATTTAAAATAATTACCATCAAAATAACAATTAATAAAAAATTTTTTTTATATTTTTAGGTGCTTTTATTTATTTTTGTTGCTTTTTCTCTCAGCTTAATTTAGATTTTTTTTTTTTAATTTTATTATAGTTATTTATTTTTTTCTCTACCAGAACATACCTTTTAGTTTATATTTATTTTCATGTTTGTTTGTTTGTTTGTTCATTTAACGTCACTTTATGCTGCTATGGCTAATCGGACGATGCTACAGTGGGAGCTCTAAATTTTGCCTATCCAGGTTTAATTAGGATAGGGATTTTTAACGAGTACCTGACATCGTACAGGCTCGGGACCCCCGTTTAACGTCCCTTCCGAAGGACAGCGTAACTAAGGATTTTTTACTCCCTTAAAAAATCCTAGGGCCACCTGCCGGGCTACGAACCCGTGATCTTGGGCTTAGTAGTTTGTTACGCTAACCACTAGACCACAGGTGACCTTTTTATTTTCATGTTATTTAAATATTGTATTATTCTATTGTATGCAATGTAGCCCTTGGGCCAGATTATATATTTATTTAATTTTGGACACTTCTGTTACAACTTTATTCACACTTCTGTTCTGTTATATATCTATTCTTTAGTGACTCGCGCCCAGAATAAAATTATTTTTCTATTCTATTCTATATATGCTTTGTTTTCTCCAAACGTATGACATACCTTACATGTTATGACAGTAATTTTAATATTTTTTTTTATCTAACGATGCAACTAAAATAAAATACTACTATATTATCTATGTAAGATGCAATAACTAAATTATGCAGCTGAAGGAAATTATAGGCCAGTAATTTAAATTAAAATTACCTAGATTATATAAAACTCAATTTCACATATACTGAAATAAGCCAAGTTGGCATTTTAAGAACCATAAAACTTTTTAAATTTACAAATGTGAAAAGATTAATTTTTATAAAATGCAAACACTATTCACATCTGGAAGTATTTCATTGAATAACATATTTTTTCAATGATACTGATATTTTAAAGTCTATATTACAGGCGCGTGATCTGGGAAATGTATACCTCCAATTTAAAAAATATATAATTAATATAATAAAAAATAGAAAAAGAAAAAATAAAGAAAAGTAAACCAATAGAATCCAAAATAACAAAGCTTTAAAAAAGTATTCGGAGATTAAATGCACTTGTTATCAACTGATAACATGCCTTCTTATCAGGTTTCCATTACAAAAAAAAATTCTGTACTCTACTGTTTATAATATGTAAACAATATATTTGGAAGATGTCGGTAAGATATGTGGAGGGGGCGATCTGTGGTGTAGTGGTTACCGTAACAACCTGCCGTGTCCAGGATTTCGGGTTTGCAGCCCGCCGGGTTTAAAGGGAGCAGCTTCAAATTCCTTCGGAAGGGACGCTGAACGGTGTCCCTTGACTGTACGATGCCAGGTACTCGTTAAAAATCCCTATCCTAACTAAACCTGGATAGGCAAAATTTAGAGCTCCCACTGTAGCATCGTCCGATTAGCCATCGTAGCATAAAGCGACGTTAAATAAACAAACAAACTTTCAATCACTATACACAGATTTAATATCTTTTTAAGGCGAGAATAATTTCGATGGCTTTTCCAATAAAGGAGTGATTAAATTAAAAACTAAAACCATTATTTAATATACAGACATTAAACGGATAAACAAACATGATATGTACAACTAAGCATTATAATGCACTAATAAATACTCTACTAATTTCTTTCTTTTCAATATTAATAAAAATATATTGATATATTGCTGTATTTAAATAAATAATAATAATTATATTTGTATTTACAGTTAAGCGCTATCCCTTACATCTTGCTGACAGATCACATACCGTTATGCCGTCGTCCTGCTTAGCTCTTCAGACGCAGACCCTCCCAGAACACAACACCACACTCCGCGACACACAGCCTCCGGAACTCTCCGACTGAATCACTAAATCCCCGACACCCGGACGGCTTCCCGACGTAGAGGACAAACCGTGGGAAAGTAGACCCGAGGAAGAGAGACTACAGAGATGGCTGCTGGAAAGTAACTAACCTCGGCAGACCCCCACTTCCACTTGCCAACGGTACAATCTTCTTGTCCCACCACATTCCCCCCGTCCTGAGTCCGGGTCTTCCGGGTTGGGTCTGCCTCGCAATGGGGTCGTCTGTCTCGCCGTGCCGGGGGGGGGGGGGGGGTCGAATACCCGATCGCATTATTGAAATGAAAAATACATCCCGTATCTAGGCTGGAAATCTCAAGCTTCATTAATTAATTAACACGGAAGTTATTACTCACTAATAAGTGTAATAAATTTCAGAATTTATTTCGTATACTTTTAACCCTTAAAGTGATATGTGTCCGGGAAAAAGCAATCGGTAGGTGGTACTACAACGGCATAAATACGTTTTTCAATTTTTTCATGTAATAATTGAATGAAGTAATGATTAAAATAACTTTATGAGGGGCAGATATATGTAATGTAGCTACTGGACTAAAGAGAGATTATGAAAAAATTATGTTTATAGAAAAAAATTAAAAGTAAGTAGTCCCAGTTATAGAATTCCATACTCTTCAATTCCATTTCGCTGATCTTGAAAAATTATGTCAAAACTGGAGGGTTAAAACAAATTTCCACAAATCCCATCAAATCACCTTTACCACCGTCGTAAACCAACGACTTCCTCCCCTCCTGTATCGTTTAATAACATCCCACTGATTCCTGTCGCACAGGACCGGACTACACCTAGACAAACGTTTAACTTTGAATCCTCATATTAGACAAAAACGAAAAGAAACCGCACGCCGTTTCAGGCTACTTCAACATTTACAAGACAAACACTCTAAGCTCCAAATTAATTTCAAAAGACTCATATACATGACAATCATTAGACCCATCTGGACTTACGGAGAAGAGCTTTGGGGCTCCACTAAGCCATCGAATTCGAAAAAAATATTAATTAATAGGCAGTCTTGACTGCCGACTGAAGTGAAAACACGAGGCTTAGGACGAACTGTTTTTTTTTTTTAATTTCTAAATTAATTTTATTATTATTATTATTTAATTTTCATTTGCACCTGCGCAATTGCGCATCCAGCAAATTTGATCCAGATGTTTTTCTCTTTGCTATTGTACAGGAACATCGAGTTTTGGAATGAAATATCAATTTTTCAGTAGGTCTCTTGGCCAATGTCTTTTTAATCTTTTTTTATTAAGTCCAGGTAACAGGGAGTAGGAAAGCGGAAGAACGAGTGGGTTTGGGTGATATTGTGTCGATAAGTGGAATGTTATGTATTTGTTATGAATATATGATTTTATAGTAGGAATGTTCATGTCGTTGTGTATAGTGTGATTCGAAACATACCACGGTGCATTAAGAATTTTTCTGAGAATTTTGGATTGTGTTATTTGAATCTTGTGTATGTGAACTTTTTTTGCTGAACCCCAAAGTTCTGCTCCATATGTCCAAATAGGTTTTAATATACTGTTATAGATAAGTCGTTTGTTCCTCAAGTCAAGTGAAGATCTGTATATTAAAATCAATTTTAATCTAAATTAGTCTGGTGTTCACATACATTGACTCCCTGAAGTAAAATTGTATTATACATTCAAACCTTTAAACGAAAGTTGATAAAAAGAAGTTAATATAATTCATGCACAGGCCACTAGGTGTCGCCAGTATCGAGCATGTTGCTGACGGTAAGCAACTAGTATACCCTCTACCAGAAGTTGCTAACCGTGGATAATGAAGTATACAAAAAAAAAAAAATCTTATAATAAATAACCTTTATCAGCTAATCAAGCAATCTAATCTATTATAGAAAATAAGTCATTTTCTTCCCGTGATCTAAAGTAGGCTAAAATAAATAAAAAAAACATGAAATAACCATTACTGTTGAACTAATATATAACGTCCCAAAACAAAGAGATATAAAATAGAAGGCTAAGCGATAAAGATAGAAAGAGGACTCACAAACAAAACATTAAGGCGACAATGACCCAGACCTCGCTATCTGAAGGAGGAAGAGCCTCTCCCACAGCCCTTATCTGCTATCGCCTGTTAATGTTTTGGTCTCACAGGCCCCGTTGAAGATGATGAGGAAATTATGGGCGAGGTGAAAGGAGTTCTCAGGCCTGCATCTTTCCCATTGAGTCACAGTTCGTCCGGAACTCTCTTGGCGGACGATAACACGCGAACAGGAATACGTAATCGGCTAGCGATTCATTACATATGTTAGAGAACACGAAGCTCCTGCTGGGTGCGGGTTCAATTCTCAGCCATTGTCCTTCATCGGTACTCGAATAGCAAGATGGCGGGTAATAGAAAGTATAGGTCACGCAGCCATGTCATGCAGTTAGCTTTGCAATCGATACTGTCTCCTTGGTTACAATGCAACCATCCATATAATAGTATCTTTATTTCCATTAATTGGTTGTAACAATACTTTTTTTTGTTATTAGAATAAAATTTAATATAATAGAAATATATGTGGAAGAAAGTGGTCCGCGTATCTTAGAATTGGAGAAATTTTTATTAAGTAGCCAACGTTTCGACCTACTTTGTAGGTCTTCTTCAGGGCTGTATGCAAAATACAGACAATTGAGAATTAAAAAGTAGTACAACATTTTTTTAAGCATGGTAAATATAAATAATAAAAGTTTGGGGAATACAGGCAATTAAAAATAAAAAAACTGATAAAAACTGCACAGCACGGTAAATATAGAGGCTAAAATGCATGAGAGTATAGTAGTAACAACCAAGTGCCAGGAAGGTAGTAAAATATATAATAAACAATAAAACAAGAATAAAACAGAAAGTGTTAAATATTAAAGAATAAGGCGATAAAGATAAAAAATAAACATTGAATATTAAAATGGGTAAATGTTAAAGTTAAAATACCTGGGGGTATCAGGTATCAGTAATAAAATAAAATGAAAAATATAAAATAATAAGAAATAAATATAAAAATTCAGAGATAATGAAAAATTATAAAAAATGTAATATGTAATTCTCCAATTCAAGGAGAAATTCATTGACCTCTACACGGACCACTTTCTTGCACATAAATTATCAAGGTCATTTATATTTTATTAGTAATTATCTATCAATATGAATAGAAAAATAATTTTATTCAGGGAACAGGACCCTTAATAATAACAGAAGGATAGAATTAATAGTTTTATAAATATTACTAGCTTATGCCCGCGGCTTCGCTCGCGTGGAATTTGGTCTACCATATAAAGTTTCGTGAAAGATCATTCTAAATAAATAATTATGTTTTTTAAATATAAGTTACTCATACTTCCAAAATACCAGTTGTCTAACATCAAAACTGACAAAACATTTGAACCCCTACTATATTAAAAGGGAAACCCTTGGGGTGGAATTATCCAAATTTTTTTCTTAAACTATACAAAGAACCTAACTACAAATTTCAAGATGCTAAGTTCCTGATTTTCCTTTAATTATGTACTATAACGGGGGGGGGGGGCGCATGCCCCCACATAAATCTGCCCTTGCTGTAGCCTATAATGTATAACCTATATTACTCAATAAGTTTCATCCAAATCCGTTCAGTAGTTTTTGCGTGAAAGAGAGACAAACCTACAAACTTTCACATTTATAATATTAGTAAGATTTAAGCTGTAATATATAAAAAATACTGCCCAGGTTCGAGTCGGACTAATAAATTAAACATTATGACATTATGATAGAGCCGCCTTAACTGGCAGAATCTTCAGAGGCAATCATCATTCGACCGAACGCCGAGTCCCACTTAGCATTCAACAGCCAGCAGTTGGGAGTTGCTGTAACTAGCGGCGGTATTTCAACGGTAGCAGCTCCTCATGAATGACAATCAGTTCCTCTATCATGAACCAGTTCTGTACGTAACTGCTAATAACTTGATAACGGTTACTCGCAGGGAGTTAATACTTCGTATTAATGGTTGATGCAACATCAAGTTGCGCAACTCCAACTTTGGTTACTAAACAAGCACCGTGAGTGTTAATTTATTAGAAGATAGATTTTATCAAAAGTTGTTATTTAATTTTTAAATGTTATATTTAACAGTTCCAGGCATAAGCAAGTATAGGCCTGCGGCCAGGTGTTTGAAGGTCGCAATAAATTGAAGAGAGCATTTTTGATATGTTGTAAGGGCATGCCTGACTAGTTGACTATTTGCTACCGAAAAAACGGATGAGAAAACTTTTGGTGCCCGAAAATCCTCTACATTTCAGTTAATTCAGTTTTTGGCGTTTATCTCCTAATCGGTGAGTTTCTGATAAAAAAATCATATAATAATGGCCACTGATAAGTGACCATTTTTAATCTAGATTAAATTTGCTACAATTTGAATCCAACCGCGGCTCTGTAGCTCTAATAAATTCTGAGTTACGCCCCTTTGAAAATTGGTCATTTTTTTCAAAAAGTACAAATTTTAAGTTTTGGTCTATTTTCGTGAGGAACACCGTCCGAAGTAGTGATCCTACGATGAAAGTCATGGGAAAGGAAGCTGTAGTTTCCTTAAATTAAATTAGCTTTAATTTAAGCACAGACCGAAGCCTGTGGGTCTAATAGACGCTCCTTGGTCATTTTTTTCAAAGAGCTTTGATGAAGGGACGTAAAATGGAATGGCCGAGCATGGTGTCAGGTATTTATTAAAAAATTGCTCTATTTTATGATTTGTAAATTACAAAATAACATCATTAAAAGTAAAATATTACTACATGTCTATAGAAATATAATCAGTCAGAGACTGAATGACAGGAATATAGACAGGAAATTTTTTTATAAATATTTTGGTACTTAAATGGCGCCTTATGTCTGAAAAAAACCAAAGATTTGATGAGCAAAAAAAAAAGAGAATTAAAAAAACACAAATACTTCTTTCTAAGAAAGTTTCTAAAAATTACCTAAACACGGAAGTATTCTAGAAGACAAAGATTCGCTAATTTTGTCTTCAACTATTCCTCAAGTGAATTTTCTTTACAAGTGCATGCCAAATAGTTTCCGCTGCAGCGTGTGTTAAGACTCGAGACGTGATGAGAAAGAACTCGTTACACGTCTAATGAACACACAATAGAAGTTAACGGTTTTGCATGCAAACTGTCGGCGAATTTCAACTTAGACTGGAAAGGAGAAAGAAGTTCACAAGTATGGTATAGTAATATATTATCATACATTAGTATTATATTATAGTCAGTCTAACGAATACATAACAATATCATTTCAATACATAATAAAAATGAACAACGTCTAATGGTATAAGAAAATAAGGTGTTGAATATTCGGTACAAAAAAGGATGAGACCACTGGAGAATTTAGACTACGCAACGCGGAATTGCGAAGCTTACACTCAGTTAATTGAAGCTAGAGTAGCCTGGCGGATTTGGGTGTGGGTAGCGATCCGTGGGCAGAGATTTGCAAGCAGAGCTTGGAGAGATCGGCATCGAGCCTTCGGGTTCAGTAAGCCTTAGTATTATAAATAACAAAAACTATACTTCTTTATCTCTTTCGGACATTTTCAATAATTTATCAGTAGGTATAACATAAAAGGTCCCGGGTTCAAATCCGGCAAAGGCAGGAATATTACTTAATCTGTTAACACCCGCGAATGAGCACTGTGGCATCTGGAATACCTCCTAGGGTTCACTCAGCCTCTATAAGGCAAAAACAAACTGTACCATTGCAAGCCATGTATGTTCTTGGGTTTAGTGAATGGCAGAGACTGTACTGTTTTTTGGAGAACAGTTGCGCAGGGGGGGTGATTTCTCCTAGATCACGCTCTACAATCATACCCCGCTTATTTTGGGTATTTCTGTTTTAATATTTTACTATGTAGGGCCTCCCATCTTTCAATAGACAATAAACTACTAATATACAAGACGATCATCAAACCTATCTGGACCTATGGACTGGAACTGTGGGGGACCGCAAAAAAATCGAATATCAGACGCATTCAATCCTTTCAATCCAAAGTCCTGAGAACTATTGTCAACGCTCCTTATTATGTCTCCAACAAAACCCTCCATAATGATCTCAACATTCCTTTTGTCCTCGATGTCATACCTACTAAATTTTCAAACTTTCACCAAAACCTTGTCTGTCATCCCAATCCCCTGGCTCAGTCATTATCCAGTTCCACACATCCATACAATCCACCCCGCCGCCTAAACCGGCAATGGCCTCGAGACTTGTTATAATAATGCTATTTGGAGTACTGGCACTGGCCAGATTCTCCAATCACGACCTGTGTGTGTGTGAAGCGCCCTTAACCAGCTTCCATTGGCGTTTAATGCCAGTGACGCGGCTGGGAAAGGGAGCTGGGGCCTCCCGGACTCCTGCTTTGCCCTCATTTATGAGGAAAAAGCTCAGTTCGGGGACCCCAGGCAAATTGTAAATAGAGTATGAATGTGTACAGTATATTTCTTTTATGTTTTATTTATTATTATTATATTTTTTTTATTATATATATATATTTTATTTTACTTTATTTTTGTATATATTTTTTCGCTTGTATATATTTATTTATGCATTTATTTCGTTTATATTATTGATTTTTTATGGAATGATTGTAGCTACATAGCACCATTACTTATTGCCCACAGCAGGCAGATTGTAATGCTTCAATAAAGTGTTTTAAAAAAAAAAAAAAAAAAAATATTCCTCCTACTTTATACTATGAACCTCAGGAGGTTCCTAGTATAAAGTAGATCCATAGTATATCCTAGATTCCATAGTATCTATCTTCGGTCGCTAACATATTAAATAAAAGCTTGCCAGCAGGATTTTAGATTGCCAGGACCTTCGGCATGGTAACTCAGGGCTCTACATCTGAGCCAATCCGCTCCAACTCTATAAGATGAGTACCCTGAATGTTGAGCATGATCTCGGGCGAATCACCTCCCTGCACAAACGTTTTCTTAGAAACAGTACAAACTTTACCATGCACTGAATCCAAGGATCAGTCTTCGTGTCGCTTCATGTTGAACTATAACAAATTTTAACTGTTTATTCGCTCCATTTTAACAGTTTCCTAAAATTAAAGTAATCGTGAGCTGTAGTATATAAAAGATAATGTAATTATGGATCATGATTAGATTTCGGTAATCATTTTATAAAAAAAAAATATTTTTTTTTAAATTTCGAAGTATAGGTGATATTTTTTTGTTGAAACGTTTATTTCTAGATGATATGCTTACCGAAGTACACACATTCTCTTATCCACACTAAAGCTCACTATAACTTGCATTGTTGAAAAATATTACAAGGGAAAGGAATAAAAAATTAAAACTTGCGACTCGACTCGAAGCAACAACCTCCGGAACCAAATACCGTACCAAAAATTCAAAGTTTTTACTTAATTATAGAGAGATATATTCTTAAGAAATGCCAGCACTCTCGGTTTTTCCTTGACATTTAATAAAAAAATTTCTAATAACCTCGTCACTTGCCCAAACGACTATGGGAAGACCACATCTATCCGTCTTACACGCTTCCGAGTCATGCCGAGGAAAGTCTACCACATCCCGTAGAGAGTAGCTTACGGTGCAGTAATCGATTTCGAATATTGCACAACGATGTCACAACTGATGCGGAGGATGGAGTAACGATAGTACCGCCAAGTAACACGATTACCGCAAGGAAAACGGTATTCTGGATTGAGAGTGAGAAATTCATTCGATACGTCTGTGCATATGTGCATATGAGTGTATATACCCACCCAAAGAAAATTTGTTTATATTTAAATTTTTTCCTTTATTATAATCATTGTTACAATAATAATAAGGCTTAGCGAACCCGAAGGCTCGATGCTACCACCAATCTCTGCTTACGCACTTCTGCCCTAGGAAGAAAAAAAATACTATACATCCATGAAATGCCTTGGGTCCAGTACAAGCTAGAGACTGTAGAGTTTCTAGGATAAAGGTTGTGATGGGAGATGGTGTTACCCTAGATCACGCTCATCCGCCAGGTTTTCCCCTAATTAAGGATAACCACTCTGCTATAGGTGACTATAAGGGGCCTAGGCCAGGTAGAGTAAAATGGTCCTGAGGGTTCATGACTTTACTTTGAAGAGAGGGGGCAGTTTTCGGTACGCAGCAGTCGAGTCAAGACGTAAGGAGGAGGATGCAGAATAAGGCCCCATGTATTATAAGTCACCTATAGCTTCCGGTTTTCATTGTAAGTTGTTTTTAAGATTTGTAAGTCTGTAACCATGATCAGCACAAATAAAATATAATGTTCTTCTATAATTATTCTTATTTAATAAACAACTCCTGGTCAATCAACCACGTTAACCTTTGGAGAAGACTATATAAGTCTCTTAATTATTAATAACATAAAATTATTATATATTAAGTATAACGATCTCAGGGTGGCATCCCATTTTAGTATTTAATTATATTCAGATCAAAGGATCTGACTTTTCCCTGAGATCATAACTTGGGCAGTAAAGCCAATATAGCAACTCTTTAGAGGATCTATAGATTTTTTGGATAAATGATATATTTAATATTATTATATAAGTGTTAAAAAGGGGCCATAAAATATTTTAAAATTACATTTACGAGATAAAGGATGGATTTCAAGTCAGATTCCACTCACGTAGAGCAAACACCAAGTCTTTTATACAGCCACCGTTTTGTGTTTATATACTGAAGGGGCTGAACATACTCCTGAATAGTTTTTCAGGTTCTCATTCTCCAAACAGTAAATATATAACTATATGGAGGCTACGCTTCTGTGATATATTGTTCTAATATTCATCATTGAAGGTTAGTGCAATAATAAATAATACTAGCCTTAAACGACAAGCGCTCTCAATTAATTACATAAGACTCATATACATGACTATCATAAGACCCATCCGGACTTACGGAGTAGAGCTTTGGGGCTCCACTATGCCATCGAATTCCTCCCATATCCAATCCTATAAGCTCCTTACTTTGTTTTGAACCAAGTAATCCATAATGACCTTAATGTCACGTTTGTTGCTGATTTGGCCCGAATCCGATATCAATTTTTCATGACAATCTGTATTCCTATTCAAACCCACTAGATTCAAACTTGGCAACCTCTTCAATTCCAGATAATCCTCCGAAAGGTCTGAAAAGAAGTAGCTTCGTGACTATAAATTGAATTTGTTTTACAGTACCTCTTCATCTGATTACATTAATTAATTCATCATTCAACAAGAAAAATATTATTATTTATTACTGTTATTTTATTATTGTTATTTATTATTATTATTATTTAATTTTTTATTTGCCTGCGCAATTGCGCATCTAGCAAATTTGAATGAAGTTTCTTTCTCTTCGATTTTCTCCATGATCATTCAGTTATTTTGGAAAAATATATATATCAATTTTTCAGTAGGTCTCTAGGCCAATGTCTTTTTAATATTTTTTTTTTTTTTATTAAGTCCAGATAACAGGGAGTAGGAAAGCGGAAGAACGAGTGGGTTTGGGTGATATTGTGTATGAGTGGAATGTTATGTATTTGTTATGAATATATGATTTTATAGTAGGAATGTTCATGTCATTGTGTATAGTGTGATTCGAAACATACCACAGTGCATTAATATTTTTTCTCAGAATTTTGGATTGTGTTATTTGAATCTTGTGTATGTGAACTTTTTTTGCTAAACCCCAAAGTTCTGCTCCATATGCCCAAATAGGTTTTAGTATACTGTTATAGATAAGTCGTTTGTTCCTCAAGTCAAGTGAAGATCTGTAGTCCAGAAGATGTGATAGTTGTTTGTACCGTCTAGTCAGTTCTTGTCTTTTTAATTATTGTTATTTAAGTTACAATATTAGGTACTATACAAGTATGTATATGTTTTTGTAAATATTAGTAGTTTTTTGTAAACCACCTTGTTTTATAATTCTCTTTATAATAAAGGCTTAATGCATTCATTCAGTACCTCTTCATCTTCTCTGATAATTCCTTTCTTCATCGGAGATTTTGATAGCCCCCTTCGTTCTCGCCTCAAACCCCATCCTCTTAGCTCGGGTTAGGTTATTAACAGTGGCATCTCTGAGCATAACTTCATCGCTCCGAATGGGAGCGATAACTTCAATTTAAATGGGAGCCCGAATTCTCCCATGCCCATCTCTGTTGCCGTAATCAATTCGGTTTAGTTTTTTTATTTTCAAGGAATTTAAATATTTTTTTGGACAGCCTCTTATGCCCTTTCAGTCTATACGATATGTCCATTTAATTTATTTTCCTAATTGTGTCGGAAGCATATAATAATCTGTATTATTATTATGCTTATGTACGATATGTATGTATTATTTATTATACAGTAGGGAAATTCAATAAATATATATGTTTTTTTTTAATAAATAAAAACATCCACAACCAAAAACAACTAGAGAAAAATCGCAGTTCCTAAAAACCAATCACTACGAAGAAAGGACATAATAGAAATGAACAAGGAGAAGGAATAATGATGGAGAGTCCTTGAAGCCCACAAGCGGATGGAAAAGAAAAGAAAATGTAAAAATAAGTACATACTTCCTCGGGTGTCCTTCTGACCCAGTTAGGAACCAGATCGGCAGGCTCCGCGTGTAGTTCAATGCTCAGCGGATAGGCAGAAATGTATGAAAATTAGTTCATGTCTGTTCATTTTACTTCATGCTAAGGCGAATTGGACAATGCTACAAAAGGAGTCATAAATTTGACTGTATAGGTAAAATTAGGATAGGGATATTTTTATTTTTTTTAAGAAGGTATAATTTTAAGGTCACAGAGCCATTTTCTTTTCTGACGCCTCGGAGGATTATCAGGAAATGAAGAGGTTGCTGCGTTTGAAACTAGTGGGTTTGAGTGGGAATAAAGTTAGTTAGACTTAGATCAAAACAAAGGAGCATTAAGGATTGGATATGGGAGGAATTCGAAGGCTTAGTGGAGCCCCAAAGCTCTACTCGATAAGTCCAGATTTGAATTATGATTGACATGTATATGAGTCTTATGAAATTAATTGGTAGCTTAGAGTGTTTGTCTTTTAAATTAAACTCTCAGTTCTATGTTGAACGTCTTGGTGGTGGGGTGCTGTCTCATGTTTGGAGCCTGTTTGGGCTGTTGATCGTTGGGATGTATTGCACCTTTTTCTTCGAGATGTGATTCACATAACCCCTTTTTTGTTTTTGTGTCTTGATAATGAATGAATAGGCGAAACGTCGACTGGTAAGTAGGTGTATTTTTGAAACATAAGGCTTTGCATTGTGGTTTTTCCCAATTGCATTATAATAAATAATAGTGTTTCTTTTTTAGTTTTTGGCTCTATATTAGTGAAAGTAATAAATATTTACAGATAAGTATAACTCCCTAAAAAGAATACAACATGAACGCCGAGGGATTGAAGAGGCAGTGAGAAAGACAGCATAGTGGCATTTTCATAAAAAAAAAAAAAAGCCAGGCTAAGTAGCTTTCCTGTTTTATTATATATAAAAGCCAAAACGGCTCTTTAATTACCCCGCACGACTAGCAGACATTTATTACACTTCGAGAAATCTTCTTTTTTTTTTTTTACACAAATTACAGTTTATTATAACGGCATAAGACATAAATTTCTATTTTTATTGCCACTACTTGCTCAAACAGAAATGAGGAGATCTCATCGCGCGAATGATGAAAAACACGATAATACAAAAAGTGGTTCCAGGATGGTAGCCCCAACCAACTGTTTTCCACGCTTGGTATACCAACTGTGAACATCTCTTCCTTCCGACACACATCTCATAGCAAGAGCCCTAATATTCACGAGGCAGCGATCTTCGTCATCACAGCAAGGATATGTAATTCATAACTCATATATACGTAGTAAGGTCCAAACGTTCCCGGCCTGGGATAGAAGAGAAGTTGAGAGGAAAAACTAGTCTTACTGTCTTTCAATATATTCTCCCTAAGTTCAACGCACTTAATACAGCGCTTTGGCAACATTTCTATACCATGAAAAAAATAATTGCCTTCTTTGTTAAAAAATTGTTCTTCCGTTGCTGCTTGGAGCACTTTGGGTCGGCATTATACTCGCGTAAAAATTCATTGCAGCAGTAAACTCGTTCCTGTTCTTGAGGGGCTGAAAGAACTTTTGAAACCCATCTTGCACTAACCTATTTCACATGCAAATGTTCTTTGATGATCCTGAAAACACTTGGTTTTGAAAGCCCCAACCTCGCTGCTATTTCAGTCCTTGGTGGTCAGACAGCAATTCAGATTCCACGAGTTGGAGTGTTTCAGAGATAGCTTCGAATGGGCGACCGGGACGCGGGTCATCTTCTAGACGTTCTTTCCCTAACTTAAATAATTTTGCACTTTCTTTCACTGTGAAATACGAGGGGGAGGACTGCTCGTATACACAATCCAAGCGCTCTTTAATTTGCGGAGTAACACCCTCTTTACAAAAGAATTTAATAACCGCACGGTACTCGAGTTTGAACATTGTAAAAATGGGGAGTTTCCTTCAAGGCTGGACACTGACTGACAGGACCGAGGAAATGCGGGCGATGGGTATGGAGTGAGCAGGCATGGACCTGCATAGGTGTGCAGGTCCTGGCACGTTTCAAGGAGGGGAAACAGGACAGGCCGGAAACTTATGGATCTTATTACGTATACTACAGTCGAACCTGGATAAGTGGAATACTTCTATAAGTGATACAAAACGTGTTGCCCCATAATTTTTCCCTTAAATAAACTATTTAACTGGAATGTATTTACCTCTATAAGTATAATTTACATTACTAGATACTAAGAAAATGTAAAGGGATCGATGGGCTTGTTTTGTATTTATTGGCACCTAAAGTTTTTTGAAATGAATAAACGAGCTGATGATGAAATCTTTGATAAATTATATAACTTAGAAAAAAAACAAATTTTAGGGCAAAGTGAAGTGCCGAAGAAAATAACTGATTACTTTCATTAATACCATCGTACATATATGTTTGATCCTCATTGTTTTATTTTCATATTACAAAATTGTGTATAATTATAATGATTGTTTAAGCATTTTATGTATGTATGTTGTTGTTTTTTGTGTGTACCAGTCTCCATTGTATCATTCAGTCAACTACTTTCCTCTTTAAAAAGATTTTTTGCTTATTTGCAATCCAATGCATTTTTTGCACTACAATACAAGCTATGTCTTGAGGGTTGAGACTACGTTTTTTAGGGCAACAGTTGTGCAGAAAAGAAGTATTCTCAAACGTTAGTTTTTCCCAAAATAGAGGCTGGGTGAGTCCCAGGAGGGTTTGTAGATCCAACGATAGCTATCCATGGTTATTAAGATTTAAATAATTTAACCCGGAACCGAAAGCATAGCAACTATTGTTAAGCAGCATGAAGCAGGTTAAAAAAAAAAGATAAGATAGTTGACTTTAAAGAATCGACATAATATTAACTTTAATGAATGAATTTATATACTTTGTATGCTAAATATTATACATTAAGATTCCGCAGTGAATGACAACTCTGTTCCAATTAAAAAGCCCTAACTAATTCGTGAGAATGCAAATATATCTGCATAGCAGTTTAACATATCTCCATAGTAACTTAATATATCTCCATAGTAACTAAATGTAAATTATCAAAGAGCTATTTTACATAGCGCGCGCATTGAATACATTTACCGGAATCCAGGATCGTGGATAATGGATGGCAGGAAATGAGGGTATTAATGATGATGAAGGCTGTGGCATCCCTTGTACATAGTGGAAATAAATGGCATTAGAACGGCACCCTGTGGTACACCCACATTGATATGATTGTACATCGAGATAGTAAGAAATTAGTTTTTAAATATGCACAGATATAATTATCATTAAAATATAAAATAAAATAAAGAAATACATTGAAAAAAGTTAATGAGCAAAAGCAAAAGTATAACATTTCAAAATGCCATACATCATATATTATTTGATAAATAATTTTTATGATGGTATTGAATAATTATATTACATGACCGTATAAACATGGAGAAGAAAACGGAAAAATTTATAAAAAATACCATCAATAATGATCAACTGTTTATTGATACCGCCGCTTCGACCCAAATTGCAGGTCTTCTTCCGGGCTGAATAGACAATAATATAAAATTTATATTAAAATAAATAAATATAATAAATACATATATGCGTAAATAAATACATGTACGCGGGAGGACCAATGGAACTAGTTTTATTAAGATAGGCCTTGGTTGTCGAATTTATGGGCCTATAAGAGAGCGGGAGCATGAAGGAGAGGTATTAATGCGGAGCTAGCAAGTCTATTCCGGGCCCCGAACGTGGTCAAAGGTTGAGCTAGGCTGGCCATGTAGACAGAATGGCAAGTGTTGGAGGGTCCAGAAAAGTAATAGAAGAAAAGATTCAGGGCAGAAGAGTAGAGCGTCCCAAGCCGCGATGGCTGGAGGGGTCAGTGAGGAGGCTGCTAAATAACCAGAATTGGAAGGCCAATGTTCTCATTGGTGGGCTGTAGAGCCGAGAAAGAAGTAATGAATAATATTTGACAGTGCTAGGAAATTGAATTTTATAGGAATTAATCTATTAACATAAGACAGTGAAAGTTGGGTCATGCTTTACAAACACATAAATCGCATTACAAGTGCAGGAATGAAGTACCTTCGCAGAGTGGTCGGTGAAACAAGGATAGACCGTGTACGGAAAGCTACAATAGAAGAAAAACTTCAAGTTCCCGAACTAAAGACTTCCATTGAAAACAGACAATGGAAATAGTACGAACTAAGGATGGTAATGGAAGCCCAACCATAGGGCAGAAGGTCGTCCAAGGATCTTGTATTAAGAACACATACGAAGAATAGGAGCAAGAAAGGGGGGGCACTCTGGCCCAGATGAAAAGAATGTGTCAAGACCAAGGATGAATCCGATGGACAGAGCTCCTCTACGCCGAATTGCAGAAGAGGTGGATACAGAATAAGAAGAAGAAGATACTCTTCAAACTTATTTTCTAGATATGGCAATTTCGATTCCAAATTGAATCTTTTCCACGAAGCCAGTTCGGATAAATGACCCTCAACCATTTAAAAACATTTTTTCAATAAATTTTATTTCAATATTCTCAATTTTCTTACTGGACGTGGTGTAACGATTTGTCGAGTAATTATGAAGTTAATAAATTAATTCATTTACATACATTAATTATTAAAACATACATCCCTTTCGCTCGTAAAAGGAACCATCAAATTAGAGAGAACAAAAGGTTATTAAATCTGATCTCTGTGCTCATTAAAGTTAGCCTCAACCGTCGAGGAGAGATGTCCTCGAAAGACAAAGAATGGTGCCAGAGATTGATAAATATCCTGTGTATTTAAGATGGAAGATGGCACGGTATATGTTCCGCAGGTTGTCGCTTCGAGTTGTAACAAAAAGTTTTAATCTTTTATTCGTTTCATTTTTACAATACAAGTTAACGAGAGCTTTGGTATAGAAAAGAGATCGTAATTATAGGTAATGATCTACTCATTACATCACTACTCATTTCGGTAATGATTTCATAGAGAAATAAAATTTTCAACTGACATTTAGAAGTATAGATGATACATGTTTATTTCTTGATGAACTTATTACCGAAGTATACACATTTCCCATAATTAAATTATATTTTCCATACTAAAGCTTATGATAACTTGTATTTTTGGAAAATATTAAAAGGGAAACAGATGAAAATTTAAAACTTGTGACTAAGCTCGAAGCGACAACATGCGGAACAGCCAAGTTTATCAAATTGATTGTAGCTACTGCGCAACGCCGATAATATATTACATAACTAACAATTTAAAAAAAAATAAAAGTCAACATTTATGATTCAGACAAATGCAAAATAAAAATAATAATAATTTATATGCCAACGGCCATACCACGTAGAACACACCGGTTCCCGTCAGATCACCGAAGTAAAGCAACGTCGGGCGTGATTAGCACTTGGATGGGTGACCGTCTGGGAAAAACAGGCGGTAACCATCTTGGGAAAAACCGCGTGCTGTTGGCATCTAAATAAACAGTGCACTAAATAATAATACATAGCCGGCTGTATGGATGAATGAAAGAATCCAATGCCATAAAAAAAACAAAAAAAAAAATTTATATTTGTAAAAAGGAAATGATACACAATGAGGTCATTTAAACATATCTCGGAAATGATAAATTAAAAATAAATATGACAGTTCGAAAGAAATGTTTCGAAGAAATTGGTTATCTTCCAATTTCCTCTCCACTACTCGACTAGCGGCACAAACAAGATAGCGCGATGGTTTGAAAGTTAATATAATCAAATAAACCATAAAAACCTGTAGACAATAAAAAATTAATTGCAAATGCATAAATTTATCGTATATCACAATATACATTTACAGTTATAATTCAATTAAATTTAACCTTGAATGAAATTGGTTGAAAATATAAATATATATATATATATATATATATATATATATATATATATATATATATATATATATATACATATATATTGGTTTCTACTTATCTTGACTGTTATGGAAATTATATTGTGTTTTAGTTCTCGAGTTTCAGTCTTTCTTGAACTTCTTAGGCTTTAGTTCTAGAGCCTAAGAAGTTCAAGAAAGACTGAAACTCGAGAACTAAATCACAATATATATATATATATCTTTTATAATTAGCCCTTAAGAAGACCTCCATATGTGGGTCAATACGTTGGCTTTAAAGTACAGTTCTCCTTAGTTAAGAAAAAATTGTCTGATCTCAACCCGGACTAATTTCTTCCTCATGTCTATAAAATTTTTTTTTTTTAAACCTGTACCACTACAACCCGTGAACAGGTCTGGGGCTCAGTACAAGGTAGAGACTGTACTGTTTCATGGACAAGGAGGTGACTTGTCATAGGTCACGCTCAACCGCCAGGTTCCCCACCCCCTATTTTGGATACCCTATTATTATAACATTTTATAGAGGCTGGATGAGCCCCAGGAGGGTGCCCTGCAGAGGAATTTGAACCAGGATTTCCTGCATAGCAACTCAGCGCTCTACCACTGAGCCACTCCGCTCCCTTCATATCTATTAGGTCAACCAATACTGTTCAAGGTTAAATTTAATTGAAGTATAACTGTAATTGTATATTGTGATATGCGAAAAATGTATGCATTTGTAAATATTTAGAATTAAAAAAAATCAAAATTACGAATATAATGAGCTCACATTATGTCTTGTAAAAAAATATATCCAATAAATAAAAAATCTAATACTAATTAAACATAAAGAAACTTTTCTACTACTGGCTGGGTTTGAAGAATGTATATGTTAATAAGGGGAATAAAATTGTTCTTATAGAACATAATTAGTGAAATAATTAAAAGAATGAAGTTTATTTTTAACTAAAAGCAATAAAAACTTGAAACATTTTCTAATAAATAATAATAAAAAAAATTAAAAAATAAAATAACCTCATATATTACTCCTATATATTCTTTTATTTTCTCGTGCTGCCGATTTCTTTTCAGTTAACTTTCTTTATCTTCGTGATAATAACTAAAAATAAAAAAAAACTAAGTTAAAAAAATATTTCCTCATGAAAACTCAAAATTCAAAGACTACTCAAACCCATCTAAGAAAGTCAAGCAAACACACAAAGATATTGACTTTCTGATTTGAAAAAAAATCTAAGTCTACTTCAAAACATGCACAAGTATCACACACGATGAACTATTCACTAAGTAACTTCGGTATCACTTCCGCAGGTTGTCTCTTCGAGTTCGAGATCACAAGATTTAACTTTTCATTCGTTTCCATTTTTATATTCTCGAAAATAAAAATGTTCGCGAGATTTACTATGAAATAAAGGGTGTAATTATGGAAAATGTTTATATTTCGATAATATTTCATCAAGAAATAACCGTTTCAACCAGGATTTATAAGTATGAATGATATATGCTTGTATGCTTATTGAATATTATAGTATGCTTGTTGAAACGTCCATCTATTGATAAAATAATTACATCATACACGATCATGATAATTTGTATTTTTTGGAAAATATTAAAAAATGAAAATAATTAACAGTTAAAACTTGTTGCGGCTTAAAACTCGAAGCGACGATCTGTGGAACAGACACCGTAACTTCTTCTGGAGTTAGAAATAGAATCCTTTTATGGAAATGGGCAGACAGAAGATATTCTTGAAGGACCCCGAAGTTGGGGGAACCCTTCGACTATTCTTAGATGAGGTATTGGATAACTGTCTGCAGTTCCAGGTCCTTAATATAACCTATATTTACTTTGACAAATTGTGTATATGTGCATATAAATGGATTATATGTAAATACTCCGCAGAGGATTTACCGTTTATATGTAATATAAACGGTGATTACTTACGTTTCTTATAATAAAGAAAAAAAACTGTACCACAACAATTCGAGAACGGATCTGGGGTCCAGTACATGGTAGAGACTGTACTGTTTCATAACGGTTCTGCAAGGAGGTGACTTGTCCTAAGCCATAGTTAATTATCTTCAATACTTTCTCAATGGCATTCCAAGATAAATGATATGATATACTATCTTATAGTACAGTATCATAATAATATGACTGCAGCTGCAAGGAGGATGGATGGGGTAATGAGAAACTAAACTAATTTAGCATAAAACGATACATCATATTGTAAAGCGCATGATATAATACTACATACATCATGTTGTCAGATCGGTCTAACAGTGCTTACACATATATGTAGCCGCATAAAGTGGCAGCATATTTTAGCACTATATTAAATTAGATTATATACCTATAAAATTAGTCCATTTACGTGATTATATACCACATAATAAATTAATATTAATATATTTATTATAATGCAATTGGGAAAAACCACAATGCAAAGCCTTATGTTTCAAAAATACACCCACTTACCAGTCGACGTTTCGCCTATTCAGGCATTATCAAGACACCAAAAACAAAAAAGGATGTTATATGAATCACATCTCGAAGAAAAAGGTGCAATACATCCCAACGATCAACAGCCCAAACAGGCTCCAAACATGAGACAGCACCCCACCACCAAGACGTTCAACATACAACTGTTCGGGCTGTTGATCGTTGGGATGTATTGAACCTTTTTCTTCGAGATGT
Organism: Arma custos; assembly: GCA_037127475.1. Taxonomy (NCBI): domain Eukaryota; kingdom Metazoa; phylum Arthropoda; class Insecta; order Hemiptera; family Pentatomidae; genus Arma; species Arma custos. The sequence continues at coordinate 12,362,620 of CM073760.1, read as the reverse complement.
GATTCACATAACCCCCTTTTTTGTTTTTGGTGTCTTGATAATGCCTGAATAGGCGAAACGTCGACTGGTAAGTGGGTGTATTTTTGAAACATAAGGCTTTGCATTGTGGTTTTTCCCAATTGCATTATAATAAATAATAGTGTTTCTTTTTGAGGTTTTGGCTCTATTTTAGTTAATATATTTATCAACAAACCATGTAAATAATTTTTTTTAAGTGTAAAAACAATAAAACCCCCTTATGAAAAATATTGGGAACTATACAAAATATAGTACAAAGCGGTAGATACATAAAAGAACAAAACATTTATTATTGTAAAATACAAATTTCTTTTATTTCATTGTTATTGTTAATATATATGTATATACGTTACTAAGAATGTATAGTTGTAATAATAGTTATAAAAATATAACTATTATAAATACTTATAACTACAATAATAGTTATAAAAAATACTTATAACTATAGTTATAAAAATACTAATAACTGGTAATAGTTATAGTTATAAAAATTTTTGTTTATTTTATTATTATTAATTTTTTATCTCTCTATCTACTATCCATAATTTAATATAATTATGGATAGTAATATTATATTAAATTATAAATATTTATTTCAATTTAATTGATGGCTAATCTATGGACAATATTTTTTGTTAATCTGTCCGTTGCTAATACAAATATATTAGATGATTGACTAATACGTGAGCATGCAACATATAATTGCCATGGGAGAAACATGGATATTTTAAGTCCAAACCGCAAATGGACATTGTCTGGCCTTGAGACCTGTTGATGGGTATAGCAAAACCCAAGCATATATCAAATTGAAGTCTTTTGAACGGTATTAAGGGTTCTGATGGTATTATTTAAATACGTTCCAACACGACGATTTCTTTTTTAAAGATTCCAGTCAACATGGCTGTTTCAATAACAATTCCAGTAATATTTTGTATGGCCAAACGTGTACCATTGGATAATTTAGGTGGATTCAAATTACGGAGAATAATAATAGGTGAACCATTATTCAACTGAAGATTGTGAGGTAGATCGAGAGAATTTAAAAATTCAGTTGGATAATTTACAACTTGGTTTTCATCAACAATATTATTGATGGACTTAAAGGGCATTAGATCACCTGGTAACAACAGTGGTATTGAAAAGTTAATTTCGTCAACATCAGCATTTTTCGCTGTCAAAATAACACAATTACTGAGGCAATTATGGTTCATGTAATTATTTAGTACATCCAGGAAGAAACTCCTAATTAATTCATCTTTTAAACCAAAAATAAAATAAAATTAGAAAAAAAAAGTTGGTAGAAACCTTCCCTAGAGTGTACTGAACTACTTTCCAAAGTTTCATGACAATCGGATATATATATATATATATATATATATATATATATATATATATATATAGATTACTGCTGAATTTTCCACCTAGGTTGTATTAATATAACTTCATATAATTATAAATATTTATATAACATCATAGTATGATAATTTACTGTTAGAGTGTTATATAAGTAAATATGTATGAAAATGAATACAAAATATAATGTTAAAGTATAAAAATAGAAGAAATTAATAGAAAGTAATATATTGGAATTTCGTTCAATTACAAGCAGTGATGTAAATGTTTGATAATAAAAGTATGGGATGTTAAATAAATATTTATAATTATATGAAGTTATATTAATACAACGTAGGTGGAAACTTCGGCACTAATAAAAAATAAGTTTCACTTAAGTTCAGTTATTAATGACTGCACCCTCACAATTAATTCAATCCTTCAGTTTGTATGTATAATGGATTAGTGGACATATTATGTTATTTGCAAAATTCGTTCTCTATTTATTTTATTTGATATACATACGATGAACGTCGTCATAATAGAACTGAGTTCAATAATGTAGCGACTTTACTATTGTGACAGTTACTATCACATTGCACCCACATGAATACGCTTTGACAGTAAACTGCTGCATCTTATCTGCTTGACCTGTAAAGGATATTGTGACTAATACGCATATTCACTCACACAGATGACTCAACACAAATATTTTCGCTGATTTAGATGAGAAGAGAATGAAAACCTTAATAAAAAACTGTAACCCTACATCAGATGATACTTAGGAATGACTGTAGCGTTTAAAATTTCATGGGCAATGAAGTAATATTTCTATTGGATGAACCAAATCATGATTGCTGATCCCATAGGAACGATCGATAAAAATATAAACCAATCAATTACATGCCTTCCACAACAGAGTGTTCTAGACTTAAACATAAAAAAGAACGCGCTAGAGAACCAACTACGTTTTACGGCCTTTAAGGAATTCGCTGACAAGAGCATTCCACTCTATCCTTCTAGAAAGGAATTCTTCGCCGGTCTACTGATTTCAATATAGTCCTCAGTCAGGAAGGAAATTAGAAAATGAAAAAGGAAACATGGACACTATTATTGAAGGGAATTAACAATAATTGTCGTAACAAAGAGCTGGTTATTTCTAAAAGATTAGAAACAAATCAATGTTTTATACCTAAAATGAAATAATAACCATTACATATTTACGGTAAATATGCATACATACATATATATATATATATATATATATATATATATATATATATATACATATATATATGCACATAACCGCCATGTATAAATCCATAACTGTAGCACCCTGCCTCTGCTCAATACCCTGCTGGAGGTAGACCTCGTTTGCCCCAAATTTTTTCGGTCACTGAGCATTTATATTTATAAGGCACACCTGGGGAATCGATATCTCTATTGTTTCGGTATAAATACATACACATATATAATATACATGCATAAATGTAGTATATATAAAAGATTTTTTATTTCATTTTTAGTTTAATTTTATATCTATACCTGCTTTTTTTATCTATACTCGCGTGGAATTTGGTCTGTCACATAAAGTTTCGTGAAAGATAATTTTAAATAAATAATTTAATTTTTATTCTAACTATAACTTACTCGTACATCCAAAATTTCAGATGTCTAACTTCAAAACTGACGGATTCTATACAATCTTTGAACCCCTATTATATTAAAGGGGAAACCCTTGGGGGTGGAATTATCCAAATTTCTTTCTTAAAATTGTACAAAGGACCTATCTGCAAATTTCAAGTTCCTGATTTGCCTTTAATTATGTACAAATATGGATTCTCCACAGAATGCAAAACACTGTCTGGGGGGCACGTGCCCCCGTGCCCTTCCCCTAAATCTGCCCTTGCTGTAGCCTATGTGTTATTCTGATGTATAAACTATATTACTGTAAAGTTTCATCCAAATCCGTTCAGTAGTTTTTGCGTGAAAGAGTGACAAACATACAAACTTTCGCATTTATAATATTAGTATGATATTATTATGTAGCCGTAAAATGGTCATGCGAATATTGGGTTTTCTTATTAGTTTGTCGACATTTCAGATTTTGTAAACGAAATTTTGATATGAAATATTTTTCAAGCGATGGGGTATATCCACAGTCCTGGTGAATAAGTGGTCAAGTTCAATTTTCTCTAACATAAGATTTTTGTACTCAAAAAAGCGGAATCGAGGGATTTTCGAAGTGAATAAGGTGATAAGTAAGAAATTGGCTTAAAAAGGAGTTATTGTTTATATCGTCCCTGCCAACTATCGAATGTGAATGTACTTTTGAGAATTAAAAAAAAAAGCAGTTCCAAGGTTCAATATAAATTAGTGCCTATGGTCAAACCAATGACATTCGTTTTACATTGTTTTTGTGACTGATAGATGCCTCTAAATGAATTGGTTATTGAATGATTGCCATGAAATTTTAGATTTAGCTTCTACATTAAAAAAAAAAAATACGTGTTAATTTTATTTTTTGAAAATCGACCCGTTAACGAGTAAAATACGGAAATCGTAAGTTAGAGATGTAAAAATAAGTAAGCAGGCTTTACATTTTAATATAGTAATAATTGTACTCAAGATTTTGCATAATCAACCCCCAGATATTACAGTTTTGGATAGTACAGGGTGTATTTCAATAGAAAACTTGTCGATAGTTCTGTAATTATGCCAGTTTTAGGACAGTTTATTAAAATCTATCAACAAAGGGATAAGCATTGGAAGGCTGGCTGAATACACAAATACTTTAAGACATGGTTTATAATATGGAGTACATTTATGGAATTAAAAATTCACTCTCCGTTTAAGCTCAACATAAATTTCTATTTAAAATTAATGCGGACGAAGTCGAAGAATTTTAATATGTGTGTAGTTTAGGAAAAATCACATTGGACAGTTTAGAAACAGTAGTCACCGACCCCAAATTTCATGGGTTGCAGTGATACAGTTTAAAAAAAAAATTAAAATAATACTGGGGAGAATGGTTGCTAACTATGTGGAGCGCCGAGTTACTGAGGAGTAGAACTGGGTTCGAATCCGCCAGTTGAGGGTAAATCTTAATCCGAGTTAACAGCTGTGAATCGACTCTGGGATCTACTGGCACTCCTGGGGTTCACCAAGCCTCTATTGAGTGGGTAGCCTTCATTTGGAGAGACCATGATCTTGGCCAAATCACCTCCCTGATCTACCACCAGCCTATCATATTCAGGATTGTAGTAATACAGTTTTTTAAAATGTATTTATTGAAATTTACAACTGTATAATAATAAAACATCATGTAAATAGGCTGAAAGATATAAAATGGCATGAGATAAAGGCAAAACATGTAGTACTCAAATAAAAAATTCAACTTGTAAGGTCACGAGGCCATCTTCTTTTCATACGCTTCGGAAGATTATCAGGAATTGAAGAGGTTGCGATGTTAGAAACTAGTAGGTTTAAGTGGAAATGAAGTTTGTCATGAAAAAATTAATATCGGATTCGGGCCAAATCAGCAACAAATGGGTCAAAAAGGTAATGGTACTTTTCCAATCTAACGACGACCTACCCCAGCGCCCCAAGTGTCACTTTCGTTAACTACCTGCTACTGTTAGCGAAACCTTCCTTAGTCCTTTGTTATTGTTTGTGTCTAGTGGACGTTTATTTGTTTTCATATCATATAATATGAGTTTTGAGGTTTTGAGGAATTTGATGAAGATTTTTCGCGAGGTGATTGATGAAAAGTCAGGTGTGGTATTTCTACACGAGCGGAACGTCATTCCCCGGAAAATGTGTTGTAGAAAGGGACATAATATGAAACTGCAACTGAATATTGTTCTTTTTAATGAACATTGTTTATAATTTTAGTAACATATTGTTCTTTTTAATTAATATTGTTTATAATTGTTGCTAGATATCGTTGTGTTTTATCAATATTGTTTATAGTAAATGTTTTATTATATCTTATTATTTATTTTATATTTTAAATATTTCAATTTTAAACATAAATAATTATATTTAACTACAATGTGATGTTTTTTGGTTAATTGTTTTGATTGTTCTGTATATACGACACGGTTTTGATGTGATATTGTTATTTTTAATGAATTTTATTTATAATAAATGTTATATTTTATCTTCTTATTTATTCAGTAGTTTATATATTTTAAATTTAAAGAGAAATTGTGATATACAGCTAAAATATGATTTTTTTTGTATTTCTTTTATTTTTAGCTATTTCTCTATAAAAGAAAAATAGCTAAAATAAAAACAATAAAAAAAAAAAATCATATTTTAGCTGTATATCATCTCCTATTTCATTTCCTAAGAATCCTCTTGTCTGTTTACTATTTCAAATATATTTCAGGCATCATAACCTGACAGGCTGCAAATAGTTGAGGTAAGTGCCAGAGGAGCGTGCTGGGGTAGGTCGTCGTTAGATTGGAAAAGTACCAAGGTAATTATGGATTACTTTGCTCGTAACAAAGTAAGGAGAATTGAGGATTTTACGAAGAATTTCGGATTCTATGGATTGAATACAAGAGGAATTCGACAGCTTAGAAAAAGCCCATAGGGCTCTACTTTGGGACTTGAGTCATGTTTTTAACTGTATATTATTTATGATTAGCTTTTATTGTTTTCAGCATCAATTATTAAATTAATTACGCTGATTATTAAAGACCGAATTCATGAGGAATGCATTAGACTGAAACGACAAGAAACTGCTCGGCGTTTCAGGCTACTTCAACATTTACTAGACAAACGCTCTAAACTCCCAATTAATTAATGGGCATTAAGCTCATTAAGGACGACTTTGTTCGTAACAAGATAAGGAAAATAGAGGATTTTACGAAGGATTTGTGATTGTAAGTATTGTATAGGGAGTGGCTCAGTGGTAGAGCACTGAGTTGCCATGCCGGAAATCTTGGTTCAAATCCCGCTGCAAGGCATTACTTTCATTTAGTCTGTTAGCAGCCGGAGATGGCTCATGTGGGATCTAGGACTCTCCTGGGGCTCACCCATCCTCTATGAAATATTATAAAAATAGGTTACCCAAAATAAGGGGGACAAATCTGGCGGTTGAGCGTGACCTAGGACAAGTCACTCCCTTGCCGAACCGTTGTCCATGAAACAGTGCAGTCTCTACCATGTACTGAGCCCCAGACCTTTCACGGGTTGTAGTGGTACAGGTTTTTTTTTTTTAAGTATTGTATACGAGAGGAATTCGATGGCTTAGTGGAGCCCCAATGCTCTACTCCATAAATCCATATAGGTCTCAATAATGATAATAATATTTAAAAATATCCTGAGCTTCAGTTAAGGCTCAGAATCTTTTTAAAAATGGATAGAGGTCCAGGATTAGAAAGGTAATACAAGGCAAGACTCAGAGTCCCATCGAGGCGAATAAAATATTAAAGCCCTTTCGGAAGAGACTAGAGTTGAGTGTTGGCGTCTCCAGTGAATGATTGATGTGCCTTCTTGGGTCGTATAGCTTCAGTCTTCTATATTGGGTTGCAGGATACTAAAGCCATAGTTATTTTTGGTTATTATAATATTTTTGTGATAATAACAAGGTACTTAAATAGATAAAATTATATTCTATAAACTAATATTGAAAAAACCTTATACAAGGAGTAAATTTCTAACTTCTGCGACGGACTTATTGATGACGTAAATCCATCTATCATAAATACTACAATCATCGATGAAAACAATTAAGCAAGCTTCATTTTATTCATATTGATAAGATATCCACTGACTTTAACAAGAGAAGGAAATGGAGTTAAACTCGTATTAAAAAAAAACTAAAAAAAAAGTTTAATTCCTAAGCTCTGCGATGGGTTTTCGATGACCCACACCATCAAGCCATGACGTTTATATCTTCGAAATCCACCAAGCTTTCTCCAAACAACTCGATTAAAACAATCTAGCTGTCTTGATATTGTTACGGTCGCCGGCAGGAGGACGGAAGCAAGGGGATTAGCGGTTTAAATCCGTCGGCAGGAGAAGTTAAAATAGGATTAGGACCGTTCTAGACCGTCTACTTTTGTCGGAAAAGATTAAGAAGATTCCAGAATTTTCTGGTCCCTCCGTGTTCTAGAATGTTCGGCCTTGCCTATTTAAATACTTCCCTCACCTCGAGCCAGTCAGTCTTATTCTGAGAGTAGACCACGCAAGATCTATGATAAGTGAGTGTCAGTGTGATAAACTCTTCAGTGTTGAACCGGCCCGCGTAATAAGTGTATCAGTGAACTGTGACAGTCTCGCGAGTGCAATAAACTGTTTCTGTGCGTCAGTTTGTCATACTTGGAGAATCTTACGGTCGGTGGACTAGTGAACTGTAAGTGTTAATTAGTAGTTATAAATTGTAGTGTAATTTTATAATATTCATAGAAACTATTATAACTAGTTAAGCCATCTAGAATTAGTAATATTTTATATTATTGTAATAATTAAATAGAGATAGGCCTAGATAATAAATATTTAGAATATTGTTATTATAAATTTGTATTAGTTTAATAATTTAATTGTTAATAGTTTAATTGTATCCTTTTTATCATTTTGTTAATAAATATTAGTATTAACATTAGCATTTTAATACCCAGTAGCCCGTAACAATATACATCAATGAAATCACTCATAAAATTTCCACTGTTGTTAACCAGAGTAGTGGGTAGTCTAGAGCGGGTACGTCATAGTGAATGTGAAAAAAAAAAACTTGTAGCATTTTTGCTATGAAGGGTCATGGGTTGAGTACATAATAGAGACGATTGCGATGGCAGTGGTTACAATCCTCGCGCTAATATCATTTTATCATATGTATACCAAGTACAATAAATAGAGAAGTAAATTTGCTAATAACTTAATATATTCACTAATTCTCATTATACATACAAAAAAAAAAGTGACCCTACAACTTATTAATGGTCATGGGTTTACAGTACAGGGTGGAGACTGTACTCTTTGTAGGACAAAGGTTTTCCTGAAAGGTGATTCTCCGAAATCACGTTTGACCGCCTTGTTCTTTCCCCAATTAAGGGTACCCATTCTTCAGAGGCTGAGTGAGCCCCAGGAGAAGCTATAGGCCTATAGTAATATTAACTAGAGAATTTATTAAAGAACCTAGAGCTGATCAGATTAAAAAAATGCATATAACACTACAACCCATTAAGGATCTATTATATAGGGTTGGCAACTAAGTCATTGCCGATTTCAAATAAGAAGGCAAATTCAGAATTTTTGTTTAAAAATATAACTTTATTCAATTAGATATTGCCCGTTCTTGTCGATGACCTTTTTCCATCGTTCTGGCAGCGTAAAAATTCCCCGTTCGTAAAATGTCTGGTCTTTGCTATTAAAAAACTGAATTAGGTGTGATCTGACATCATCCGCGTTGTTAAAAATTTTACCATTTAAAGAGTTTTGCATGGAACGAAACAAATGGTAATCCAAAGGCGCATGGTCAGGGCTGTATGGTGGGTGTGACAAAACATCCCAACCCAGTTCCAATAATTTTTGCCGAGTAACCAAAGATGTGTGGGGCCTTGCGTTATCATGATGGAAAACAACACCCTTCCGATTTGATAATATCGGCCGCTTTTCTTCAATTGCATCCTTCAGTTTGTCGAGTTGTTCAACACACACATTTGAATTTATCGTTTGGTTCTGCGGCATGAGTTCAAAATACAAAATTCCTTTGTGATCCCACCAGACTGACAGCATAATCTTTTTTTGGTGAATATCTGCTTTAGATGCTGTTTGGGCTGGTTGATCTTGCTTCACCCACGATCTCTTGCGAGTAACATTTTTATAAACTATCCACTTTTCGTCGCCAGTAACTAGGTTCTTCAGAAATGGATCATTTTCATTGCGTTTCAGTAGCGAATCACAGATGCTAATCCGTTGCGTCAAATGAATTTCCTTTAGCTGATGAGGGATCCATAAATCAAGTTTCTTGACATAACCAAGGGTTTTTAATTTTTTTTCAATGCATGTATGCGACACATTGAGCTTCTCTGCAATGTCTCGTGTTGAGCTGTGACGATCTGAATCGATAATGGCCTTGATAGGGGTTTCATCCACTTCGACTGGGCGGCCAGATCGTTGTGCATTTTTCAGTGAAAAATCACCGGAACGAAATCTTTCAAACCAATTTCGACACTGCCTTTCTTTTAAGGCTTTATCTCCATATACGGCACATAACTTCTTTTGTGCTTGCGATGCGTTCTTGCCTTTTCGGAAGTAATACAATAAAATGTGTCGGAAATGCACGTCCTGTTCTTCCATTTTTAAATTGGGATAAAAACAAAACTAAAGAACTAATCAAAAAATTTTTTTTACTAATTAAACGTAGAAGTCCATACAGTAAGAAAAAAATATAGGTTAGATGCTCTGGCCACGTTAACAAAACAAAAGAAAGTGTAGAGTGAATCTATCGACAAAAACGGCAATGACTTAGTTGCCAACCCTATACAATAAACGGTTATATATGAGTCTGCACCTACTGTTTCTAGGGCAACGGTTGTGGAGGGAACTGATTTTTCTGAGACCACGCTCATTTCCTCTAATTTAGGGCACCTATTTTACAGAGGCTGGGTGAGCCCCAGGAGGGTCTGAAGATACCTCAGAGTCGATCGGTGGATGTTAACAGATTAAATTGCTGAATAGATTACCTTTCTGACCTAATAATAATTAAACTTTAATTGTTGTTTGTGTTACCTCATCACATTGATAATCTCAAACCAAATCGATGTACACCGGATTAATTCAGTACATGGTAGGGACTATAATCTTTCTAGAACAACGGTTGTTCTTCTTGAATTTGTCCTAAATCATGCTCAACCACCACGTTTTTCGCTCATTTCAGGCTAGGTGAGCTTCAGGAGGATCCATCGGTGGCTTTTAACAGATTATGTAATCTATGTTATTAAGGTATTAAAACCCGAGACCTTCAGGTTAGCAACTGAGCGCTATCTATACACACACAACAATATTAAAACAATGCTCATCACAACAACATATATACATATAAATATCAGCAAGTCGAGAAACCTTGAACTGATTAATCTTATTTTTATTATTTGCTTGAAAACAAATATTACTCTATAATATTGAACCTCGTTGTATTACAACATTACAATACAGTATTACAATGATATTGGTAAGAAAATTTGTAGTATTTTACGTAATTTTAAATTTATTTCTACTAACCTTAGACATTCTAAGCTAACATTGGTGTTGTATGAGATACGCTATCCAATAATGTCAATGCTGAACTGAACCGTTAACTACTGAGACGTAGACGGGAAGACAACATTAAAACCAATCTTGTTGATTATTCAGATAAACCATTGATTGAGTTCGGATTTAATGAGATATAATTGTCTCGTTTGTTTCTATAGCGGCTAGACAATTATAATGAGGCTTCACTTTCATACAAAACCGCAGACAGAAGTGATACAACCGTTGTATTATATAATAGAAATTATACAATATACAATCTGTCAGAGCGAGATAGGAAGTTGGTCAGAAGATAGGACTCAAATAACATTACACAACCCTTATCTCTATTTGGCGTCCAGGAACAGGAAGGATAGAATTTGTCATTTATTTTTAAATATGCTATTTCATTAGTAAACTTAATAACAATAAATAAGAGCGATACAAATAAAAAAATGTTCAAAATCGCGTTCTAGTAAAAACGCGTTCTAAAATATCCGAGTCAAAGTGAAATAAACTGGTGATCGATGTTTTTGTAGGGATGTTAAAGAAATTTTATTTTTGCCAAATTAAACAAAATGGAAAGACATTATATCATTGATTTTACAGCTTTTAACAATTGCTTCAGGAGCACGGGGAAATAAATATCGAACTTATTTATTAAAGTGAAAAATAGTTGCCTGGATAATTCTAAAAATGGATTGTATTGGTCAGGGTTGGAGTCAAAAATAACACAAAATAAAGCAAAACCGGCCCAAAAGCAGGTGGATGGAGGGAATCTAGCAGGAGATGACTGGTAGGGGTCTCCAGGAAGGGGATTGGAAGGATCGAGAGGCATGGAGCTCTGCCCTGGCTAGTTGAGGCAGCCCTTGTTGGAACACCTATAAAACTAAACTAAAACTAACTATTCTGTTAAGTGCTCTGTGGGAGTTGGAGAAACCTTCTAGTGCTCCCCCAGCCCTCGAGTACATAACAATACGTACATGATCTCAATAACAAATAATCACCCTGCTCAATCGTTGCTCAAGTAACAGTACAGTCTCTACCTTGTATAGACAGAACCCAAGACTTTATTATTTTTATTATATTTCAGTACTAGAGGTAATGGCTGACTGACTCTAGTAAATTGTACTAAAATAGGTACTTTCAGTCAGTTAAGCACTTACTTCATACTACGTATCGTACTAAAATAGGTACTTTCAGTCAGTTAAGCACTTACTTCATACCCCTCTAATTTGCCTATTAAAATTTCCGAATCCTTTAAGTATTATCTTTAAATATAATTATAATTTATTTTTATTAATTGTTATTTTGATGGTAAATATTACCATTTTTTTTAAATATTTTTGTTTTGAAGAGAAAAGATTTATCCTGGCCGGTGTTCGACCCAGGTCGCCTGCATTTCCGCTGCAGTGCTCCAAGCCACTGAGCTACCAGAGGACGTATCCAAGTCAGACAAATCAGTATATATATGTGTTCTCGCAATTTTTGCGATGTATACAAGGGGAAGAATGTTCATTGAACATTACTTTAATTAGGATCTTGTTGACTTTTTTCTATAATACCGATATAAATACCTACGTTGTTTATAAATCTTTATAAAGTTTACTTAATACATCTTAAAATCTAACAAATATTATTTGAATAATCATATCGAAAATGACAAACGAATAAACAAACATTTGTTATCGAACCGTTGCTAGGCGACCTCGATAAAATATGTCATCACTAAAAACTTGTTTGTATAATAGAGAGATAATAGACTGAACCATCTTCCATTCCTGAGCCAGTGGAGGAGAGTGACCGTAAATTATTATTAACACTAAGGGCCATTTAATTGGTCACTAATTAACTAATTAATTGGACGGTTATGAAGTTACTGGCCTACCACCCACCGGGTCCATGGGCCATCCTGAGTGTGACAGATGGGAGTTATGAGGGATCCGAGGTCTTTTCCTCCTTCATCAGTGCAGTGGAGATGGGAGCGTAACCGAAGATGCGAATAAACCAATTGGTATCTGTTTAGCTTGGAGTTGAATTACAACAGGTTATAACTGCATATTCGTTTCATTTTTAATATTTTTCGAAAATACAAGTTATCGTAAGCTTTAGAACGGAAAAGAGAATGTAATTATGGGTAATGAGTAGATTCCGCTAATCATTTCAACAAGAAATAAAAGCGTCAGATGATATTTCGAAGTTTAGATGAAATATGTCTGTTGAAATATTTATTTCTAGATCACGTGATTACAGAAGTATACACATCTCCCATTGTTAGAGCGCCGTAAGGGTAACAGGGATTGCACCCTTGGACAACCTTTTCCCTAAAGAACAAATCCCCTGGTAGGCTGCTGCCTCAATCTGAATCAAATAATTTTATTTACAGAAAATTGCCTGATAGGTTATATTTAAATTATATTTGAGTTGTAAGATAAATTAAAATAAATGGATGTCTGGATAATAAAATACAATTATTGTTGCTTCCTAAAATGAATAACTAATAACTAATTTTAAACCCTTTTGGTTTCGTACAAATGAAATTAAAATAAACATTAAATTGAAAATACAATATCATTTCAGTTGAGTGCAATGCATAAATTTATTAAACAAATTATTTGAATATGAGACTAAATTAATAATAATTTTTGAATGAGCTCATAACGTGACTGTTTAATTGCGTAATTAAGAATAAAAAAAATGTCTATAATACCCTGGGTCAACATTTATCTCTCTTCAGGCGGGTTTCTCGATTAGAAGTTCTCGGCTGCCTTCAGTAGACGAAGAATTCGATGACGATTTGCTTCAGAGTAATTTAAAAGATCGAAACACACGAAAAAACAATTGTGGTTGACTGCTGTAAGGTATGTCCTGACCGTACATTGGCCAAGACAACAGTGGTGTTGAACAGATCCACTCGGTCGATCGAAGCCAACACTGGAATTAGCGACTTTGGCTAATAACAACAAAAGAAATCCCCACTGGTTTTTACAGCTACTTCACTGTTATACTAAAATATACTGACTATTACATTACGCAATTTACAAATATTTATTTTCTAATGAAATTAAGGTACTAGTATATTTAAGGGCCTGCTGGCATCAGCGCGCTCTGGTGTCACTTTTCTTAACCATCTCCTACTGTTATAGTAACCTTTCTTTGTTTTGTTATTGTTTATGTCAAGTTCAATGTGAATCTGTTTTTGATTATTTCCTTTAAATATGAGTTGGAATTTGAAGAAGATTTTTCGCAAAGTGTACGATGAAGAAACAGCTGTTAGGTTTCTTCAAGAGCGGAATGTTATTCCGCAGAAAATGCGTTGTGGAAATGGACATGATATGAAACTGCAAGTGGGGAATAAAATTAGATGGAGATGCCAGAAAAAAGGATGCAACAAGACCCTGGGTATTCGATTAAATACGTAGTTGAGGAATAGTACATTACTTTTGGAGACTATTGTCCATTTTATATAACGAAGTTAGACGGAAGAGACCCTTTTGATGCAATTTTTGAAGATATTGTTCTTTTTAATGAGAATTGTTTGGAATAAATCTTTCATTGTTTATCATAACATCATATTTTAAATATTTCTATTTTAAACATTAAATAACAATTTTTAACTAAAATATGATAATTTTTTTAATTTTTAAATGTTTTTATTTTAAAAATTAAAAAAATTATCATATTTTAGTTAAAAATTGTTATTTAATGAATACTCCTTGTAATAAATGTTTTATTATTTATAGTTTAATTTTGTCTACATGTTCCTCATTTATTTCATTTCCTATAATCTGCTGTATCATAATGAAAGGCAATGCCTATTTCAAATTGATACATAACCTGACAAGGTCCAAATAGTTGAGGTAAGTGACACCTGAGCGCGCTGATGCCAGCAGGCCCTTAAACATACTAGTACCAAAATTAATATTCTTTCAATAAAATAAAATAACTAAAAAATACAAAATAATTAAAAACAAAATATCAACCATGAACATACAAATTATTTGTAATCACAAACTGAGCGGCCGTAACACCCATAATTACATCATCTTTACTCATGATAACTCGTATTTTAGGAAAATATTAAAAATTAAACGAATAAACTGTTCAAACTTGTTATAACTCAACTCAAAGCGACAACCTGCGAAATAATTACCAAACAATTCTCCAGAAACTATGATAATATAGATTAAATATAAAAATCAGGGAGGAATGGAGGCAACGTCTAGAGAAGGCCAAGGCTAGTTGATGGACTGTAGAGTCATGCAAGAAGAAGAAGAAACATACAAATAGATATTTACAGTAATATTTGTGGAGTGGATTAAAGGAAGAAAGTTCTTGGGAAAATAGTCAACTCGACTGAACTGAGCTATCTTATCACAACGTGAGATTAGTATATGTAATATATCAACGTTAACTGTATCTTTATATATATGTGCGTGTGTACACGACCCACTCTCCTTGATTATACATGATATCATCAACATCATGTCCTGTCCTCTTGAACCGCTTAAAACAGTGTGAGGAGGAATTCTGCATTGCCTTCTCCAGCTCTGCTCCAAAGGAGTCTCCTCTCCTCAAAGACCTTCCTCACCTCTTCTTCCCACTTCTTCTTAAGCCGTCCTCTTCCTTGTTTTCTCTCCACCCTAGCTATTCAGCTATTCTGCTAGGATCCACAAGCAGAAGGTGTCCAAGCCATCTCGGTCGGTTTTCTTCTATTACCTCGTTGGCTGGTTTAACTTTTAGGTTCGACCTGATAGTGGTGTTTCAGACTCGGTCTGTTCTTTTTGCTCTCAATCGCCCTGAGAAATCTCATTTCTACTGACTGTATTCTGGATTGCTTGAATTTTCAGCTTCCATGATTCTGAAGATTACGTGATTAATACATCCACTTTCGTATTCCTTTACTCTTCTATTTATAAATCCTCTCTTAACCGCTTCAAACATCCTGCCCGCCGCTCCAATTCGATCGGTCATTCCAAATCGATGTGTCCGATATAATAATATAACAATTGAAAATCATAAATATTCGAACTACCAAGAAAAATTAAAACTGAAGGCACAAGTTTTGAGAGTAAATTTAAACAGCTTAAATTGCTAAATTTTCGGCCTTACAAAATATAGGTCAGTCAAGATCCTAACAATGCGACATGACAGTAACCTGGTAGAATAATGGAAGATGAAAAGCAGCTGATTCAACATTGCACTAAGAGAACAGCTGATATCATCACTATTTTAACAAAGGGAATTCGTTCATAATTTTTAATAATGAATCGAAACCGCTTCATTCAATTCTACTAAATAATTTAATGCGAAATAAGTTAATAAATATCTTATGCGACTAGCAAGGAATCCTGGGACTTGTGTACTAACGCCACCACCGGTAAACGGCAATCTTGTACGCATGCTCAAGCAGTTATATTTTATAACAGTTATCTTGGATAACTTTTTAAAATAATTTTATTGGGGTGGTTATAATATAAGAACAATGAATCTGTAAAAAATATAACTGTTACTGTTAGAAATATAACTGTTATAAAATATAACTGCTTGCGCATGCGAAGAGGATTGCCATATACCGGTGACGGCGTTAGTACACAAGTACCCGAATACCTTTTACACCTACTTCATTATAAATAATGGCAAAAAATGCGATTATGAGTAATTTAACTATGTTTTCGCTTCTAATTAGGTCTAGCCAGTTAATACATATTGTACCTTACTCATTATTTTCCTCACGAGTTATTTCATAATTTATCTCTCTATAATATTTATTTTCATCCTTATCAATACTGTTCGTAAAATCTGTTATTCTTCCTTTGTACTGCAATGTTTTATGTAGTTATTTTCTGTTTTGTTTACTAGCCCTGAAGATGGCCTACATCTTAGGCCCAAACGTTGGCTCAATAAAATAAGTTATGTTCGTCTTGTTTAAACATTGACTGTGTACCCCTGACCAATTCAATCGATTATTATAATTATCCATTCAACTATTTTTCACTTAAATATTAAACTGTAATTTAAATGTATTCTGTAGTAACTATTGTATTTTTTTCAACGTAGAGAAAGCAGGAAAGAAAAATTCAAGTCTTTATCTCATTATGACATTTATTCATATCATTATCATCACCCAATTTTTAATTTTTCAAATTTATTAATCCAATCAACTTTTTTTATATTACATTCCATACTTATATTTTTAAACTTTTTACATTTCTATCATTCTACGAGATACCTATTCATTTCTTTCTACATATTCTTGTATTATTTTTCATACATTTTACTTATGTAACCTCTAGGAGTCTATTATCATACATTTTATATCTATAATTATATATCTATAAAAAAATTAGTTTTTCTAAATCGTTTATATTCCACTTTTTTTTATATTTTAATCTTTTCATTTTGTACCTTTCTGTTTACTTCCTCATTTTTCCCTTTATATTATGTTTACATTATTATCCTTTCTGTACATTTATTTTCTGTATTTTATATTCGTTATCTTTAATTATTATATCTGTCACTATTTTAATTTTCTACATTACATGTCACTATATTCTTGTTACTGAAACGTTTTTTATATATTTTTTGTTCTGTTTGTTTCTCTCTCATAGCCCTGAAGATGGCCTACAAGGTAGGTCGAAACGTCGGCACACCTTAAATATAAGTCTTGTACTTATTTGGTGTTTTTTTTACTGCACCCCCCAACTATCTCCGTTCTCCATTGTATAATCCAGTCAACTATTTTCCTCTCATACATTATCATCACTAATTTTTTTCGGCTTCTGCCTGAAAACGTACCTACCCCGATATCAGTCAATGGCCATGCAAGAAAAAAATAATTTGTAATATTCATCGCTTTTCTTACAATACTCGCAGTTCTGATCGATAGTGCTTTTTGCATATGTTCAAGATATTACAATTAAGGTGCAATTATGCTGTTCACCGTTCATTTCCGGAATCAGTCCAGTTGTGGATATGACTAAAGCGAAAAATTTTCCTGTATTAAGCTAATTTAATTAGTTCAGTTCCTCTGCCATGTCCTGATATTTTCTAATTTTTTCGGCCAATCAGCTTGAATACTTTACCATCTGCCGCTAGCCTTATAATTATTTTAGATTGCAATTAAATCATATAAGTAAAATAGTTAACGCTATCCTGCCACCTACTAATTACTAATATGCATCAATAATATATAATAATTCAATATTAATTACTAATAATTATTAATTTAGATGATGATTTTTGGACCCTGTAGAATTTTAGACAACTGATTTATGCTGACATTCTAATGCAGAAAGGTTTGCGCAAGTAAAAAAACAAAAAGCAGGTGAAACTGCAGACACAGATGGCAGGATACTTTACAATTTACGTAAAAGGTATTCTAAATACAGGTAAGGCGATGCGGAGAGGTTTAGATGGCTTCGGAGAACACCTGACTCCAGAGATGGAAGTTTTGTGGTTTCTTCGGGGTCAGTCCTTCAGCCTTGAAGCTAGCTGGGTAGGTAGGTCTGTCCTGAGGTGGATTTCTGATCTTTTCGAGGAACCAGGGAAATCGATTTGTCTAGAAGGAGGATACTGTATTATATCTAACATAAGCAGCCCAAATTATGAGAATATCCATACAAAAACCCTTGAGCCCATAGAAAAACAGCAGGAAACAAAATTTCATGTCGATATTTTAATTAATTTAAGGATTGTCAGCAAAAATCAGAATAATAATAAAAGAAATTGCTGAATTGGAGTGAATTGGCACGGCAATGCAGCACTCTACCAACCAGGATACTCTGCACCACACAGTATTATACCTAACACTTACAAATTAAAAATAATTTTATGCTTGATTCGATCCTACGCGAGCTGAAAAATATCTCATTCGATTTGTTTCAAGCCATCCAAAAGTACTTGTGTATTAGATGGTCTACAGGGTCTGTTATCTGTCATTGTTTCTAACCTGGACACAGATAATTCAGGTACTGATAACAGTTTATTATTCATTGCTATAGGTGACAATAAGGGGCCTAAGCCAGGTAGAGTAAAATGGTCCTTAGGGTTCATTACTTTACTTGGAAGAGAGGGGCAGTTGTCGGTACGCAGCAGGCAAGTCAAGACGTAAGGAGGAGGATGGAGAATGAAGCCCCCCTGTATCATAAGTCACCTATAGCTTCCCGTTTTCATTGTAAGTTGTTTTTAAGATTTATTAAGTCTGTAACCATGATCAGCACAAATAAAATATAATGTTCTTCTATAATTATTCTTATTTAATAAACAACTCCTAGTCAGTCAACCACGTTAACCTTTGGAGAAGACTATATAAGTCTCTTAATTATTAATAACATAAAACTATTACATATTAAGTATAACGATCTCAGGGTGGCATCCCATTTTAGTATTTAATTATATTCAGATCAAAGGATCTGACATTTCCCTGGGATCATAGCTTGGGCAGTAAAGCCAACATAGCATCATATTATATTGAAACAGAAATATACAAATTGTAATAATAAAATGCTAATTCTAGACCCCACTAGCCATGTTCCTCTTCTTATATAAATGTTTTCCCAACACTTTCGACGAAGACAACTCCATTTCTATCCTTGTCAAAATTCATTTTATTTATGATTTTTTTCACATAATTTCATCTGTGGAATTAATCCGAATTTCTGGAAGTAATTCACAGGTCATTCTTTTAAACGCAGGTATCACGGAAGTGTTATTCTGTTCCTTTTTAATAAGAAATAATAAAAGGAATAAGACCAAAACACTAAAAAAACAATTGAATAACACGCACACAAATAACTCAAATGAGACGAGTAATAAGAAGAGTTTACCCGAGATAAGGAAGAAAGTTTCATGGGTAACGGCTAATACACAAGTACCCATCGATCAAAAATTTGAAATAACTTTAAAAGTACAAAATTGCGCTGAACTATCACGGAGAATATATTGTAACAAATTGAGCAGACGAGGAATTAAAGTCGGGCTGAGTTAAGGACGAGCGATCGATGTACCATCCACGCAGCGCTGCTGAAGCAACTCTCAGGAGCCTTCATGTCCGAGATGTATTCGGGAAGATAACAATTGAATTGTTAATTAATAAACGTCAATTATAAAAATTTTGGAAGAGTTTCATAACAATCAGTCGTACAAAAATATACATTCTGAATACCTGGCGATATTAGATTATGACGTAATGATCATACCCAATTACGTCATGTGTGCATTGGAGAATGGTCGTGTTCCACCTAATTTTTGGAAGGAAAGGTTGTCTTGAAAGAATTAAATTTTTTTTAATAGTCCCCTATTCTTTGAGTAATATTAGCATGCCTGTATTAATGAGTCTATGAGAGAATTACATAGAAAGTCACATTTTCGCAGATAAATTGCTGTACATCCCATATCAACGATCATCAGAGACATCAAGGCATCGAAGCAACAACTAACCGGAATCTCCCTGGGGATTTTCTTTAATCACATTAAATCTACATAAATAATTTACGAGATGAAAATAGTTGACTGGATGATCTAATGTAAAGGTTGGGGGGTGCAGTCAATAAGAACACAGAATAAGTAATAAACTTATATTACACTGTAGGTCGAAACGTCGGCACATAATATAAGTTTATTACTTGTGTTCTTATTGACTGCATCCCCCAACTATCTCCTTTACAATAAATAATTTACCTTTAAAGAGAAATTTAAATGATTTTTGTAATAAAAGCAACAACAAAACTTTAAATATTTTGTACTTCAGATAATATAAGACTAAAGCTGAAAAATCACTAGGTTGGTGTGAACTTGAGGAACATGGGAAGGTATATATGTCAGAGGAACAACTATAAATGTCATCAAAAAAACGAAAACCGAAGCGAATTTTATCTTACAAGTGATTGATAAATTATCTATTATGTTATTTTGCGGGATTCGGGTATACCTGGGACTCGCCCAGCCTCAGTAATATGGGTACCCTTAATTACCTGGCGGTGATCTTAAAGAAATAATCTCTTTGCACAATCGTTGGCCTAGAAACAGCACAATCCCTGTCATATATTGGACAAAATACCCTTCAAGGGCTGTAGTGGAGTTATAAAGGTTGTACTAGCTGGTGAGTGGTGTGAACTAAAAAGAACTATAGTTCACCAAAACAGAGAGCGCTCTTTATAGTTCATTTTCCGGATCTAGTTCAACGAACTAGTTCGTTCACGTAGTTCTCATCTCTAGTACAAAGCTAATGTGTAATGCTAACGTTTCCAGATAATGAAGCATAAAGTCGTAAACAATCACTTCTAAATAACGAATACACTTTATTTACCTCGCTGCGATTATAATAACCACAACGATACAATAATAATGATGATGATGATTATAATACGAGATGAGCGAAATAATGAGACTAGGAAGACCGCCCAGAAGAAGATGAGATGGGAAGACGGAGACAAAGAGACGAGTGTGAAGTGGCATGACAAGGGTGGCATGCTCCCACTTAACGCCACTAATAACCAGGCCTCTTGTACAGTCTGTTCGCTCTACAACTTGGCATCAGGCGTCTCGCTGGCATCATTATGGAAGAATGTAGTGCTTTATTGGGGTATGGATAGTAGTTTAACCAGTGCCATTACAACCAGTGAACGGGTCTGGAGTTCAGTACACGGTAGAGACTTTAATGTTTCATGGACATCAAGCTCAACCGCCTGATCCCCCCCTTATTTTGGGTACCCACTTTAAAGAGGCTGAGTGAGCCCTAGGAGGATCCTATATCTCATATGATTCATTTCCGGCTGCAAACAGATTAAATAGAAGTCTTGCCACCAGCTGGATTTGAACCTGGATTTTCGGTATGGCAACTCAGTGCTCTACCACTGAGCTACTCTGCTACCTATGATTAATAATTAGACATATGTATTGTGCAATACAAATTAATATATACATAAAATATTAAATTGTACATAATGCTGATAGAAACATTTAATGTACTGAGACGAAATCGTTTATAAAATTTATTTATTAAAATTAATAACTGTATTACAAAAATACAAGTAAATATAATGGCGGGAATGATACATAAAGGCTTGGGTGGGGACGATCTGTGGTTCGGTGGTTAGCATAACCTACTATGCCCAAAATCGCGGATTTGTAGCCCGGCAGGTGGCCCTAAGAGTTTTTAAAGGGAGTAAAAATTCGTTGGTTATGCCGTCCTTCGGAAGGGACGTTATACGGGGGCCCTGAGCATGTATAATGTCCGGTACTCGTAAAAAATCCCTATCCTAATTAAACCTGGATAGGCAATATTTAGAGCTAGCTCCCTGCGTAGCAACGTCCGATTAGCCACAGCTGCAAAAAGGGAATTAAAATGAACAAACAACAAAAAAAAGGCATGGATAAAGGCAAGTAGATAAACTAATCAATGCTAGTAACCAAATTAAACTTAGAAGGTCACAAGGCCATCTTCTTTTAAGAAGCCTCAGAGGATTATCAGGAACAGAAGAGGTTGCTAGGTCTAAAACAAGTGGGCTTTGTGGGAATTACGTTATTCATGAAAGGATTGATATCGGGTTCGAACCAAATCAGTAATTAATGGAGCATTAAGGTCATTATGGATGATTTTATTCGTTTTAAACCTCGAAGACCTTTATGGTCCATTAAGCTATTTAACAATTAGACTTTTAGACAAATATAATCCTTCAAAATATGGTTGTTTTGTTATGTTTGTTTCTCTCTCATAGCCCTGAAGATAGCCTACAATGTAGGTCGAAATGTCGGCACAAATTAAATATAATAGTCTTGTACTTATTTGGTGTTTTTTTTTACTGCACCCCCCAACTCCCCAGCTATCTCCATTAAAATTACCTCCTTTAATTATCAATCTGAAATACGTTTTAGCAGCTTGAGAATTCGGAAATTATTAAGATTTTTTATATTATCTTTCAAACGGGTCTGCAAATGGTAATTTGATTTAAATTTTAATTCATCCTATTTTTCAATTAGAATTTGCATTTAAACATCAATTCTGCTCAATTTTGATGCTATAAAGTAATTGCAAACCTGACTTAATGTTGTAATAAAAAAAAATTGAGATAGAAACGAGGAATAAATGCTAGTAAATGGGCGGACACGAGAGAGAATGTTTTTATTCAAAATGTCCGTCCGTTTTAAACTCGCTGTTCTAACATGTAGTGAAAAAAAATAAAAAGTAAAAAAGAAATACGAACCCAAGCTGAACAATACGCGATCCCTCAGCCTCAGGTAAATCCAGGCAGCAGAGTCTCACGGGAAATATGCTACTGCCTTTAGTATCACGTGCCAATTGTTTTTTTTATCGTATAACTGTTTTATGAACAATGTTCCTCTAGCGCCTAACCATTCGTAAATTGTTTCGATCTTTGAGGTAATATATTGCACTTTTTTTTTTGTCATTAAATTAGACAAATAATGAAAACAAATACCATAAGAGTAGAATAAAATAAATGTTTGTTGTTTATTCAATTAATTCGGAGGATACTACAGCAGGAAGTCCTAAAATTTGCCTATACAGTTATAATTAGGGTAGACATCTGTAACGAGTACCTGAGACAGCAAAGGGCCTAGAAACCCATTTTACGTTCCCTTCCATGGACGGCATAACCAACGATTTTAACTACTTTTAAAAAATCTTAAGGCTACCTTTTGGGCAGCAAAACCATGTTTTTTTTTCTTTTTTTATTTCCAGATCGGCTATTCCTATTTTTTTTTTAAAATAATTTTTGAGAGAGAAGAAAACACTTTATTGAAGCATTACAATCTGCCTGTTGTGGGCAATAAGTAATGGTGCTATGTAGCTTACAATCATTCCATAAAAAATCAATGATATAAACGAAATAAATGCATAAATAAATATATACAAGCTTTTTTTTAATAGTGAATTTTGAACTTTAACATAAGGTAAAAGTGTGGGTTTCGTCTCATTCAAGAGACACCCTTAACTTTACATTATCAGCTTATTTACATGAAAAGATATAAATATATAATAGTTTTTCCATATAAAAGAATTATAATGTAATAATAAACAGAACTATAGTAATATAAAACGGAAAACTAAAAGAAAGCAGGATTATATTACAATTTGTTAAAACGATTGGTGAGAAAGGTAATAGAGTTCACATCAGAATATCTTTCAAGAGTCTCGGTTTTAGTCTTGGGGATGAAATAGGTTCGCCTATGTTGAATGCTACAGCACTTTTGACTGCAGGTAATCCTGTCTTAAATCTGGTGTAACGCTAAAACCATGATCTGGAGTTACTGGTTGCTATCGTAACCACTAAAGGTGACCCTACAAAATGTTCCCTAAACGTTAAAACAAATCG
Organism: Arma custos; assembly: GCA_037127475.1. NCBI lineage: Eukaryota > Metazoa > Arthropoda > Insecta > Hemiptera > Pentatomidae > Arma > Arma custos. The sequence goes on along the minus strand of CM073760.1, from coordinate 12,338,687 downwards.
CTCAACATTAGCACAACCTTGTGGCTATATCAAGAACTTACTTTTTATAGGAGTACAGTTAGTAAAATGGTGGTTATATATAATCGTCGAGGTCGTATTCTTTTTCCTTAACAGAATTATATGTGGCACAGCTCAGTGTGTAGAGCGGAGAATTGCTATGCTGAAGGTTTCGGGTTCAAATCCGACTGAGGCAGATAAAATACTCAATCCACTAGCATCCATGGATGCACCTCGTGGGATAAGCAGACCATTCTGGAGCTAATCCAGCCTAGGCAGAGTGGGTAACCTCAACTGGGAGAAAACCGGCAGGTTTTGTTTAATATTATTTAATAAAGTTTGTAACAAGTAAAAAAAATTAATTTAATTAAATAATAATAATGTCACATCAAAGTAGATCTTTGAGTATGTACAGTTTTAGCGTTAGATATGTCATTCATTGTATTTTTCCTTATGTTAAATGACTTACGATGTGTAATTTTAGATTATTTTTTTTTTTATCATTTTCAAGGTATATTTGCATATTAAGTGCATTAAATCATTATTATGACTTTCATGACTATTGTGATAAGATTTATTGCCGTACGTATTACGGTATTATGTTGTAATTATATTACACTTCTGTGATTAGTTATGAAGATTTTTTTTAATACTTGTGTTTAGTTTATGATGATGTGTTAGTTATTTTATGCCTTATTTGTATTATAGTAAGGTCTTATGCTTCTGCTCAATTTATGCCACAATATGTGCAGTGTAGCATATCACAATATTGTCTTGTTCTTTGCATAGGGAATAATTTTGCATCAATCAGAGTCGATTGATTTGATCAGGAGGGCCGAACTGTAGCAAATACTGGGCTAACCTTAATGCTAATGAATGTTTATATTTTGTCTCGTGTGTAAAACCAAGTGTGTAACAAGTAACATTTGAGTACGTTATTTACAACCAGTTACAATATATACTTCTTACTCGCAGTTTGGTGAAGAAAGTATTGACAAAATATTTCCGTTGAAAGACTGAAAAATTTCGCGGATACAATTCTCCTCTTAATGCGTAGAACATATGCAAGTATGGAAACCCTGATTTGCATATCATCATTAAAGACTATTTTTTTAAATAATTGTCGTATATTAATTATTTTAATTGCGATAATAAATTTTTCCTTTCCCTTTCCAAGGAGAATACGAAGGTTCTATAAATTTCCACATTTTATAGAATAGAATAAAAACATAATTTTATTCTGAAACCAGGTCCCTTAAGAATAAGAGAAATGAATAAAATTAAATAAATGTATATCTGACCAAAGGGGTACATTATTAGAATAAAACAATATTAACATGATATCTTGAAAGTAAATATCAATTAGGTATGTTTTGGTAGAGAATTAGAAAAGGCAATACAAAAATAAAATAAAAAAAAACAGACAAATTTACAATAAAAAGAAATAGGCTTATAGAAAAATAAGTGAATAAATAATAGCATCTAATAATATTAAAAATTATTTCATTATGGGTGAGGAGTATTTACAGTAATTCATCAATCGATTAAGTTGAATATATATATTAATTATTTATTGATTATAAAGCATCTGATTGGGAATTTGGAAGATATAGGAAAAGTTTGGATTTAAATGAGGTTAAAGAAGATGCAGGACGTATAACGATTGGGAATGAGTTCCAAAGAGATGTAGAACGGGCGAAAAAGGAACGCTGAAAAGTTTTGGTTCTATGGGAACGGATATGAAGATCGGAAGGGCGACATCTTATGCCCTGGGATTGGATAGAGGATTTGAATTGCAGGAGACTATAGATATAAGATGGGTGTTGTGAGTTGATGGTTTGATATTAGTAAGAACCTAGGAAATAGAGTCTACGGATAGAAGGGAAGAGCCACTTTAACTCAACATGTCCCAATAGATTCCCAACCATGAAAGTAAGAAGGCATGAATGAATACTGATGGAGTTATAAGGCGCACCTAAACCCGTACATTTAAGTCAGTTAGTACTTGGTATGCCAGGCGTTTGGATGAAGAGAGGTACTGTCAGTAAACGTCGATGTGAGATCGGCTATCTCTCATTTATAACTATGTAATCAAAGACCGCTCAATGTTGATGCCATATAAACGCACGCTTGGTCGAAGCAGCCGATGTAAAATATTAGAGATGCTTAGTCTAACTGTGGAAGCGCTTTAACTGTTGTTCAGTTCAGTCCTCAAGATTAAAAATTTCAAAATAGATCATTCGAAGGAGGCTTTAATAATTCAAATAAATTCAAATATAAATACTATAATTGTTATTCCATTATTGTCGAAAAATTTCGACATTGTCTAATTTACGTTATATTACTGTACCAAACCCTACGTGCTGGATAAGCACAATTTAGGATTCCCTCTGTAGCTTCGTTCGATTAACCATAGTAGCATGAAGTGACGTTAAAAAAACAAGAACATAGGATGAAGTCATTTAAAGCTGCTACTAGACTTGTTCTCAGCTCATTCTTATCACTGATACGCGACGATTAATAATATGTCACTTAATAGTATCGCTACATTTACTCGTTAGTAAATCAAAATTAAAATTAAAAACCCAACTAAAAATAAATATTTATAAACATTTTTCGCTAGTTTAGTCAAACAATGTTCCCGAAACTTCTATTTCTGGACCGGACTAAAACCATGAGAAATAGTCCAAGTGTCGTGTTCGACAAAATTGCTGGACCGAACTATCGTAAAATGAAAAAAATAATTTTTTGAAATTTTGGAGTTATCCGTTTTTTATCCTAAACACCTCATTTAACAATAGAAAGTTTTAGAAAAAAAAAAACGAACAAAAAATGGTAAAAATAAATAAATAATATATATTTTTAAATATTTATTATATAACAATAAAATATGCAATAGCTGAAGGGAATGTAGCGAGTAGTGGCTGTCCTTGTTCTACTGCTATAACCAGTCGTGCTGCCTTCGATGTAGTGTACAGTTATCTCTAAGCATACCTTCTTGTCTATATGCCCAACGCTTAGCATTCAATTAGCAATCTTCGCTTAGCTTTTATTATCAATGTAAATGTATTATCAATGTAAATGCATTATCAATACATGTTATATATATATATATATATATATATATATATATATATATATATATATATATATATATATATAATGTTATGAACATATAAGATAAAAGAACAAAAGAAAATCGAAAGAAGAGATATCATTACAACGGTGTTTCACTTCGGAATTGCATGGAATATAATGTTAATGATTTTATGTTTAATGATGAATGCACCTAAAATTACTATAAATAATACAAGTAAATATCATCAATGATATCTAATGACAAGTAAGTAAAATCGAGTAGAGAAACTACACACTGGTAGTAATCAAATAACAAATTTAATTTAGAAGGTCGCGAGACCAGAGAGGTCTCGGAGGATTATCGGGAGTTGAACAGGTTGCCAAGTTTGAACAAATGGGACAAATCAGCAAAAACTGGGACATTGAGGACATTATGGATGATTTTATTTGTAACAAAGTAATGAGCATTGAGGATTTTATGAATGACTAGCTTTTGCCCGCGGCTTCGCTCGCATAGAATTTGGACTACCACATAAAGTTTCTTGACAGTGCTTTTTAACAATAATATAATTATTTAAATAATTTAATTTTTTTCACTATAGGTTACTCGTACAAAATTTCAGATGTCTAACTTCAAAACTGACGGATTCCATACAACCTTTGAACCCTTATTATAAAAAGGGTGGAATTATCCAAACTTCTTTCTTAAATCATACAAAGGACCTATCTGCAAATTTCAAGATGCTAAACTCCTGATTTGCCTTTAATTATGTACTATAATGGATTCTCCACAGTTCCTATAAAACTGTCGGGGGGGGGGGGGGGGGGCACGTGACCCCGTGCGCGCTCCCCTAAATCCGCGCTTGCTATAGCCCATGTGTTATTCTGATGTATAACCTATATTACTGTAAAGTTTCATCCAAATCCGTCCAGTAGTTTTTGCGTGAAAGAGAGACAAACATACAAACTTTCACATTTATAATATTATAATATTAGTAAGATTAGTAGTATATCAAAACAAATAGTTTCACTCTTGTTCTTTCTGATATTTTAACAACTATGATCATGTTATTTTCCTTTAATTATGTACTATAATAGATTCTCCACAGTTCCTATAAAACTGTCGGGGGTGGCACGTGCCCCCGTGCGCCCCCCCCCCTAAATCCGCTCTTGCTATAGCCTATGTGTTATTCTGATGTATAACCTATATTACTCTAAAGTTTCATCCAAATCCGTTCAGTAGTTTTTGCGTGAAAGAGAGACAAACATACAAACTTTCACATTTATAATATTAGTAAGATATCGGATTGTAAAGATTCGATGGCTTAGTGGAGCCCCAATGCTCTATTCCGCAAGTCCAGGTGGCTCTTATAATAGTCATGTATATTAGTCTTTTGTAATTAATTGGAAACTTAGAGCATTTGTCTAGTAAGGGTTGAGGTAGCCTGAAACGGCGAGCAAGTTCTTGCCGTTTCAGTACAATATGCAATTTGCCTTTAATAATTCTGTTTATGCTTGAAAAAATAAAAAAATAAAGATAAATAATATACGGTTAAATACATGATTCGAGTTCCGAAGTAGAGCTTTGGAGCTCCACTAAACCATCCAATTCCTCTCGTATCCAATCCTTACAATCCAAAATCCATCGTAAAATGCTCAATGTTCAATAATATCATCAATAACCTCAATGTCCCATTAGTTACCGATTTCGCCTGAACCCAGAATCAATCATTTCATGAAAATGTTTATTCCAATATAAACCCACAAGTTTCAAACCTAGCTCCCCCTTCAATTCCCTGTAATCATCTGAGGTATCTGATTAGAAGATGAACTAACTTTTTTTTAAATATATTTATTGAAATTTACAACTGTATACAGAATACATCAAGTAAATATAATCAAAGATAAATAATGTCCAGAGATAAAGGCAAGTAGAGAAACTACTCAGTGATAGTACTCAAATAAAAAGTTCAACTTAGAAGGTCACGAGGCCATCTTCTTTTCAGAAGCCTCGGAGGAACTTAAATCTGTTATTTGAGTACTCACAGTGGATAGTTTTCCTACTAGCCTTAATGTCATGCCATTAAGTATCATTAACAATAATTACTTGTTGTATTACTATAATACAGTTGTAAATTTCAATTAATATTTTTTTTTTTTAATTAAAGCGATTCGAGTTCAAAGTACTATAGCAATTAAGATATTGCAAAAATCTTAAAAGTCCAATGCAAATAGTTATTTATCAAATTACATAATACGTTTCCAACACTTCAATAATCTTCATTATCTGAATAAAAATTATCATTGGCTACATCCTCAAACGTTCCAAGAATTTTAACAGTTTCTATCTATAGCTAAGAGTTTAGATAAATAAAATATCGATTATTGAGAAATCGATGTCCTTTATATCATTCAATAGAACTATAATTTCTTAACTGATTTGAAATCTAATCTATTGTTAAGAAAAGATTTGTCCTGGCCGGGATTCGAACCCGGATCCTCCACAAATCCATTCTCTTCACCGATTTTTCTGGCTTGGTTACGAACCCTGGTAGCTCAGATGGTTAGAGCACCGCGCTAGAGATGCAGACGACTCGGATTCGAATCCCGGCCAGGACAAATCTTTTCTCTTCAAAATAAAAATATTTTAAAATCACCGTCACCATCAAAAGAACAATAAATAAAAAATTAATTATGAATTTTATTATAGGAATATAGGCGAATATAGGGAGCACAGGACTGGGCAGAAGTAAGGGCCACATTTATAAGGAACTGGCAAAAACTGACAAATGTTCCTAGAAAAAAATAGTATAATTAAAAAAACCTGTACCATTAAAACCCGTGAAGGAAATACCGGGTTATTGTAAAACGGTTGTGCAAGGATTAGGCTCAACCACCAGGTTTTTCTCCAGATAAGGGTACCCACTTTACAGAGGCTGAGTTAGCCCAGGAAGGGAACAGAACTCAGAGGGTCCATTCTTGGCTGTTGACATATTAAACTATTAAGTTACCGTAGCTGGATTTGAAACCAGGACCTTCATCATATCAATTCAGGTTAAAGCCCACTCATGGCCAATAGATTATTTAATTTGTAATAGATGGACCTTGTTAGGGTCTAATTAATTCACAAAATGACATGTCTCAGGAGATAATAAGAAGAATTAATTCTGCTAATAGGTGCTATTCTAGCCTAAGGAAGCAACTTACTAGCAGGTTCCTCTCTGGGCAGGCAAAGCTGCTGATCTACAAAACCCTGATTCGACTATATGACTCAGAGGCCTGGGCTCTAACAAAGGCAGACGAGAAAAGGCTCTTAATCTTCGAGAGGACATTCCTACGGGAAGATTGTCGGACCAATAAAAGTGGGAGGAATATGAAGAAGGCGCGATATATAAGACCTCATATGTTGTCAGGACAATCAAACTTGGCCGACTGCAATGGGCAGGCCACGCGGCACGGATGGAGGACACTCGGATTCCCAAGAAGATTCTCACAGAGGGAATCCATGGCACAGGGAGAGTATGAAGACCAAAAATGAGGTGGATGGACGCTGTAGCGGAGGATGCGCAGGATAGAGCTGATTGGCGGAGAATGCTGGAGGCGGCCCTGACTCGGTGACGAGATGTTGCCCCGGATATTATTATTATTACTATTATAGATGGACCTTGCGGGACCTGCGGGCTATCCCGGGGCTAACCCAGCCACTATGAAGGGTGCCCTTAATTGCGGAAAACCTGGCGGTGGAGTGTGATCTCGTTCAAATCACTACGCAGCGCTACCTTTAACTCAGAAACAGAACAGTCACCACTATGTACTGAATCCAAGACTCTTTGTAGTGGTACACCTTCTTTCATTCTTTCAAGGTTTTAACACTCCCAGCTGTGCCGTATCAGATATGTACAGTTGTTTCCATAACAGAACCATGCAATGAAGATGGATACAAATTTCAGTCAAAACATCACTAGGTCACATGACATTTTATGGTTTTCATGGAATTCCGCACTTCTATACTTCGACCAAATTATGTTTGTTTATTAATTTAACGTCACTTTTATGTTGTTTTGTCTAATCGGAATATGCTACATTAGGAGTCCTAAATTTTGCATATCCACATACAATTAGGATAGGGATCTTTAACAAGTACCTGGCACTATATAGCCTCCAGATCGCTATTTTACGTCCATTCCGAAGTATAGCATAACCAAGGTCTTTTTATACTCTTTAAAAAATCCTCCTCGCACGGATCTCGTCTTACGGGTGGTGGATCTGGGGATGGTAGCAGGGAATTCCCTGGAAGTTCCTTCCGGCTAAGTCCGATGGACTCCCTGACTAACATTGAGAGCGGCACTCCAGTCTGAATGGATTTTATTTATTTATTTAATGTCACTTAAAGTTACTATGACTAGTCGGACGGTGTTACATAAGAATCCTAAATTTTACCTATCCACGTATAAGTATGATAATGATCTTTAAGGGATGTTTAATAAGTCCCAGCACTATACAGCCTGGAGATCCCCATATTACGTTCCTTCCGAAGGATGTTTCGGTTCTAAACATTTCTCTCTCATTGTTTAGTTTTTCTTAACGCTATTCCCACCTCTGGAATTGCTCTAACCAAATTGACCGTAACTGTTTGAATAAGTTTTGTATCCCTTTCATAATCCCTAAAACACACAACCGCCCCTTAGATCAAAGAGGCCTAAATTCAGTTACACAGTTAAAACACGTTTGGGCGTTTTCCGCGAGAGCTTCTGTGTTCAATCAGCTGTAATTGGGATATATCTTATCCCACTTCATTTAGTTTGAGATTTTAATTTTTTTTAACACCTGTGTGGTGGAATTCTGATGCTCGCGTTTTATATATTATATATCTAATTTTATTTACTTATGCTAATAAAAAATGTTTCTATATCAATTCAGCGAAAAAGTTATAAGTAAATCCACATTATAAACTACTGTAATCTTCTTTGTTCACATATTATCCTTTCCATGTTTTGTTTTTTTCTCACCAATTATTCAACACATTAACATTTTGATCTTTAATATTTGTTATTTCAAACTTTTTTTTTAATAATTCCGCTAAAAATCGATTACTACATTCATCTTATACATCTTAGGGAGGGGCGGAAGCAATGGAGACATTTGTTCCCCTAATCTGTTCATGATTTTATTTGCTAATTTTTTATAGGGCATTATTTTGTTTATCAAATTTTAAATTTCCGATAAAATGCCCAGGAGTCATTCTTTTCTTTTTTTATTGCACCCTATGTAATGAATGATTTCCTTTTCTCCAATAATAATTTAAGATTCAAAGAATAATTTAAACTATAAAAAATTATTGTATAATTTCTATATTATTACAACTACAACTATACATTTCAAACTGAAAATTGTTCAAGACTTCATTATATGACTGGTTGAATACTGATATTTTTAAAAGATTTTTTTTTGCTTTAGCATTCAATTTACCACCAAATCTTTTTATTTAAATTACACCCTCTTTAGAAAGATTTTTTTTCTCATCAACAATTAATCAACATTCAAGTAGAATAATTTAAATTTATAATACAATGATTGTAATATATATATATATATATATATATTATATTTTTTTTTTTAATTTGTTCCCCCATGGTAACCCCATGGAGGGACGGTTTATAATATTAGGACATGCTCTCTCTCTCTCTCTCTCTCTCTCTATATATATATATATATATATATATATATATATATATATATATATATATATATATATATATATATAATTTCTCAATAGCTGTTAACTACATCTACGATCATCAATATCTTTTCTTTCCCTAAAAATTGTGAAAGGCTTGGTTTGTTGACTTTTTCGAGACTGTCTATACGTTCTTCTTAGCTAAGCTTTAAAGATAAAACTATTTCGACATAATATGTATGTATATCTCTTTCTCTCTCAATGTATATGTATATACATATACACATTTCTGGGACACCCGCCGACGGGACGGGCTGGACTGCCGCGGAGCGACTAGGGGTGGGGCAGATCGATTAGTACAGTCGGCACACTCACAAACTGGGGTCGCTCTACTCTAGCTTGGAAAGTTGCCTCCTTACAGCAGATACAGCAAGTATTTTAGACTTGGCTTAAGGGGGGGATATTCCCGGTCCCAGGAGGAAGAGGGGAGGTGGGAATAACGGAATCTGCAATGCAACCGACTTTCGGGCCAGGATCTACCGGGAGGCATTTAAACTTTAAATACCATCTTCCACTATCTCAATCGTAACCATATCAAACGAGAGTAAATATTTATAAATACGTAATAAACAAACAAAATAAATGAATAAAGGAAATATAGAAAATTCCTCTTGTAGTATACCTTTATAAGTAAAATTAACGGTATGTATGTATAGGTATAATAATTGTACAGGGAGCAACGACACAATTTCTAGTTAATTATACCATCATAAGGAACACAAAAAGAAAATAATTAAAAGCAAACGGAAACGCGGTATAACGTGAGGAAATCGTCGAAGCATGGAAAGAGGAAACCAGCATAATTAAAAAAAGAGACATCCATGGAAAATTAAAATTGGCGGAATATCACCATTATAAAAAAAAAAATATTGAAGGCACAAAAGCAAAAAATAAAGGGGGGTTAGATATTATGCCTGAATATTTGTAAACAGTCTCGAGGAAGGAATGTGTATATTGAATGCACACTAAAGTGCAATACAATTACCATAAATTGCAATTTAAATAAAGAAATGCGTGTGAATGTATTTATTAAAACGTATAGAGAAACGGAGACGTGGACACCATTGTGATAAGGTTAAACCGCCAATATGAGCCGTTACAATTCTACATACATAATTATATTATGATATATTAAATACTCACATGTTTAGTAGGTTATCCTCAAGTTCACGTTTCGCCTAGAGGCATCTCAGAAAGACTGCAACATAACCACACGGACACTCCGGAATTTATTTATTTTTTTAATAAAAAACCCTCCGATCGCCTAAAGTTCCCTCGACTTCTAGAAACTCTTGGCTTACTCCCGGATAGGAGATAGAAGAAGAACACAGAACAAAACCGCGGAACTAGATATGCGGTTCTTGCATTGGAAAAATATTGAGAAGAAACCCGTCTGTACGTCCGGCGGGGGAGTCGTTTACCCGAAAACTGACTGGTTGAGCGGTGCGGCCGCTGGGAGCGCTCCAGTCGCTACCCGCTCAGCTGATTGTAACCCTGTGGACTTGTTTATTAACTCTTATCAAAACAAAATGGGATTCGCTATTTATCAAATGGTATTTATTTTTCTTAAATAATTCTTTAAAGTTATGCATACATGCATCAAAATGACCATTTTCAATTTTATAGTAGTCTCAATACATTTATTTAACACAAATACTACTTTTGTTTATAAATCTTAAATAATAATTATTTATTTAAAAAGCATTTCTAGATATATTACAATTTATATGTCATCTTTAACTCTATACTATTATGTACATTATAATTTGTTTTTGTGTTAAAAGGCTTAGAACCCTTAAGTAATCAACACCTATAGGTTTAAAGATAGAGAAAACAAAACAATGACAAATTAATTTCTTTATGCAAAAAAGAGCCCTATTTTTAATCTAAACAATTACCCAAGTAATATATAGTAAACTAATATACAATGAAATTGTGGTAGCTTCTTTAAAAATTAATTTGTAAACTCCCAAAGTCCAATTTTGCTTGTTTTGACCTTATTGTGTTTTTAAAGTTCCTGGAATAAGCTAAAAAATTGTATTAAAATTTAAATCATTTCATGGCAACCATTACAGTGCTATTCAAAACTTATATTTTCTCTTTTAAGTATTTAAAACCATTATCTTGTTTTTATATGCATCATAGGTAAAATATCATAAGTCCAAATCTGCAGGTTTTGATTTTATTATTCTATGCTTTTCAAGAAACTTAATTAGCTGTAAAATCTATTAATGTATTGCAGAAATTAAACTATAAAGCTAGACCATTATCTATGATATAGTGTGTAACGATACACTGTGATCTGAGGGTATTCATTTTTTTTGTCAATTGTGAAGTACAAATTTATTCCCTGTCAACAGCTAAAGACTGCTAGGAATATTGCAAAACAAAGCAAAAAATAATTAATCGAGTAATTGAAAAAATAAAGTATGTATCTGTTGTATAATAAAATATTTCCAAGATTTAAAGCAAAAAGGATAGTGTTTAAACTTTGAAGTATTTAATTTTTATAAACTAATGTTTAATTTTTAAATCTCTGCCCAAGAAAATTCCTATTTATTTATTATTTTGTTTATTTGTTTATTGATGCAACTAATTTTTTCTCTGTTTTCTCTTCATTTGCTTGCAGGATGCTGCATCTTCCTTCTTCTAACTCAAAAATGCATTTTTTTTCTTCTCTCCGAATAAGAAAACTTGTCTTATATTAATCAGAACAGTGACTCATTATCCCCACTATGGCTGGAGGACTCAGCGATCTGACTGATAAGAAAACTGATATAGAGAAGAAATTAGAAAAAGTAATATTCAAAAGAAAAATAGTATTGAGTTGTTAACTGTTTCATGTTTAAATTATTTTTTCTTTCTTTCTCAGGAGAGAAATAAGTTGAAGATTCTCCGTGAAAATGTTAACAAGAGTAATCAGATTACCAACTCCATTACGGGAATCTTGTCTTCATTCGAACAGAGGCTCGGTCGACTAGAAGAGACAATTCTTCCCGTTTATAATGAGACTGGAAATCTCCAAAGAAGGCAGCAAAGTTTGTATTACTTTATTAAATGTTTGTTATTTGCCATGTTTTAATGCAGTTACTTAATCATTTTAGCTTTATCATCTATTTGCGGTTAATAGTCATACAAATTAATTAGTTCTTATTCTATTTCCTGATTAATATATTTAAATATTTCCTTTAGATATCGAACGTGCATTAGCATCCCTTGATCATGTCATCAGTTATTACAGCATCGCTGAAGAAGTTGATGGTATCGTCAGATCAGGCCCTACCGCTGTTGGTCTTGATGAGTACTTGAACGTCATGAACAAATTGAAGAATGCTTTAATATATTTTGAACAGAATAATCCGCAGAGTGTTGAGCTTGATAATGTGGTAAGAACTATTTAATGGAATTAATATATGTTTAAATTTTTTATTTTTTTGGTGATAATGATAATCTGAGATATAATTTATATGTAGCCTGTGGAATTACAATGCCATTTCCAAAGTGGGAACTATATCATTTGGGTTGGCCACAAAATGCCTTACATATTTAAAATTTATTGTTATACTTGAAAATTTCTGTAATAGTGAGACTGAAATACATATCAAAAGTAATTTTGTATTTTAGTAGTTTAATCAAAATATGGATGAAACTATGGGAACAGATAGTTAACAATAAAATAATTTACATGTATATTTTTTTGTTCCAGTCTACTCTTTTCAACGATGGGACAGACAAGTTGTGTCGTGAATTCAAAGAAACTTTGACAAAACACAGTCGATCAATACCACCAATCACCCTCTTGGACATGGTGGCAACTGATGATGGTAAATTTAACTAAATCATTGTTCATAAGTTATATATTTTTTGATGAGTTTATAAATAAATATATATTTATTTTTAGATATTTCTGATGACGTCTCTGTCGGTAGTGCTACAGGCCTACCAGAGACTGTCACGTCTGAACTAGCGTCACTTGCCGCATGGCTTTTAGCGCAAGGCAGGAATGAAATACTTGAAACTTACTCCAAACTAAGAGGAGCGGTGATGCTAAAGTCTATTAATCAGTTGAGAGAACAGCACAAAAGTGGTTCGGGAAGCAGTGTTCAAGGTTTCTCTCAGCATTCTCCTAGTATGGTATGTATTTAATACATACCTTATTCATTTATTTGTTAATTATATTTGATTTGTTATTGAGCATTAAGTGAGAACGTTGCAATATTTATTCTTAAATTTATCTAAAGTAAAATCCACACTGGATCTATGAAACTATTGTTTCAACCCGGGTGATTTTGGTTAGGATTAGAATCAGCTCTTATCCCTACACTCTTAGCACTTATCAGTACACCAAGTTATAATGGTGTTCCAAATTATGTATTGTGGAAGAACTTGTTGGAAGTTGCAAAAGATTGCCATGCACAAACTACCTCTACAACCAAATACTTGCCTTATTTTGGTTTGGCTCAATGTTCTAGCAAGATGTTGATTCGGCTCATCTTGCTGAACAAAATTAATATTTAGGTTAATTAATTAACAAGTTAAAAATCTGTTGGTTAATTTATTCAATAATTTCATTATTGTTCCAGCGACCTAAATTCCCAAAACACGAAACTCCTGGAAGAAGTGCTTCGAAGAGGCTTCAGGCTGTGTGAGTTTTTTAAAAATTAAATGAATAAATAATTTTTTATTGTTTTAAATTTATCATAGTATAATGTACTTTTTTTTTATAGTTTTGAGAAGAAAGCCAACAAAATGCTTCTCAAAGCATCACAAACGATTGAGAATTCCACTGGACTTGCTATAGGAGGAAGGAGAGGGACAGTAATACATTTAGGTATTATTTTTTTATTTAATTTCTTTTTTTTTATTGCTTTATGAATGTCAAATAAAATAATTACATGGAGAAAGAAATAGTCAGAATGACAGTAAAAGAAAATTTTTAATGCTCACATTGTTGACAAAAAGCTAATATTGTTATGTAATTTTACTATGATTCTAAAATATACTTAGTTCTTCTTAGTAAAGATAAAATTAACTGTCTCATTATCTAAAAATCTTTTCATTTCTTAGAGAATAGAGAGGACGTCATCGATGAGCAAGAAATGGAAGGATACCTGATGTGCGTGATAGCCGTTCAACGCCTGATGCAAGCGGAAAGATCTTTGATGTCGCAGGTAATTCCTGCGCAGCATCACAATGCAGTCTTCCAATCTGTTGTTCAGGAATCTGTAGACACCATCGTTCAGAATGGCGAGGTAACAGAAGTTTTTTATTTACTTTTTCATTTAATTATTAAACATACCTAATATTATATTACTAAAATATAACATAAAACAAATGGATTTATATTTGCCCATAGAACATAGCAATGAGAGCGAAAAGGTGCATATCTCGTCATGAGTTTGCCTCTGTCCTCGTTATATTGGCAATTTTGAAAAACCTAATCGCAATCCAGCCCGAGTTCGAGAAAACTACCGAGGCCTGCGATTTCAATGTCCGATCTCAGTTTTCTTCCATCCTCAGTATTCTTCAGACAACTGTAAGTTGTTATTTTAAACTATTATTATATTAATATAATATTAATACTATTATATAGCGATTAATATAATTTAATTGTTGTATCAAATAATTTGATTCATATTGTATTAATTTTCTCATATTTGCATTCAAGGTAATATAGGGTAAGCATGCACCATGTTTTCCTTCGTACAAATTTTAGAGATTGTGAGATATTTATTTTAAAGCTAGATTTATCGCTTTTTAAAAATATAATAAAATTGTTTAAGATTATGTTATATTCCAAGCCCGTATTTTAATCATGCCTTTTTTTTTTTTTGTGGGTATTTTCTGTAAATAATAAATGAATTCAATGTAGATAGCTGATTCAATTAAGGCACTTGTGGTTGTGGGACAAGGAATTATAGAAATAGGTTAAAACTTATCAGAATACACATTATGTGATCCACATAAATATATGGGAAAAAAAGTATTTTAAATTAATTCTCAAGAAGTAACTCCTTAAAAACATGATAATGCTAAACATTTATCTCATTTCCTCTTCTACTTACAGACCTCTAAACTTACTCCTATTATCATGTTTTTCCAAGTAAAAAGGACAAGTGTCAAGAAAAAATGTAAATCACTAAGCATTTTTAAAAAAAAACTTCTGAATGTTTTACTTACTAAGCTTTTATGTTGGGGAGTTGCCTCAGAATAAATAAAGATTATTACTGTTATTATAATACTACAAATAAAAACCAAAATGGTGCTTGATCAACACTGACATAGCTGTTCAGAAAAAGTGGAAAGGTCCAATTTATCATCATCATCATCATGATTGGCATGACCATCCGCTTAGAGAGTCTGGACCTCCTCTAGCAGCCTCCACCAAACGGCTCTGCCTTGAGCTGCAGACATCCAATTTCGGGTGTCCAATAAGGCTCTAGCATCTGCCACCACTCCATTCAGCCATCTCGATATGGGACATCCCACTCTCCTAGTATTTTAATTTAACCAATGTGTTGTAATTTATATTATTACAACTTGTTATACTTGACCTTAGTGAATTATCTTGGCTGATTTCTAGTACATCAGTACTTGAACTTCATACTTGGTATAGGGCAAACACTCATTACCTGTACATGGTACCAATGGTATGGTGATTACACATAACCTTTCTATATTTTATTATATATTATATTTTATTATATAAATAACATTTGTTTTTTTTGTTTTTTTTGCTAGGCATGCAAAGGGCTGGAAGAAGTAGTCGAAAGTTTGAGAAGTGAGAGTAATTCCGGAGGACTTCCAAAAGATGGTACCGTCCACGAACTCACCTCCAATATGCTTGTGCTCCTTTCTCACCTCATCGACTACAAGGACACTCTTGGTCGAGTGCTTGGTGGCGAATCTGCGTACGTAAGAGATCTATCGCAGATAACTCCTAAACCTCAGGACAATAATGCTGCCCTTTTAGGAATTTATATAAGTAAGTTGTATCATTATTATTGTAAAATACCTTATTGTTTGTAGTTCGTGATATTTCATTGTATAAGTATTTCTTAAATTTCAAAGTTGAAGTTACTAGTTAAAACTTTATACTAATGCATGTTTCTTTCAGATCATGTTTATGCGTTTAGATCTTATATATCAGAGCTGGCTGTGCTTTGGGACAATCTAAAAATTAAACTAATCAAATTTCATTTAGTTAAAAATTTTCAGTCATTACTCTTTCTTTTTTATTGAATAATTGTTTTATTTTTTTTATTCTAATGATGTTATATTACAGAGAAAGTAGTATCCCAGCTGAACTTCACCCTGGTGTCCAAATCAGAAAGCTACCCTGAGCCCGGTGTGAGGTCGCTGTTCAGGCTCAACAACTGCCACCATGTCCTGAAGGCACTCCAAAGATCGCAGCTGCTATCTCTGGTACAGATCTGCGAACCCGACTGTCAAGCTACATACCTCGACATGATACATGCGCACAAAAAGGCGTACCAGACATGGTAATGCATTTATTCGTCTTATTTATGAAAATTATTTTTTTAAGTTTATTGTGGAGCAGAATGGCTCAGCGATAGAGCATTGAGTTGCCATGCCGAGGTTTCTGGGTTCAAATCCTGCTCGCTGGCAGACTTTCATTAAATCTGTTAGCAGCTGTAGATGGATCCTATGGGATCTAGGAGCCTCCTGGTGCCCTCCCAGCCTCTATAAAATGGATACTTAAAATAAGGGGGGGAATCTGGCGGTTGAGTGTGATCTAGGACAAATAATAAATTATTATATACAATTTATTGTACTGACTAGTTTCTTTTTTTTTTTCAATCCAAAACAATGTTTAAATTTTGTCATACATTAGACTGATAGTGGTTAAGAATTATTATTTTTTTTTTTTTAATGCTAGTTGGAATAAAGTCCTCGGCCATATCATCAATTTGGAAGATGTCCCCATAGCTCCTGGTAAAATGAAAGACAAAGATCGAAACGCAATAAAAGAAAAGTTTGCTGTAAGTATCAAATATTTTTGTTATTTTATAGTTGTAACTTTCTTACATTTTGTTATATATTATATAATACGACTTTATTATAACAATTGTCATATGTCGTAAGCCGACAATGATTTTGTCCTCTTTTCCCGGTCCTGGCAGTCCTCCTCTGTAAGCCCTCTGGCTGCAATTCCTTCCTGCAATCCATCATACCATTTCTTTCCCGGACGTCCTCTTCTCCTCCTCTCCTCAGGAACATAATTTATTATTCTCTTGGGCCATCAATTTTCTGACATTCTCATTTCAGGGCCGTACCAGCTCAGCTTTTTGGTTTCGATAGTATACAAGATATTATGGGATTCCTGTACTTTTTCTCTGATAACGTGATTAGGGATGCGCTGGAGTTTCGATATGCTACTACTACGTCTCCAGAAGTCCAATGACGTTATTTTATTATTAATATCAAATTAATAGAAGTTTTGAATTGAATTTATTTATCACTATGAAGAAATTGTTATAACTATTTACTATAAAAAAAGTACTATATTAGATTTATTTAGTAAAAGTTGTGGGTGCAATTAATGAAAATTCAATACAATTTCAAATACCATTTATTATTTATTCTGTTTCTACGTTTAGGTCTAACTTTTTGGCAATTATCAGGATTGAGGAGGAAAAAAAACCATAAAGGGTCTAGGACTCAGTACAGAGTAGAGACTGTACTATTTCTAAGCCAACAGAGAAAGAATTAAGTAACTATATCAACAGTGACAGTACAAAAGGCAGTCATTAAATAGTTGATAATTTATGGATTACTGATTATTAACTTTTTTTTCACAATTTTTGATACACTGTTGATATTTTACTTTTTCTCAACCCTTATGATGACCTGAAACTTCGGCCTCTATTTATTAGTGTTTAAGTTTAATTAACCCCAACCATTTCTTCTTATTATAAGCATTCTTATCATCATCATCACCAGTAGACTTATTTAGCTTACTGTTTATTTGTAAATTTCTATTTTACAGGGATTCAATAAGGAGATGGAAGACATCTCTAAACAGCAAAGAGGTTATTCTATACCTGATGTAGAATTGAGGGAATCTTTGAAGAGGGACAATAAGGAATACGTTCTACCTAAATATAATGCATTCTATGATAGGTAATGTAATTATTTAGATTATTAGCTCCTAGTAAAAGTCTTAAAATTATTATCAAAAACATTGTAAATTACTACATATTGGTTTATTATTCACAATAATAGTAATTATAAAAAAACATTCAATGCTATATGCCAGCGAAACCTTGACACTTCACAGAAAAACAGATAAGGAAAATCTGTAGAAAGAGAAAATTCTGGCATCACAGTCTTAACCCTTTAGCGACCGAATACGGCCGGGTCAGAGCGGGCTAGCTGGACTGAGTGGTAGAAAAGTCAACCGTGCCCGCTGAACCGATTACTTTTTGACTCTGAAATCATGTTTTTTTATTTAATTCCTTATAGTTTCCCATCATCCTTTTTGATCCGGACTTGGAATGGTGAATGGGCTGGCACTGGTGAATTTAAAAACATATTTAAAAAAAAAAAAATTTTAATTATTGTAAATTAATTTTAATTATTTAAAAAATTATACAATTATATACTTTATTTTTTTGAAATGTCTATATACAAGTTTATACAATTAAAAATTCTTTTGAGTGTGATAAATGCCGAAACACGAGACACACTTTACGAAAAATAATATAGCCAAAAGTGAATTTGTACGACATCTGTTGTCAAGAAAAAGTATTCCAGCTTGTCATGCGGACACCTAGATGGCTCTAGGAACTGAACTACTATTGTAGCTCACGGTCTAGAAACGCCGGAGAAGCAAAACTATTATAATAGTCCATGGTCCGTGGAGCTCACCTGACACCGGACTATTATAATAGTCCACGGTCGCTAAAGGGTTAAAAAAAGAATAGTAAAATACGTAGCATACCTTGTTAATGGAGGGGAATGGATCCAAAATATTAGGAAAGACTTGGAATTAGCCAAAAATACTGATGAAGGCATAAAAACAAGCAACAATTTTAAACTTAAAGTTGAAAAATAGGAGGTTGGGCCAGAAACAAAATTGCCGAGAGTTGAAACAAAATGGAGTGAAGAAAAGCTGAATTCTCGCAAAGGATGAAAACCTGGTGGGCAAATAAGATGAACAAGAAGCCCCAAACATGAACCATCTTTACTTAGCGTCTTCCATTTTGGGAGCTTTGCTACTAACAATAATAATAAAAAACTGTATTGTATTGTAATAAAAAACTATTAACAGTCCGATTGATTAGATCACCTTTTAAACATCGACTATTTTAATGAAATATAATGTGTAAAATTCAATATGAAATATCAGGGAAAAGCAGATGTACAGCTTTTTTTTTTTAATATTTGAATTCTACTTATCTAGAAACATTTTAAAAGTTTTAAGGACTGGTTAGAATTTTATTTCTTGGTTCATTATTGAAGATAATAAAAAAAAAATATTATTCAATATTGTGTCATCGTAATCATAATATGCAAACCAAAGATTTGATGCCAATACCATCTATCTCCGTTTAAAAACTTCTGTCCAAGGAAGTCAAATCCAAATTAGCTACATTATTCTTAATGCAAACCTATGCTCCTCAGACGTTTACCAGTCGGCTTAGCACTTACTAGTTTTTTAGGAATTTGTTCATAAAAATTACCAAGTACAACTGTACAGCCCCATCTCAATCTTCACGACACTATCATTTTAATTATGTTAACACGGTCCATTCTGCAATTCTGCGTTGTGCTATCTCCTAAAGTTTTTATCATAGATCATATTTTTTTTATTTCAATTCAGTTCCACAGAAAACTATTGCCTGAACTGACTTAAATCAGAGTTGAACGAATGCATATTTTTGATTAAGTGTTTATCTTTTGCTAGTTGAATTCAAGGAGTATTGTTATCAAAGAGGACATTGGTGAAAAATCATTTAAAAAAAATAAAAACATTTAAATTTCGATGAATTATACAGATTTTTTTATTTTATTTCAGGTATTCAAATGTGCCGTTTACTAAAAATCCAGAGAAATATGTGAAGTATACTCCAGACAAAGTAGCTTCAATGATTGACAGGTTCTTCGATCTTGCCGCCTAGACAAGATTAAATTCATATCGTACAAAAAAAAAGTTTTATTATGAATGAATAATTGTTATAATGTTTTTATATAATTTATATATTTATTAGAGAAATAAATTGTTATAGTTTATTTAAAGTTTCTGCCCAATTTATGATCAGTATATGAATCATGACAGATAATTTATCTTCAGTCTACTGATGAATTGATTTATCATTCGATGAGGTCTAAAGCTTACAAAAATTTGTTGTGAATACTGTCTTTAATCCATTAAGAAAAACAACTGTAGTTGTTTGGACTTATAAATTTTCAAAGAAAACCCTTTATTCTTATTCTCTTCTCTGTTAAATTACATTTTGAATAATTACAAAAACAGCTAGCAATATAAACTAATAGCTAATCCTTATTGAAATCTGAGTTGGCAAAACAGGATATGCCCTTTACGAGATTGATATTGCCAATCGTATGCTACTCATCTTTAAAGTGATTAAAAAATCCTTGGTTCGCTGTTCTTTGGAGGGGACATAAAGTACCAATCCCGAGACTGTACTTGCTAAAAATCTCTACATATGAAAAATTTAGGACTTCCACAGTAGCATTGCCTGATTAGCCATAGCAGCATAAAATTATGTTAAATTATAAGCAAACTAAGTGGCTCAGTGGTAGAGCACTGAGTTGTCATACCGGAAATCCTGGTTCAAACCCCGTTGCGGGCAAGACTTTATTTAGTCTGTTTGGAATATGGAATACATACGATCTATTATATGGAATATATAATAATTGTAGATGGAATATATACGATCTAGGACCCTCCCGGGGCTCACCCAGCATCTATAAAATGTTATAAAAATAGGGTACTCAAAATAAGGAGGGGAAATCTAGCATTTATGCGTGATCTAGGACAAGTCACCTCCTCGCACAACCGTTGTCCAAGAAACAGTACTGTCTCTACCACGTACTGAACTCCTGATCTATTCCCGGGTTGTAGTTGTACAGGTTTAAGCAAACTAATATGCCAGGGGTAGCCAGTGGTTTAGTGGTTAGCAAAATAACCTGCTAAGATCGGGGATTCACAGCCCATGAGGTGGCCAAGGATTTTTTAAAAGGAGTAAAAATCTTCGGTTATGCTGTCCTTAGGAAGGGATGTTAAATGGGGGTCACAGGCTCAGGACCCTCAGGTACTCATTAAAGATCCCTGTCCTGATTATATATAAAGTTTGTCTATAGTCAAAATTTAGAAATCCCACTGTAGCAACGCCCAATAAGTCAAAGAAGCATAAAGTTAGGTTAAATGGATAAACAAACATACTATTAAGCTACACTGAGCCTGGATATTAAACTTATTATAGAAGCTAAATGATAAGCACAATCATGAACGCTACTATTATTTTTACCAGGATTGAAATAAATAATTGCTTTTGGGCAATACAATAAAATGTATTTTTTTTTAGCAATAGTTAAGTTCATTAATAAATTGTAACCAGATACAATTTTACAATATATTTTTAAAAAACACTATCAGATATCAGGTGTATTTACATGGATTTCTTTTTACATGTTATATATATACAATAGATCATCGTAATAATAAAAAAAAACTTATGGATAGTTGGGGGAGGCGCAGTCAAAAAAACACCAATTAAGTCAAGACTTAATTTTTATTTATGCCGACGTTTCGACCTACTTTGTATCAGGGCTTACAGGAGAGGCGGCTGGGTGAACTGTCAAAACGTCGGCACAAATAAAAGTCTTGACTTATTTGGTGTTTTTTTGACTGCACCCCCAACTATCTCCATCCTCCGTTATATCATCCGGTCAACTATTTTCCTCTCTAACATCAAACACTAATAGTTTTGAAAAAATTAAAGCCGGTGCTGGCCGTGCTGATGATCATGCCCGGGTACTGCCGATGCCAATGCAGTTCCTTAATGTCCTGCTGGCCTTGGTGGATGAACAGCAGTTGCGGGGGAAGTTCCTGAAAGCGAAGAAAAACAAATATATTGAATTTGATCCTGATAGATAATATAATTCTGATATATAGATATCATATGACTTCTTCCAACGCCAATAAAACTATAAATTGCTAGGTAGGTGTTATCTCTATCGGAATTATCTCTGGTCAGGTTATACACAATGGCGGATAACAGTCCCAGGAGACCAACTAATACACAAGTATCGGAAAAATCATGATAGATGATTTTTAGCACAAGTTCTCTTAGCATATGATGAGGAGGTTATAAGCAGTTTAGAATATCACTTTAGTAATTTTTTGTATATTACTGTTTGGCAAGAATATTCAGCAGCTGATAGAACTGCACTCAGATATTTAATGGGGTTTTCAATGTGTGAACATTGAAACATGAGTTGAGGGATCGTATAACATATGACTGTTAGAAAATAAGGCCCAGAGTAATTTGTAGGGTCAACTATTATCGCTACATTCTGAATACTGTGGATTTTTTAGGGTAATTTCATTCAAAAAGTCTCCAAAATAATAAATTTATGAATGGTTCAACATTCTGTAACTCACCTTGAGTTCTTCATTTTCATTTTCTCTTTCTACGCCCAAGTCCCACAGCGCTATTTGGTTGTCTTCGCCGCCAGAGGCGAACACCGAGCTCTCTCCGGGGCACCATTCCACCGTCGTAATCGGCCCTCGGTGGTGCTTCAATGTCGCAACAGCTCCACCTTTCTAATTATGAGAAAGAAAGAGAAGTCAATAAAACATGATTTTCATGAAATAATTCTACTAACCTATATAAAATTCATACGTTTATTTATTTAATTGCAAACCTTAAATTGGCGAAGGTCCCAGACATTGATGATACCGCTATCGCAACCAGACAACAATAGAGGGACTTCTTTGTTCCAAGATATCACGTTGATGTCGGAAGGGTGTGCTTTCTCCACAGCTAACTGGGTCTTATCGGGATCCCTGATATCCCAGATCCTTATTCTGTAAATAAATTAATGAATTACTAAATACTTAGCATACATATGTAATATTAAGGGGGATGTGCAGCTTTGAGGATATCCAGGAGAGGGAGAAGAAAGTAGGAACCAACATCTGGCCGGAGGAGAAGGAAAGAGCAGAGTGAAAGGATGAAGAATTATTGGGAGAAGGAAAATGTAAAGAATTACGACAATGGACGGATGAAATTACTTTTTGCATTCCTAACTCGCCGAAATTGAATAGAAAATAAAATAATATTAAATTCTACGAGTCAAAATGTCAAATGACCTATACCACAATATAGGATATAGGGAAGATTGTTGTGCTCCGATCAAATAAATTGTTAATCAGGGAAGTGATTAAGCTAAGATCACACTACTCCCTTCCCAATTAAGAGTACTGCAGCAGAGACCTCAAGTTAAACTTGAAAATAAGATTACTAAGATGTGTTCTCAGACATGCAGAAAACAGACATACAAAGACTATATGCATTTGAGATGTGGTTGTACAGAGGTATCGACAAAATATGTTGGACGGATCGAGTTACAAACGAGACTGTTATGCAAAGGATGAGGAAGAAAAAAGAAGTGATAACTGTGAGGAAACACTAACTGGAATGCGTGCAGTTAATAATGCAGGGAAAAATTCAAGGAAGAAGTGTAGGATGGAGACAAAGTCAATCCTGGCTACGAAACCTTAGAGAATGGTTCAATAGCTCTAAAATACAGCTTTTTAGATCCAAAATTAGAATAGCCATAATGATAGCCGATCTTCAGAGCAAAGATGGCACTTGAAGAAGAGTTGAGGGTGGCCTACTTTAAAGAGGCTGAGTGAGCCTCAAAAGGGTCTGCAAATCCCATAGAGTTGATCTAAGCCAGTTAACAGATTAAATAAATTCATTCGTCAAAGTTCTATACCCTGAGTGCCACACCACTCCCCATATTATTAAATTTTTAATATTAGTTTTTTAAAGACCTGTGACTTTTGTTTTCAATATCTAAATGGATCAACGGATTTTTTTTTTAATTCTATAATTGTTTCCTACCAATCTTTTGAAAAAAAAATTCTTAAAATACACCAGTTATAAAGCAAGTCCTTTCAGGCAAACAGTCTTTGTATTACCAATAAAGATTAAATAGTTCACCTTTTTTTTTTTTTTTATCATTGGGATTTATTCGAATTACATGTTGAAATTTTCAACATTGTATCACTGGTAAATAACAACATTTAAAAATTTATGTAACTCTTCGAAGAGATATAATCAGCAAGTTAGATCTGCACTTTGACAAGTTCTATTCGGCTGTCAAGTGTCGGATAGGGATTTATCTCAAACAGAGGCGAGAGAGCTTTGGAGTCCTAGAAGTTATACTGACACTGAACTTGGTAAATAATTCAGGAGATCAAACTGCCTAATCATGTTTATGTATCGGCTCAGGTAAAGCATAAATAAAACATTGCTTCCCACCACCCCCCCCCCCCACCATGAATAATTCAATGAAAACTGATAGAACGGGATAGAGAAACGAAACGGAGAACAAACCTTACACTTCAACATCTGCGATTGAAAGTTATCTAGAATAGAAAAAATCATCATTCTAGATAAAACAAACATGTGCTTTAATATTTTAAATTGAAAAATTTACAAATGAACCTGAAGAATAGAAAGTCTATTTTTCTGTAACTTGGCAGAATTTTATTTTTTTAATATCAAAATAATATTCAAACCAATTAACCCTTATGACCCAAGGATGTCAAGAAAAAAATTAAAACAATCTCAAGAGGGTAATTAAAAAAAATCACATGCATCTTGAGGAGTACATTGCCAAGAGCATTAATAAATATATTACGCTAAATTCTGATGTATCTCCACAGATACATTATCAAGAAAAGGGTTAAACAGATGCTTAAAACAGTTAATTATATTTTTAAAAATATATCTTGAATAATTATTAGCTGAATATAAATATAAATAAATATGAGGAAGGAAATGGTCCGGGTGGAGGTAAAAAAAAAATAGTAATTAACTATTTAATATTTGTTTATAATAAATAATTTATTACTATTCAAGGGTTTTTTTTTTTAAAGTGAACAGTTCTTTCTTATATGTTTGTATAAGTTTTACCATTTTATGTGTATAAAACATATACTTTATCCTTAGATATCGTAACTTAATCTCTATTTCCATATTTATTAATTGTTTATTCACATTCATATTTATACAAATAATAAATATAATTTATCAGTCAAATATTAAAAACTCACAAGAAGCAATCTTATGTCTTGCATATTATTCCCATGATAATGAAAATAAAAATGCAATGTTTTGATTTTCAATACTATAAAATCGTTATAAGTAATGATTTTAATAATGGACTACAAACAAATAAAATATGCTCTTATGAGGATATCAAGAAACAATTAACAAATATGGAAAAAAAAATTAGGATATCATCCCTGTGGAAGAAGTATATGGATATAAAGCAATAAAAACAAATAAGGAAGAATTGCAATTATCTAATAATTTATAACTCAGAGGACAGAGGAGAGGAGTTGCACGAAGAGTGAAAACGAGCCTTGTGGTCCTCACTACAAAACAATGAAAATACACATATTTTATAACAATAGTAATTATTGCCTCTAAAACTATAAACAAATTTATTTATTCCGTATTCTAAAGGTATTTAGATTTATAGATATTATCTTAATTTTGTTTTTAATAAAGTAAATATTGCTGAGCCAATGGAAACTGAAAACCTTAACAACTTAGAGGAAAAAAGAAAAAGAAAATGCTACACACCTTTAGGCCATTTTAGAGCATTTTGAGAAACATACATATATAAGATTTCTGGGAATTTCATTATTGCTATGTTCTATAATGTGATGTATGAAACATACAAATTGTTATATGATCTATTTTTATATTAACCCTTTAGCGACCGTGAACTACTATAATAGACCGAGCGCGCCGTGCCGTGGGGACCGTGGACTATTATAATAGTCCGGTGTCAGGTGGGCTCCACGGACCATGGACTATTATAATAGTTTTGCTTCTCCGGCGTTTCTAGACCGTGAGCTACAATAGTAGTTCAGTTCTTAGAGCCATCTAGGTGTCCGCATGACAAGCTGAAATACTTTTTCTTGACAACAGATGTCGTACAAATTCACTTTTGGCTATAATATTTTTCGTAAAGTGTGTCTGTTGTGTTTCGGCATTTATCACACTTAAACAAATTTTTAATTGTATAAATTTGTATATAGACATTTCAAAAAAATAAAGTATATGTATAAATGTGTATGTAGACATTTCAAAAAAATAAAGTATATAATTGTATAATTTTTTAAATAATTAAAATTAATTTACAGTAGGTAATCAAAATTTTTTTTTTAAAAATATGTTTTTAAATTCACCAGTGCCAGTCCATTCACCATTCCAAGTCCGGATCAAAAAGGATGATGGGAAACTATAAGAAATTAAATAAAAAAACATGATTTCAGAGTCAAAAAGTAATCGGTTCAGCGGGCACGGTTGACTTTTCTACCACTCAGTCCAGGCAGCCCGCTCTGTCCCAGCCGTATTCGGTCGCTAAAGGGTTAAGACTACAGGAGAAAAACGAGGTAACTCACTTTCTCCTTAAAGTTAAGGAGGGCAAAATTAACCTTAGAATCAGTATAATTTAATTCTAATTATAATATTGATGCCTTAGTTCACAAATGTGTTAAGTGAAAATTTTTCAAAAATGGGTTATGTTATATAAATAATATTGTAAAGTTGTGATCAGGAAGACATAGATCATACGCTAATATAAAATTTATAGAGAAGCTGTGAAGGGTACAAAAATATATTGTGTGCTTTAACTTGAACTGTATTTGTTGTGTTAAATTATTATCAAAGTTGACTCCCATAAAATCTTGTTTTCGGTACTTAACACATACGTGAACTAAGGCATTGATATAATTGTTATTAAAGTTCCATCGAATCGCTGGTTCTGTCAAACTTGACAATGAAGAAAGTGTTTGAAATGCTCGAAGCCCAACTTGGGGAAGCCACCTTACCTCGATCTTCCCCAGGCACCGTTCGGATTAACTAGTTGTTCCCATTAATGAACATATATTTTTGACTGTTTTGAGCCTTTTGAAATGGTTTTTATACTGTTTTGACTACACCATCATGTTCACTGTCAAAAAAATCTATCCGAAAGTTCTCATTTTTCCCCTTTAGTGTCCATTTCAGCATATAACCTGATAAGCGGAAAAATCCGATTATTTACAAATGTAACTTACGATCGATCAACAGAGCAAGATGCCAATACTTTAGCCTCATTCGGAGACCACTGTATATCTTCTACGGATGCTGTATGACCTGAAAGAGACTTCTCGCTCACTTGCCATGACGCATTGCTCGGTGTCCAAATATGTATGTTTTTCTTGCAGTCTCCAGTTGCAAGGTAGCCTAAGAATAAACAAAAATTAACAATATGAATAAAAAATATTTTTATATGATGAAATAATAGGTCGAGAAGTTTTATTTTGCTTCTTTAATTTGATAGTTTTATGTAATCTATTTCTCAATAAGCATTACAGTTATTAGTAGTACAGGGATACCCCACCCTTATACCCTAAGGGCCGACAACCGAGCTCTATCTATGCCTACTGCATTTAGAACTAGTAGACTGACTATCAAACAGTATAGTTCAGTCAATCAACAGGCAACCAGCTCATGTATGTTTTCATATGATTTATGGTTACTTCATTGAGCACAGCACCTTCAAAATTATTCAACTCAACGACTATCTTACTTTTCTTTAATTTGAGTTTAATTTCTGTTCCAATTTTAGGTAAACAAATGAGCAATTAATAGTTATTTATGCACCTAGGGACTAAAGATCATTATTTCCTCAGCTATAAGTTTGTACCAGAGCAAATGCGAGGGTACAATTCCAGTTTGTTACCGAGCGAAAGCGACGGAACAATCGAGTTAATTCCTGAGCGAATGCGAGGGAATGATTATCATTACTCACGAGGCCAAGCCGAGACAGTAAAGTATTGCTGGGAATAATGATCAATTTAGTCCCGAGGGGCATACAAGATTTTATCTCCAGATGTAAAAAGGCAAACTATACATTATAAGTGTAGTAGGTGTGTTTAGCTAGTGTAAGACCTATCGAGCCCAGAGCCCTGAAGAAGACCTGCAAGGTGGGTCGAAACGTTGGCTACTCAATGAAGTTTTCTCCCATTATATGAGAAATTCTTTGACCTCTACCCGGGCCACTTTCTTCCACATATAGGCTATAATATTTTATATTATGTTATGTTTTACAATAAATCCATAACTTACACAAATGAACTTCTGTTTATCAGTTCAGGTGTTTTAAAACAACAGCTGATTTTAATGGCCGATGTGACAGTTTTACCAACCTAACCCTGAACTTTTTCAGTACAAAACCTACATTATTTAGACGAATTAGGTTGTCATATTTTTACTTTATTTCCTTGGGAATAAAGTTAACTTTTTGACTCAATTTCTAATGCATAGGGAGAAAAGACGTACTTTAGTCCTAATTAATTGAGCCAAAAACACATGTTTTTGTACCATCTGGAGATAAAATAAATTTCAACCCTTCCTATGCTGGATTGAAATTTGCGCTTTAGCTGTTATGAGGTTGCTAAGATAAAAGCCAAGGCAATCATAGTTCTCACTGTCTCTATTTAACTTATCTCAAATTACCATGGGAACAACAAAATAGAAAAAGTCCTCTCTCCCTCCTTCGAAACTACTTACCCTCATGAGAAAAGAATAAATTTTGTAAATTAAAATTATTGAGACTTAATCATTATGAGAATACCTTTTTCAACAGAGCTCCAATCCATGCCATAGCCCTCAGAGGCGTGGCCGTCGAACATATAAACAGGAAATGCTTTCTCGCCCTTCTTGCCTTTGAGAGGCTCCTTCGCGCCCGCATCAAGATGCTCTAAATGTGGCCTGATATCGTATATAGACACTTTTCCTAATTCCGACCAAACAGCAGCATAAACTTTATACTCATTTAATATAGATACCTGAAATTAAAGAAAAGAAATGTAAAAATATTTACAATGAATTTCAAAATTTAAAAAAATCCCTTAAATTATAAACTTAACACATTATCTTAATCTTCTATAACAGTGGTTCCCAACCTGGGGGGGGAGGGGAATTCTCACTTAGCTTTAGTTATTGACTTTTACCAGTACTTCTTTATCTGAAATTGAAAGTTTTAATGTTGTATCTTGTGATAGTAAAACGTAAAACTAAATGTATGATGTTGACTGTAACTTCTAATATAAGAAAGAAATTGTTGGGGGTGCAGTCAATAAAAACACCTTAATAAGTGTGACTTATTTATTGTGTGCCGACGTTTCGGCCTACAATGTAGGCCATCTTCAGAGCGAATATACCACGCGGCGGCGAGGACAATCAGCGGCCAAAAAAAAAAAATACTGCACCCCCAACTATTTCTTCCTTATATTAAAAGTATTTTGTTAGATTAATGTAAAGTCAATTTAAATAATGTAATAATGATGTGGAAATGGTTGGCTGGATATATCTTTAGAAATGTTAAAAAGTAGTCCGGGGTTTGCAGTCAATAAATTTTACACAACTTATTTTATTTGTTCCTATGTTTTGACCTAATTTTTAGGCCTTAATCAGGGCTGAGAATAAAACAAAACAATATAAAAAATTAAGTATTTAACATGAAGTATTCTAAATATTTAAACATGAATAATATTAGTTATAAATTATTTATAATATTATTATTTATAATATTATATACATTATAAGAGGAAGAAAATGGTCTAGGTTGAGTCAACTTGACGCCATTATAAGCCATGAAGAAGATCTGCAATGTCGGCGGAAAGAGAAATTTTTCCCAACTCCACCCGGATCATTTTCTTCCTCCGAATACTCAAAGTGTACTGAAATAAATAATTAAAATTTATGTTCACTATCAACAAGATTTCTATTATTAATTTTTAAAGAAAAGTGTTACCACACTTAATAAACCTCATGGCTTTAATCAGTCCTGAGCGCAGTAATAAATGAAGCGCACAAGGGTATAGAACCGAGCACCAACTCTGTACCTAAAAGTAAAGCTGAAATGTCGGGGCACAACAAAGCAAAAATCATATTTATGATTTGTGTTTACTGTTCATGGATCGTAACTTGAAAAATTTCTCCAAATTAAAGCTCAACATCAACCTTTTTTTTTTTTTTTTTTTTTGAAGAATAGACAATACGAACCATGATATAAGAAATACATAACAGCATATTAGTCTTTGAAATATCAGCATTATCTGTGTCAAACAAATTGGGCAAAAATATAACAATAGTTGATCTTTTAGTGCATAACTACTATAAATAAAAATAAAACGTGTAATGATAGAAAAGTATCAAACAATTGACAGTAAAATTTATTGAATGTAACAAAAAATATTAACATTACCCTGACTCTGTTGATAATTCCGTTATGTTTAATAAAAGACTGCTTCATAATAGGTTCTTTCATTCCATCTTCGGATTCATCATCAGATTCGTCACTGTCTTCATCCTCTCTCAGAGTCTTATGCAAGTTTGACACCTGAAGATTGAAAGATAAATTAGAACAAGATTTAATATAAGGAATAAAATGGTCAGGATGGAGGTAAAAAAAAAAAGATTCTCTCAAGTAGGAAGAACTGTTTATTGGAAAGATTATTCTCCCTAATATATATGCATGTATTATTATGTTATATATTATCATATGCATTTATTAATATATTTTTTATTATGGTTTTTTTTAATTATTTAAATATTTTTAATTTTTTTTTTTTTTAATTTTGAAGAGAAAATATTATGTCTTGGTCGGGATTCGAACCCGGGTCGCCCGCTTCTCTAGCGAGGTGTTCTAACCACTGAGCTACCAAAGCACGCATTGCAGCCAGACAAATCCATTCTCTTCACTGATCCTGTATCCCTTTGTTCTCGCAAATTTTCGAGGTATACACAGGGAAGAATGTTCATTGAGCATTACTTTAATCGGGATGTTGTTGACTTACGTCAACAATAAAAAATAAAAAATAAATTATGAATGTAAAATTTACATAAGTCAACGAGATCCCGATTAAAGTAATGTTCAATGAACATTGAACAACCTCGAAAAATTGCGAGAACACAGGGATACAGGATCAGTAAAGAGAATGGATTTGTCTGGGTGGAATGCGTGCCTTGGTAGCTCAGTGGTTAGAACACCTCGCTAGAGACGCGGGCGACCCGGGTTCGAATCCCGACCAAGACATAATCTTTTCTCTTCAAAATTTAAAAAAAAAAAAAAAGTAAATATATTAATGTATATTAATGTAAGAATAGCATGTTTTCTTTCAGCTAGATTTTTAAACAGTAGAGTTTAAAAGTTTAGTAAAACAGTAGAGTTTTAAGTTTAAGTTTAAAATAGTTGAATGGATAATTCTAATATTGGATTGAATTGGTCAGGGGGTACAGTCAAAGATAACACTAAATAAGAAAAACTTATTTAAATGTGCCAATGTTTCGGTCTAAAATATAGGCCATCTTCAGGGCTGAGAAAGACTGGCCCCTGATCAATTCAATCCATAACAGAGTTTAAAATTATATCTATTCAGTCTAAACAGATATTTATAGTTAATGAGTAGATTTTGGTTATCATTTCATCAAGAAATACAAATGGACGGCCTCGATGCAGAAAGTAACAAGTCAAAAACTCCACTTTTCAGGAAATAATAAAAAAAACGTTTCTAAAATTTCCTTTGAAAAATAAATTGCAGGTATTCACATAAAATGTTATTATACAAGTAGTGATTGTTAAACTAATTAAAGTTACGTAATTTAATCGAAAATTTAATTAAATTTGTTGACTTGTTTTCAATAAAAAAAAAAATCAAAATATTGACTTATTTCTTTCCGCGCCGAGGCCATCCAAATTATAACTAACATTTCAAAGTTTAGATGATATATGTTTGTTGAAGCGTCTGATTCTAGATAAATTGATTACTAAAGCATTCACCTTTCCCATATTTATATTCACTTTTCCATACTAGGTTCATAGTTAATTGCATTTTTCGAAAATATTAAAAGGGAAGCAAAAAGTTATGTCAGCTCGAAGTGACAACCTGCGGACTAATTACCAAGTATGAATACCGACTTGGAATTACCACATTACATTCTCTACCCTGTGCTGAACCATAGACCCATCATTGCTTGTAGCTGTACAGGTATTTTTTCTACTAGGAACTATCATTACTTACCTTCGTAATTAACAATTTGTTGGCATTTGCTGGATCGGTCTGAGTCCCAGCTGCAAAATATGCGGTGATGGGATATTGATCTTGAAGTATACTGG
The DNA here is from genome assembly GCA_037127475.1 of Arma custos. Lineage (NCBI taxonomy): Eukaryota > Metazoa > Arthropoda > Insecta > Hemiptera > Pentatomidae > Arma > Arma custos. The sequence continues at coordinate 12,306,409 of CM073760.1, read as the reverse complement.
CACCATCAGGAATAATATCAAAACTCAAACATGCATCTCCTACAACATAAAAGTCTTTAATTTCTACAACGTCTTTAACATTGTAAATGACTAAGAACTGTTCCATATAATACAAGTACATATGATATAATAATTTATACAATAAATATAAGTACCTGCATTTGCATCATGTAACATAACATAGGCAGAATCATCATGGACCAATTCTTCTCCTTCCTTCAGAGGTTGGCCAGGCAAATATATCTTCCTCCCTGTATCATTAGATTCTTCTTCTTGTTGTTCCGATTCTACGTCCATATTTTCCTCATTAACTTCGTTAATGTCTTCCATCTTGTAGAAGTATAAACACAATTAGACAGAACGCACCACGAGACACAACTTGAAAGTAGAAGGAGGTAACAACGGCAAGGTTCAGTGATAATACGGCAGCAGTGTTGTTATGTACAAATATTTATGTATATCCTACGAAATGCGAAAGTTTGTATGTTTGTCTCTCTTTCACGCAAAAACTACTGAATGGATTTGAATGAAACTTTACAGTAATATAGGTTATACATCATAATAACACATAGGCTACAGCAAGGCGGATTTAGGAGAGGCACGGGTGCAAGTGTTATTTGTATAATTTAAGAAAGAAATTTGGATAATTCCACCCCCAAGGGTTTCCTCCTTAATATGATAGGGGTTCAAAGATTGTATGGAATCCGTCAGTTTTGAAGTTGGACATCTGAAATTTTGGATGTAGGAGTAACTTATAGGTAAAAAAAAATTAAAGTATTTATTTAAAATGATCTGTCACGAAACTTTATGTGGCAGAACAAATTCCATGCGAGCGAAGCCTATACAACTAGTATTGTATAAGTATAAAGTTAGTAAATAACACATTTTTGAAAAATAAACATATACCAACTTTTATAATATAATAGCTTTTGCCGACGGCTTCGCTCGCGTGGATTTTGGTCTGCCACATAAAGTTTCGTGACAGATCATTTTAAATAAATAATTTTAAAAAAAGGTCAACTGGACTCAATCATATAATTTATTCTTTAAATTGGAGAAAAAAACCTATTTCCAGTAAAAAAAAATTTTTATTCCTTATTTATCGAGATACGTTTCGGCCTAGGCCATTCTCAATCTTCTGTTTAAATTGTTTCATTTTTTACCCTATTATTTGGTTAACAATTCGACCATAAGTCATTCATCTGTAAAAAACATGCACAAATTCTACAATTGTAACAATATAAATAATTCAATAAATAAAACTGTACATAAATTCTTTTAAATAATTTAATTTTTTTTAACTATAAGTTACTCGTACATCCAAAATTTCAGATGTCCAACTTCAAAACTGACGGATTCCATACAACCTTTGAACCCCTATTATATTAAGGGGAAATCCTACGGGGTGGAATTGTCCAAATTCCTTTCTTAGTGCTCATTTAAGCTGTACAAAGAACCTATCTGCGAATTTCAAGATGCTACGTTCAGTGGTTTCTGCTGTGCGTTGACCGCTGCGTGTGTTAGTCAATCAGGTTACAGTTTTAAATAAACTTCGTCTGTGAGATGTGTTGATAAAAATTAGCCTATGTCCTTCCCCAGGCTTCTACTATTTAATGAAATTTAACTATGCCCTGAAAAAATATCGTAAGCCTCATTTGTAGCAACTGATCTATTATCTACCGTTTACAAATATCAGATGATCACAAATTTGGGTTTAAAAAAATACAATGGAATTCTTTTAATTATGGTATTAAAGGGACTAACGCATTAAATTTTGCTGCAAACCATAAACTGGAAGTAAATGAGAAATAAAGCTCATTGATGAAATCGTAAACACATCAAGCCATCTTCAAATTTGACTCATCTACATGTTAAAAACCTGGCTGTAGCCGTTCAAATTATTTAGCGATTAATACGGCAATTGTGGAGAAAGAGTCTCCCTCTTGGAGAAAGAGTTTTGTGACGGAAAAATTTCTTATTTAATACTTAAAAAGTTTAAGCATGTATGAGATGAAAATGGTTGACTGGATGATCTTATGTAAAGGAGATGGTTGGGGGGTGCAGTCAATAAGAACACCAAATAAGTGAAGTACTTATATTATGTGCCGACGTTTCGACCTACAGTGTAGGTCATCTTCAGGGCTAACAGAGAAACAAACAGAACAAAAATGTAAAAACATCAAAGTTGTACAGTAACAATACTAGTGACAAATAATGTAGAAAAATACAAAGTGGCAGATATGAAAATAGAAGATAAAGAATATTAAAAAGGAATCAGATTATAATAAAATAAAGATATAGACAGATTTAAAAATTACTGATAAAGAAAAGGCAATAAACTAGTGGTAGATATAATAAAAATCAGATAAAGACAAATATAACAAAATTATTGAAATAGTGACAGATATAATTATAGAACACGTGATAGATTATAATAAAATTAAGATAAAGACAGATATAACAAAGATATTGATAATGGAAAGAAAATGAAAATAATGGCAGATATCATAAAGTAAGACAGATATAATAAAATTAAAGAAAATGAGCAGAAAAGATAAATAATATTATTATTTATCTTATTTATTATTATTATTTATCTTTATATTATTATTATTAATTATTATTATTAATCTTATATTATTATTATTTATCTTTTCTGCTCATTTTCTTTAATTTTATTATATCTGTCTTACTTTATGATATCTGCCATTATTTTCATTTTCTTTCCATTATCAATATCTTTGTTATATCTGTCTTTATCTTAATTTTATTATAATCTATCACATGTTCTATAATTATATCTGTCACTATTTCAATAATTTTGTTATATTTGTCTTTATCTGATTTTTATTATATCTACCACTAGTTTATTGCCTTTTCTTTATCAGTAATTTTTAAATCTGTCTATATCTTTATTTTATTATAATCTGATTCCTTTTTAATATTCTTTATCTTCTATTTTCATATCTGCCACTTTGTATTTTTCTACATTATTTGTCACTAGTATTGTTACTGTACAACTTTGATGTTTTTACATTTTTGTTCTGTTTGTTTCTCTGTTAGCCCTGAAGATGACCTACACTGTAGGTCGAAACGTCGGCACATAATATAAGTACTTCACTTATTTGGTGTTCTTATTGACTGCACCCCCCAACCATCTCCTTTACTTAAAAAGTTTAAGTATTTCTGAAATATGGAACTCTCCGAGAAACCAATAATAGGGTCATAATCGTACATTGATCAAAATAAAAATAAAGGGTAACCTGGGGAGTAGTGGTTATGAGAACAATCTCCTGTACCCAAGGTCACTTCGCAGCCCGGCAGGTGGCCTCAGGATTTTTTTAAAAATTATTAAAAATCTTTGGTTAGGCCGTCCTTCGGAGGGGACGTAAAGTGGTGTTCCCGAGCCTGTGTGATGCCTGGCACTCATTAAAGACCTCTATCCAATATACCTGGATAGGCAAAATTTAGGGCTCCTATTGAAGTATCGTCTGATCAGCCAAATTAGCATAAAAGTGAATAAAATCAAATGAATAGACAAAACGTTTATTAGTTGACAATGCAATCTGTTTAGACACTCGATCTACTATTTTATGCTAGTCGTTAGCTGCCATATTGAATAAAAAAAAAGAAAAATAGAAAAGAAATATCATATTAAAATTCTTTGAAATACAATCTAGAGAAAGGTTGGCTTTGCTTGTTAACTTACGTAACTATAAATTGGAATTACACAGTGCTTAAACCACTATTCAAGAGTACTTAACTGTTAAACTATTTTTTTGTAATTTAGTTATTAATAACTAATTTATATACTAATTAACTGAAATTAATTTCACATGAAGTTTACTTAGATATTTCTCAGATAAATCCCAATAAACATACAATGGATTTTGTACTATATTACTATTCTACACTAATTATAAAGTTAGCTTAATAGATCAGTAATAACTTATATATTATCTTACTAATATTATAAATGTGAAAGTTTGTATGTTTGTCTCTCTTTCACGCAAAAACTACTGGACGGATTTGGATGAAACTTTACAGTAATATAGGTTATAAACCAGAATAACACATAGGCTATAGCAAGCGCGGATTTAGGTGGGGGCGCACGGGGGCACAACCCCCCCGACGATTTTTTAGCTACTGTGGAGAATCGATTATAGTACATAATTAAAGGCAAATCATAGTTGTTAAAATAACAGAAAGAACATGAGCGAAACTATTTGTGTTGGCATCCTACTAATCTTACTAATATTATAAATGTGAAAGTTTGTATGTCTGTCTCTCTTTCACGCAAAAACTACTGGACGGATTTGAATGAAATTTTACAGTAATATAGGTTATACACCAGAATAACAAATAGGCTATAGCAAGGGCGGAGGCACGGGGGCACGTGCCCCCTCCCCAGACAGTTTTTTAGGTACTGTGGAGAATCCATTATAGTACATAATTAAAGACAAATCACATGATAATAGTTGCTAAAATAATAGAAAGAACATAAGCGAAACTATTGTTTTGATATCCTACTAATATTATAAATGCGAAAGTTTGTATGTATGTTTATTACTCATTCAAGCAAAAACTATTGAAAGAATTTGGATGAAACTTTACAGTAATATAGGCTATACATCATAATAACACATAAGCTACAGCAAAGCAGATTTGTACTGGACGGATTTGGATGAAATTTTACTTTAATATAGGTTATACACCAGAATAACAGATAGGCTACAGCAAGCCTGGATTTATGGGGGGGGGCACGTGCCTCCCCCCGACAGTTTGTAGGTACTGTGGAGAATCCATTATAGTACATAATTAAAGGCAAATCAGGAACTTAGCATCTTGAAATTTGCAGATAGGTTCTTTGTAGAATTTAAGAAAGAAATTCGGCTAATTCCACCCCCAAGGGTTTCTCCTTTAATATAATAGGGGTTCAACGATTGTATTGAATCCGGCAGTTTTGAAGTTAGACGTCTGAAAGTTTGGATGTACGAGTAACTTATAGTTAAAAAAAAATTAAATTATTTATTTAAAATATTCTTTCATGAAACTTTACATATGTGGCAGACCAAATTCCACGCGAGCGAAGCCGCGGGCAAAAGCTAGTATAACATAAGTGTAAAATTATTTAATGAAATAAGTTAACGATCTTTTATTTTATTTTATTCGAGAACAGGTCTTTTAGGACTATTCAAAACAACATGTCGCTCCCTTCTTCCTCCTACAAACCTCAAAATGATAAAAATACCTGTAATAGTGCTTTTTTAATTAAAAAATTAATTTTCTTATTAAAACCTATGAAACATATTGAGTTCCGTTGATGGTTGAGGTTTTGCAGAGAGACGATTTGACTGGCATCATCACGGTCAACCGGCAGGTTTTGCCCACAGTTAAAGGGACCCACTTAATGATAGAAGTTGGGTGTGCACCAGGTCAACATATCCCATGGGATCAATTAACGGCTGTTAACAATAGAGTAGTAAACAGGTCTCCAAATGGGCCCTATTGATCAGCAACCCAGCGCTATACGTACTAGGCAATTCCACTCTCAAACTTAATATTAGATATAAAAATAGGTTCACCTGTAATTAAAACTTTATTCTAGAAGTCAGAAACATATAAAAACAAAAATAAAAATGTTCAGTAAGAATTGTTTCGAAATTATAAATCATATTTGCATCATTTTGGAGAGTTAGTCTTTCCTTTAAAAAAATGCGGTTGTAAATTTTTGTTACTACTATACTCCCATAAATATTAAATTTAAGAAAATATTTGCTAGGTTAAAATTAACCAAAATGGTTAAATAATAAATAAATTGGCAGCACTGATCTGAATAGTTTCCATTGTTTGTGTTGAAGGTGAACAGTGTTGCCAAGGTACACAATTGATCGATGTCGAAAACAAACTAGAAAATTATTGATTTTTTTTTTAACTCGACAACTGCGCATATGTTTCGTCCATTAAAATAAACGATAATTTATATTGTATTAATAATTACTGTATTTGTTTTGTTATAATGGGGTTTAATAGTTTTAAATAAGTAAAATTAATGATATTGCAAAAACGCAGTTCGTATTCTCCCCCCCTCCACGAGTAGATTGGCGGGCTACTGCGCTGATCCCAGCGTCGCTGTTATCAGCTTATCGAACGGGAGAGCTCAGATGTAGGCTAACAGGGAACCCCTTCGCACTATAGGTTTCGTCATCCGTTCCTCTCATCCAAGATGTAGGCACGAATCCTTCAGAGTAAATATCATTTTAGGAGGTTTTATTAGACCCGAGCATTTAGTAATCAATAGGTTACAAGAAAGGAGTGACTCATGTTTTATAACGAATTAAATTATAATGTCTCTGTCTTCGCTGAACCTGTCACTGCTCAATCCCCCATCTGCCTTAGAATTACTCCTGGAAGAGATAAACTTCCAAAGGACAAAAGAAATGAGGCAGTTGATGAAAGATGGTGAGAATTTTTGTTTTCCATATTGTCATGCTTATGTGATTCACATATTGTATATACATTTTTAAAATTTATACTCTCATATCTACATTACATTCTAGATTCTGGCTTTGTTATGCTACACGGATCATCTTACTGGACTGATCTTTTTGTTAGGCATTTTCTATTTCAAGCGGATCATTGTATAGATGGTGATGATATGCTATTTTTTGTTAGGAAAAAACATGTTAAAGGTTCTTCGAAGTATTTACCAAAGTTTGAGGTTTGTATTTGCACATTTATTTGTATTCATTTTGTATGAGTGTTTGTGGGCACATGGAATAGTGACATTGTGAGCTTAATTTAAATAACTTGTATACTACTTGTAATTAAACAAATTAAATTATGAGAACAACTAAGACATACACATATCCAAATTTAAATTAAGACTGATTGGATTAGTTATAAATATACAAATAATTAATTTCAAATTTAGTATATTATTCTTTCTTTAAAATGAGAACTTGATCTATATTAAAAATTTATTCGAATTTCGATAAAACTATTTTCTACAGAAATGTTAGTTAATAAAGTTTTATTTTTTATTTTTGTCCAAATTACTCTTTTCTCACAACTATGGCTTAATTAAATTCTAATTTTTATTCTTGATTTACATTTTATATAATAAGAATAATCATAACATAGTTTCATAATTTTAAATTCCAATTTGAAAGAAATTATAAAATTTCATTTTATATTGACTACAGCAAATGTTAAGGTAATACTATACACAAATTTGTTTTTATTTTTTAAAATAATTTTATTTACCTTACCTTTCTTATTCTTTTCCACTTATTATTATTTTTCTTATTCTTATTATTAATATTCATATTATTTTTTAAATGCTTTTGCTCAATCTAATATTTTAAACTTAAAATTTGATTATGACTTAAAATTTAATGTTTTTTTGTAATATTTATTAAATAACATAGAAACAAAATAATCAATGTGGAAAATAATATATATAAAGAGAAATTTAGAGAAATCCTTATCAAACTTCAAAATTATGTTTATATATTTATTTATTTTTCTTGACATTGTATTGTCATAACAAAGTATTTATAAATATTTTTATTTTCATTTAGTTATAAATATAAACTGACCTGAGCTAGGATATTTGATAAGAGCATTATCTCCGATCAAGGAAACTATTAATATCTTACTAAACATTGCAATATACAAGTGTTTACATACATTTCTATTTAGTTTACACATTTATAAACAACGATAAACATCATTTTATTTATTCATAAACTGTTAAAATATTTCTGCAGTTTAAACATTAGAGAAATAATAATTTTAATGCACTATCTTGTAATTAATAACAATTATAAAGTTGAATTTATATTCCTTACTGATTTTATCTTCTGAATCGGCATACATTTTTTAAAATCATATTTTGTGTTTAAAATGTTTCATTACTTTTTGATTAAACTCTATTAAAATGATTGTTTGCAGTTGCCTTATAAGCTAATTGCTTCAATTGGTTGTTTAAATAGCAAATAGGTCTCGTAGAAGCTTTCTAAGTGCATTGGAATAATTCCAACTTTACACAGATTAAAAATTGTTTTCAATTTCTGCTTCTGAAATAGTTAATTATTCCTAGATTTATTCTGTTTAAATAAACATAACAATTCGGGTTTGAATTTATCAATATCCATTAGAAGTTATATTAACAATTTAATCAACTGAGAAAGCAAGCAATGGAATCTTGTGCTGTTAATCTTAATAAACAAAGATAACCAAATATTCTTAATCAAAATAACCAAAAATTTTTATAAACCAACTTTATTCACTTAACTCATGAAAATTAAATAAATAATAGTATAAGCCTTTAAACTAAAAAAACAAATGAAAAATATTTAAATTAATTTATTAATTTAATTTTATATCATTTCTATGGAATTTTCTACAATCCCATCGGATAGAAACGTATTTGAGTAAGAATACGAGGAACAACATTCACTATTATAAAGAAAACTTATTTTGATTAGTAAATTAATGTAAATATTATGTGTCTCACTATGTATCTGGACTGTATACTTTGTAAACCTTTTATGTAATACTGAAATAAATATTAGGTATATTTGCAATTTAAATATTTCATATATCTATTCTGTTTTTTTATATTTTTTTTTAAATTTTATTGTTAATATAAATTTTTTATTTAACTACTAAAAATTAATTTCACAGACCGAGTTAGCAGTTTATAGAAAGGATAGTAAAAGGTTACCGATAGGAGATCCTGAATTAGATTGGGAAGAAACCGTTTATTTAAATCTTATTATTCATCAATTCGAATATATTTTAACTTTAGCTATTTGTACGAGAACTTCTCCAAAACAGTTACAAATCCTTCGTCGATATTCACAGGTATTTAAATTTTATTTTTTTAATACATGTATCTATGTTTCATAAGTCTATGTTAAATGAATAGTTCAATGATTTTTTAGCTATTCATTTCAAATATAATTCCAATACTTTCGAAATCAAAATTTAGTAAATTTACATATTATTCACATGAATAAAAAGTAGTTATTAGCGAATATGAAATTTGTATAAGTAGAACCGATAAAGGAATAATAAGAAATATTGTAATTGAATGGAATTTAAACTGTTAATTATTTTTTAATTTCTTATTTTTTATTATTTTTTTTCAAAAATGCTTAAGTAATAAAACTAATTAATATGATCATTATTATAAATAAATAAGTTTAAACATTTGTAGGTATATAGTGCAATGAAGTAGTTAACCTTGCTGTGGTTTATCTTTTAATAGAATAACAAGTAGTGAGGTCATCAATGACTCATTGTTTTTTTTATTATTACACTTTGTTTAAAAATACTAATAATTTTTTTATAGCATATCATTAATTATTGTATGAATCATACTATCAAAAATTATTCAAATGATATTTAATTATCAGTTTTATTATTAATGCAAAACAAAGTGATTTGAAATTAAAAATCCTTAGACTTTGTTTACAATCTAATCAATATTTTTTTATTTGTTCATATTTATTTCAGAATGTGCATTATTAGAAAGTAATAAATTTGTCCTGAACCATGGCACTGGACATTTAAATGAATTAAATATTTTGGCAACTCTGAGTACGTCTTAATTCATTTCATATGTTGAAAAAATAAAGTTTTTTTTTTTTAAGAGAAATCTCACGATGCAAGGTTTCATGTTTTGTTATAATAGATATTGTTCCTAGCAATCAATAATGACATTTAGTGAATGTTTATAGAAGTCCCCCTCTCACGAAAAATTGGACCACAGCCTGATTAAGCTCATTTGTTTTTCCACATTTTTCAATCCTCTAATCAGATAAAATATGTATATATTTCCATCTACAAAAATAAGATATCACTTCAACCCAAGAAGGGTCTTTTATTCAGTACTTGTTAAAATTTGTATGGTTTTAAACCAATGACCTTACAAGTGTAAAAAATACTCTGAGCTATCCCGTTCCCTTATTTTCATTTATAAACTCAACACAAATAAATATATGTATTTGTGCTTATTAATTTAATATTTCTCTCTATTATATTATATAGGGAGCGGAGTGGCTCAGAGGTAGAGCACTGAGTTGCCATGCCGGAAATCCTGGTTCAAATCCCGCCGTAGGCCAAGACTTTTATTTAGTCTGTTTGCAGCCGGAGATGGATCATATGGGATCTAGAACCCTCCTGGGGCTCACTCTGGCTCTATAAAATTGACAAATCACTAAGCCAATGTTCCTGACTCCTCCAAGCCTTATTTACCGCAAACTTTGGAAATAAATTTTTTTCATGCTTGTTTTAGTTATGGAGACTTTTTTTAACTACCATACTTCCATTAGTTTCTTTACTTAATTGAATGATACATTTAATTAAAAAATATAGTGTAGACAAATATAAATTTATGTTATTTTAATTGTTTTTTTATGTTTTTGTTATACAGAAAGTCTATGCCTCACCTTCAAGGAGGCGAATGGATACGAAGGGCGAAGTAGAAGAGATTACTTATCCTTACATATGTTTTATGGTTGATAACTTCAATGAGGTATTTTTATAAATATATTGCTTATATTATTATTATTTTTTGAATGTCCAGGTATTTATAAATATACTTCTTTTAAGGTTATGTCCGAAATGCTAGTTCGAGATGGAGAACTTGTCTGTGTTGAGTTGATGGCTTCAGATAGAGATGGAAAGATGCAAGGAGTGCTTTTCTCTGGTTCTATTCGTTATGATGCCCTCAAACACGTTTATGATGCTAGGGTGAATAATTAGTTTATATTTTAATTAAACAGAATTTAATTATTTATTTATCTGTATATACTTATAGATATCAGAAATCCCTTCCAAAAATTACTGCTTGGTCCTCTGCTGTATTTAAATTTCATTATTAGATTTTTCAGTTTAACCTAAGCTGGGGGATTCCCAACCTGAGGTCGTAAAGATAAGTTCAAAATAAAAAACAAATGTTCACTTAGTTTTGGTTATTTTTCTCTTATCAGAACTTCTTTATCTTAAATCAAACCTTACAATGTTGTATCTTGTGACAGCAAAAATAATATTGTATTATGTTTTTTTTCATATGCCCATACAATTTATTGTGTAAGGAGGGCATGGGAGGAGGCTTTCGTTTCAACAGGAGGGGCCATGGTTAACAAAAAAGTTTGGGAACCCCCTGAACTATACATATTCCCTGCTATCAGTAAATTTAAGGTTCTATTTCAGTTAATTAAATTGAACCATTAGCATAGGTAAACACCTTTTCTTTACAGTTATCTGTTGATCTGAGATTTGTTTTTTTATCTCAGTATTTCTCTCCTGATGCCTGAATTGATAAAGCATTGATAGATTACTTATTTACAGGTATTTGAGAGACTTAATGTCATGTTTTAAAATCTTAGATTCATAAAATTATTGTTGTTTTTGTTCCTTTTTTTTTAAATTTTAAATTTAATATGCAAATTTAATTATCATTATGTTAACATTTATGCAGGCTAGCCTTAGCAGCAAAATGGCTCATAGGATGACCTTTGGTTTACTCAATAACTCGTCTCAAAGGGTCGAGTTTGTTACGATGAAAGGTCCCCAAGGGAAAGGTCATGCTGAAATGGCGGTCACCAAACCTAAAGGTAACTCATTTCTTGCATACTTAGCTAAATTCAAGACTTACCGCAATTGATAAACAATAGAACTTTTTCAAATGAATATTGTTAATAATTATTTGATAACTATTTACAAAAAAACATTCAATTGAAACAAAATCTGATTCAAATAAAATTTTGTTTTTAACATTGTCTCAAACAGTGCTGCAACGAAACTATTCACTATTTGTCACTCCTTATGAGTTGATTCATCATTACTTTTTAAATTAAGAAAATACTATCTTTCAAACTTAGGAATTAAAAAGAAATAGAAAAACATAAATCAAGTTAAGTATGATTATTAAAAGATCTAATTAAATTTAAATTAATACCTTACTTTTAGGTGCCATGGTCTCTAAGAAATGGCCAACAGAAATTCAAAAGTTAATACCTACAAAAATAATGAAGGGTAATATTACAGAAAATGATTAAAAAAATTATTTTGTTAAAAACATAACCAGGATTTTAAAAAAAATCCAGCATTTATACTTGTTTTTTATACTTCAAAGGGAAAAACAATACTAGTACTATATGAAATACTATTTCGTATTAATAAAATAAGCTTTTAACAAAAAAAAAATTCCTTGTAATATAATAAATGGTTAGACACCATCATCTGATGTAACTGTGAAGTGAAATTATTTAATTAACTAAGGTTTATTTATTGTGGATAAGAAGAGGCATTATTTTTATTATTTAACATAAGATAAATTATTTTAAAATATCTTTAAAGATTAAATGTTAGAGAAGAATTGGTCGACTGTATCTTCTAATTTAAGGAAGAAATAGTTGGGGGTGCAGTCAAAGAAAACACCAAAATAAGAAAAACTTATTTATTATGTGCCGACGTTTCGGCCTACAATGTAGGCCATCTTCAGGGCGAATAAAACACGAGGCAGCTAGGAGAGCTTAGAATGCAGTGAGAGCAATAATACGTTATCTCGTATACGTTATACGTTACTAATACGTTATACGTATACGTTATCTGATAACGTATTATTGCTCTCACTGCATTCTAAGCTCTCCTAGCTGCCTCGTGTTTTATTCGCCCTGAAGATGGCCTATATTGTAGGCCGAAACGTCGGCACATAATAAATAAGTTTTTCTTATTTTGGTGTTTTCTTTGACTGCACCCCCAACTATTTCTTCCTTAAATTAAAGATTAAATATGTATCAAATTCTTATAATTATTGTAACCTACAAATTGAAACAGATTTCTTGTATATATGAATTGGTATCTAGGTTGTGGAGCCGAGACCCCTACTTCCGAGCCTGGAATCTGTGCAATAGATCTGTGGGATGAGGATTGGGAAGATCCTGAGGATATGTTCCTTTATAGGCATAAAGTAATTATTAGAAGCACTAGAATAGTAATTTCTCTCTCAAAAAACTTGTTCTGGCAAGTAAGAGAGTAGTTAAAAAGTGTAAAGAGTCAAGTATTGAATCAGTGTTTATCAAATTTGCATTATATCATTTTCATGGTCTTCGGAAAGCTTAACAATAATAATATGTATCAATTTTTCATTAATAGGAATTTTATTAAATTTGGAAATTTATGGTTTTCTCATTGAAATTTATACATTGGTCATTCCTCTGCAGGGTGACCGAATTCGTTTGTATATATCCAAAATGAAATACCAAAAACCATCATATACCAAAGAGCAATGTAATTAACATTGAAAAAAAAAAAAATTAGTTACAGTTTATTTGATCCGAAACATGAAAATAAGAATTTGTGTGTATGTATTTAATTGTAACCGTATACGTTAATTGACGATATCATAACCGTTTCATTTAATATGTTCATATATTTGAATAAAGCAATAGTCTTAGTAGTAAAATTATAAATCTTTTGATATTATCAATGTGGCATATATTTGCATATTTTTCAAAAGAAAATTTTAATTAAAGTTTGTGTAGTTTCTGTTTTTATAACTATTTTTATAATTTAATTCATTAAAACTACACCTTCTCACAATCCTAAGATATCAATCTTACTTTTGTGTATACTTAAATCAAGTGATAGTGAAGACATTATACGTACGACATATATTGTCAATACGTTATATTGAAATATGTTTTGCTAGAATTTTTTAAATTTAAATGTGGGTAGTTTTTATTTCATTTTTTTAAAATTTATTTATTTAGTCAAATTTTTTGTCAATGTTTCGGGAAGTTCCCTCATCTTTAGCAACGAAGTTCTTATGCATCTCTCTCAATTGTTATAAGTTAAATTCTATATAACCTTAACATCTTCCACTATCCATAAATAAATTTGTTATATCTTCGAACTATCATTAAAAAAAAAAAATCATAACAAGAGTTAGGGTATTATTCAGATAGCTAAATCATTGTCACAATGCACTATTTCTTGAAATTAAACTCAGTTACTACAAGTTAAATTTGTTATTCTTTAATTTTTTTTCATAAAGAGGGATTCATCAGAATCTAATAAGTGAACTTTTTATTAATAATAATCTTAGATTTAACTCATTTTTCTTGAAATTGATTTATAGAGACGTCTTAGTGATCCTAGCGCTAATCTCAGTGTATTTGTGCGAGGGGGTTGGCAGAGGAAGCCTAGCACTGACGGTAATCGCGCAAGAAGTGAGAATGAAGGCTTGGACACCATTGCTCAGTCGGTAACTCATATCCAAGCCGGAGACTTGAGGGATGGTAAGTCGTACGACTTGATTACATCTGTAGTTAATAGTTACGTGTAATCACACATTAAGAATGATTTTGAAATGTTTTCTCTAATCACTTGCATGGCAGTGTTGCATTACATAGCAAAGTGTTTCATTGCATTTTTAAAAAAAGTTTTGTTTTTTTCCCGTAAATTGATATACATTCTTTAAATTTATTTTTGTTTAAACTATTTTGATTATTGGATTTTCTTAAATCTGGTAACCTTTCGTTTAAGGGATGCATTTTCTGTTAATTTGATTATTTTGGTTGTAAGAATTATTTTTAATACTCAGAGAATAGAGCTTTTTTTTTTGGCTGGTGCTGAATTTAAATTTCTCTTATTTTGACTTTAACTATTTACTTTTTTTTTCTTATACAATTATTTTCCTAATTTCAATTTTGAAATAATTATTTAAAGTAAAAGTTAGAGGCAAACTGCTAATCTATGATTCATCTTTATAGCTTTTCAATGTTAAAAATAAAACAGCTATGATTATTTGTAAAACTAACTAGTTGTTAACCCCACAATTCACTAAATCTGAACATACCAACCAATATGACTTTGCTGTTCGCTACTTAAGATATTCTCGTGTTGTTAAAATGAATGTGTCTTTCTATATTTCTTCTCTGCTGTATTTATAGTACAGTAATATATTGTTCTTGTTTTTTTTTCTACATCAAATGTCAACTGTTTTACTTATACTTGTTTTTATCAGTTGACCTAATTGAAATATATTTTTGAGATTTGTCCGTAAATATCATATAAAAGTAAAAAAAATTTTTTTTATTTAATCATGCATTTTAATGGGCGGGGGGGGGGGGGGGCGACTAAGTTAGTAGAATGCTGAATTACTGTGCTATACAAATCTGATTCAAATCCAACCTGGCTTACAAGCATATGAGCATTATCTTGTCTTTATTGATTGCGCCGGATTGAGGATACTTCAACATTTACTAGACAAATGCTCTAAGCTGTCAATTAATTACAAAAGACTCATATCCATGACTGTTTTAAGACCTATCTGGACTGAAGGAATAAATCTTTAGAGCTCCTTTTAGCCATTGAGTTACTCTCATATCCAATCCTTATTATCCAAAATCCTTAGTAGTCTTCACTGCTCTTTACCTGTTTACGAATAGAATCATCCATAATGTTGCATTTGTTACTGATTTGGCCCGAAGCATATGTCAATCTTTTCATAGAAAACTTTATTCCCATTCAAACCCAATAGTTAGAAACCTAGCTTCCTCAATTCCTGACATCCTCCGAGGTGTCTGAAAAGATGGCCTTGTGACCTCCTAACTTGTATATCCTAATTTATTGTATTTTTAATACATTGTGAATTTCAATAAATAATTTTTTTTTAATGTACCGATTGCATACATAATGGCAAGCTTATTTGGGCTATAAATTGAGATAATCGAAACAATCTTTAGTTCAAAAAATCAAGCTGAGCAAAAATTTCTAATGCTTTCTATTTAACATAGAAATTAATTTATTTTTAGTTATGTGGATAAATGTTTCTGTTGTAATGTATTCTAGTAAAGCTTAATGAACTTTCGCACACTTGTTCATGGATTGTAAACATTCATTATCATTTAGCACAGCCAGTAGTTTATCAGCTGTAGTGAAAATTATTATTAAAATGTGTTTTAGTTATATCAGATATTCAACAAGATTATTTAATGTTTCATTTCTATAAACTTGAATCACGTGATGTTATATAAAAGTTGATCAAATATAAAGAAGGATTTATATATTTAGTATTTTTATTTCATAATTAAAAAAAGACAAAAGAAGAATATACAGTATAGCGTCGATTATATGAATGTTCAATTATCCGAATTGGCTTCATGGAAAAGATACAAGAAGAGGTTGACAATGCCATACCTAGAAAATAAGTTTAAAGAGCATTTTCTGTAAAATCTAATTTCTTGGAACTATTATTTAATACTTACTTCTATAATAAAAAAAAAATTATTACAGTGGAGCATCGAAGATCTATGAGAATGTTCAATTAACAGGACTGTTTTTTTAAATGTAATTTTAATTAACTTGATCAAATCATCCAGTTACTTATTTGGGTACTTGTGTGTTAACGCAGCCACCGTTATTTTTGCCTACTTGTTCGCATGCGCGAGCAGTTGTATTTTATAACAGTTATATTTCTAACAGATGATTATATTATACATTATATTTCTAACACAAACCATCCCTAACCACAATTTAAAAACGTTATGCAAGATAGCTGTTATAAAATATAACTGCTCGCACATGCAAACAAGTAGGCAAAAATAACGGTGGCTGCGTTAACACACAGGTACCCTTATTTGTATTGTTAAAATTATTGTTATATTAAATAAAATTTTACGAAAAATAAAATTATTTTTTCTATGAACGTCAATAAGGGGGCCATAATCATTTCTCGGAAACTGCAAAAAAATGAACTTAGACTTCAATACTATTTGTTTATTAAGAACTGTAAACCTAATTAGGTAATTTCATTTGTTTCTCTGAATCCCTTCCTATTCATTTGGTTGGTAATAGGTTGTACATCGCATTTGTGATCACTTTTTGTTTTAAAATTGCAGCATGTCAACAAGCAGACAACGAGTGGTTCGTTCATTAAAAGACAAATTGGAATTTAAATTTTTTTTTTTTAGTGAACTTCGATTATCCGAACCACCCACTATGACAACATTAGTTCGGATAATCGACGCTCCACTGTACTTAAAGACTTAGCTGCCATGAATAGGAAGTAAATATTGAATCAAACTATTATAACAACTTTCTTAGTGTCAGAATATTGATTAATCTTGCTATGTACGTACATTTGAATTGTTTGTTTGTTTAACTTGTGCACTACGCAATAAAATAAACATTTTTTTTTTTATAAGCGTGGCAATTGTTTTGCATTTTCCTTCGTGACTTTCGATTATCTGAATCACAATTGATGACAGTTCGGATTTTTTTTTTGTTTTTTTTTTTTAACATTCGCTCTATAAAAAACTTAAAAGTATATTATGTAATTACATTGTGTAGTCAAAGGCAAAGAATTTGACTACAGGGTCGAAACACGTAATGAATGAATTAAAATTATTGGCCGTTGCAATTCAAGAGATATTTTTGTATCTTGTTCATTGAGCCGTGAAGAAGACCTGCAATTAGGGCCGAATTGCTATTAGGGTCGAAATTTCAGTTTCTTATAAATAATTTATCTCTGTTTAAGGAATTAATTTTTGGTCTCGACTCAGACTTTTATCTTTTCCATACTTATACATTCCACTAATTATTATTCAAGACTAATTAATTTAATGTATAATTTAAAATAAATTTCTGAGACACTACCTTTTTGGAATTTCTTCTACAATATTCTTGTTTGGATTTGATCAGTAAATTAGAGTTAGATTCAGCTTTGAGAGAGCAAATAACAAATAGCACAGCCGTAGATTGATTTTGCAAAATTTAAATATCCTTATTTGCTTTGATTTTAAGTTATAAAAGTATGAGGTCATTAGTGCCTTATAACATTTTTTTTTTAATAGGAAAATTGCAGCAATTGCAATTTTTTTTTTATTATTAATCATAAATATTTATTTATTTTTTAGTTCCACTTGAGAATTTAAATATTGCCTAGAACATATCCAAGAGTAACCCATTATCTTCCCACAATCGTTTCATTATTTACTTCTGTAATGCTTTTGTTTTGTAGACTCTTGCATGCCTCTTAATGAAACGTTGGCTATTCTGAGAAAACTAAGGAGACACGATATAAATGTAATAAAGCCGAGGTCTAAGACAGCTGCCGACGGAACAGTCATTACGTACTGGTGTGAATTACGCGAGTTGCGTAAGAAATGCACTGGTATGTAAAAAAAAAATTAGCAACAATTAGTTGTAGATGGAATTAGTGATCAACGAGAATAGAAGAGTATTAGTATATAAAAATGGAACAGTAGCTATAGTGACTAAAAAATTATCCTTTTGTTTCATTCTTATCGCTTGCATGAACTTAAGCTTTTAAAGTAATTTTTTATTTATTTTTTGTTCTCTCCTCTTTATGTAATAACCCTGTGGAATGTAACTTAGTTTAGTGTGCAGTCAGTTTTTTGTTATATTAAATTAATATTATAAAGACATAATGATAACATCCCTTCAATTGAATAATTATTAAAATCTGGGGGGCCATCATTTCAAGTCATAACAAATTTTAACATTTCATTGGCGTCCTTCATAATATTCTCAGAAATAAAAATAATTGTGAGTTTTAGTAGGAAAAAATAGTAATTATGGGGATGTTTACATTTCAGTAATCATTTCTTGATGGAATAATTACTTAAATATATACATTTCCCATTTACACTCATTCCGCCATACGATTATTTTTATTTTTGAGAATACTAAAAAGAAAAGAAATGAAAAGTTAAAACTTGTTGTGACATAACTCAAAGCGACAGCCTGCTGAACAGAAACCATTCTGAATTTATAAGTATTAATTTTTCTGTATTTTTACTACAGCTTCAGATCTATAAAAAGGAATTCATCTGAAGTGAAATTTGTAAAATAGACTAAAGTATTGATTGTTTTTTGGCTAGGCATTTTCTACGTTTTCCCATAACCGAAGGCTTGATGCCGATTCCACTAATCTGTGGTTACAAACTTCTGTCCACGAACCACTACCGAAACCCAAATCCGTCATATCACTCTTTACGCAATCCTTCCATCTACGCATAAGTGGTACAGCATGGAATTTATAATGCCATAGAATGGGATGTATAAATTACTAAAAGTATTTAATATTTAATTAAAACTATTAACTTTTTATATCATTACTTTTTTACCATCAATCTTATTTTTAACTTTTTTATTCATTCCATTTATGAAATAAGTGAGTTGAATCTGAAGCAAAAAAAAAATACCACTACAATCGATGAGATTGGTTTTGCAGGGAGGTGATTTGTTCAACATCACACTCAACTGCCAGGTTTTTCCCCTAATAGAAGTTACCCAGGTTGGGTACTCTATAGAGGCTAGGTGAGCCCTTAATTTATCTGCCTCATCCGGATTTTAGCCCAGAACCTTCAGCAATATACTACTACCCTTCTCCTAATATGGACCTGGAACAATATATTCAGCGAGCTCATGCTCATACATGGTATATTTCATTCAATAAAATTAATATTGTTTAAATAATTTAGGTATTATGAAGATACTTATTGCATTATAGTAACAAAAATTAATTTAAAAAATATATATAAAATATCACAAAACATGAAAAGAAATAATTGTTTCATTGTTCAATATTTATCTAATAACTAAGTCTTGTAGTTTAATTATGTACATTATTTGTAATTAGGTAAGAAATATGTTTTTTTGTTCATTTAACGTCACTTTACGCTGCTATGGCTAATCGGACGATGCTACAGTGGGAGCTCTAAATTTTGCCTATCCAGGTTTAATTAGGATAGGGATTTTTAATGAGTACCTGGCATCGTACAGGCTCGGGACCCCCGTTTAACGTCCCTTCCGAAGGACGGCGTAACTAAGGATTTTTTACTCCCTTAAAAAAATCCTAGGGCCACCTGCCGAGCTACGAACCCGCGATCTTGGGTTTAGTAGTTTGTTACGCTAACCACTAGACCACAGGTGACTTATTTGCATACTTTTGAAGTGTACAAACGTTATTTAAGGAATACTAAATAAACGAGCGTCAATTTTTATTAAGTTAAAAAACTCCCAGGATGATAATGAACCTGCTTACTGCTTGAAAGTGCTTTATTTGAATGGCTTCTTTAACCTCTTCCTCTATATTGTCAATAAATTATGATGGTTTTGTATTATACAAACTCAGAAGAAGACCCGTAATGTGGGTAGAAATGTTGGTTTCCAGTAAATAGTTTATCACTATTTAAGGAGTTATTTTTTCACCTCTACCCAGACTATTTTCTTATCCATATTAAATAAAGAGGTATATACAATTTTAAGAAATGCTTATCTTTAATAAACCAGATTTTTATGTAATAGGATAGTTTCTTTACTTCTTTTTTTAATATCTCAATAAATGTCATTGTTACCAATGCTAATGGACAATTTCCCTAATTTTATTTTGGATTCTTAGTGTAATTTGTTTATGAAAGTCCTTCCTTGATTCCCACAGTTGCAGTAATTCTTTTGGGAGAGATGAGGAATTTGAGTCGCATTATCACCTGTGACCGTAATTGTAAATAAAGGCTTAATATATTTCAATGACGTGTTATTTAGAACGCAAGTCTCATGTTTGCGGCCATAAAATAAATGCTGAAATATAAAAATAACTGGTGAGAAACTAAATTTTGTTTTAATACTAACAACTATAATAGCTATTGAATAATATTAGTTGATCTTATGTTGACTGAGTATAGTATCAGCTCCCGATCTCACCAGCCCTGAAGAAGATCTGCAATGTGGGCTGAAATGTCAGCTTCCAAATAAACAATGCTTCGTATATAAGAGAATTTTTTTACCTCCACCGATACTATTTTCCTTCCTCTTACAATATAATACTATTCTTAACTTATTAGTTGTTTGAACGGTTGAAAGATTTATAACCAGGCATGGTTGCATAAGCCTTATTTGATCGTTGAACAACAAATTGATTAGGAATATTATTAATATTAATATACAAAAAAACAAAGCAACAATAATGTTTCAACAAAATTTAACACAATATGTCCACCTATCGCTTTTACAAATGCAAAGTATCAAAAGTGAAAAACACTTTTCAGGAGAGTGAAAAAACTGTTTCAAGATTCATTCAAAATCAGTCCTTATCATCAAACATATTTAACTTTGTTTTTGAGCCTTATAGATGACTGTATGAATTTTATATCAATTATCAATCCTAATGCTATATCAGGAAAGCGAAAAATGTGTTTTTGTTTTTTTAGATTCAATACTTAGCATTTTTATCAATGATATTACATAGTTATTCACAATTAGATTATCTTTAAATAATTTTAGTTCATAATTTATAAAATATTTATGAATTTTAAACTGTTTCAGAGCTGGACGATGGTGCTATCAATCCTTTGTGGACCATGCGCGGTTTCACGCAAACTTTCCATATGTGGAAAGAAAACAAACGAGCCCAAAGCATTCCTCTTAATTCGTTTCTTACTTATATTACGCTTCCATGGTGGAGTATTACTAAAGGTATTTCGTTTAATAATATTTAGTAGCTTTAAAAAAAAGGATGTGAACTGTGAAATTCTTCCAATATCTCATTACTATGAGTTCTTCTAACTTAATCAGTCAGAATGAAAACAGTTCACGTCCGAAAAATTTGTTTCAGGATATTTGGAATGTCAGGTTATTCATTTAATTGCTTTCAAATATACACTTAATTTCAGTTCTCAACAACTTAGCTGATTTTTTTATCACTTACAAAGAAGTTGAAAAACTAAATTAAATTTTTTATTATATATTCAACAAAATTCATAAACAATAAATCATATAATATCAATTTTAATAATTAGTATATAATATTTATAATTTATAATATTTTTGTTTTGAAGAGAAAAGATTTGTCCTGGTCGGGATTTGAACCCGGGTTGTCTGCATCTCCGGTGTAGTGTTCTAAACCACTGAGCTACCAGGGGTCGTGGTAGTTTAGAGTACTGCTGCAAAGAAGCAGACGACCCGGGTTCGAATCCTGGCCAGGGCAAGTCTTTTCTCTTCAAAACAAAAGTATTTAAAAATTATCACCAAAAAAATAACAATTAATAAATATAAATTTATAATATATTGTAAAATATTTCATAATAAATGGGGTTGTATGTATCATAAAAAAAAAAGTGATTCTGTGATGAAAATTCTACAAGAATGTTTGTATATTTCTGTAGTTCTGGTTGTGTCTTATGTGGTTAAGTCAAATTCTGTTTTAAATGAGTTAATTGTACTAAAATCAAAATCACGTCATTCTTATAGAATAGTACATAAGTGGCTAAGTAACTAAGTTGGCTGCAAATGGAGTTATTGCTCATACATTTACTCAATTTCGAGCCAAAGACTACGAGAATGACACGAATCCTCTTCCCTTAGTACAGCTACCTCATTCTGGACAAAATTCGACTTGGACACTTATTCACAGGGGCTACAGATACATTATATACTAGAATGTTCATGATTAATATAAATTGTTTATTCATCTTAATATATTCATTAAAAATTTATTTATTGTCTAACAACATACCCTAATATATTTTTCTTTTCTTTTTACAGATATTTTAGATACCCGAATCGAACCAATTCTTACATTCTGATACATTTATGAATTGTTTTTATTTTGAAGTTATGAATGTTTGTACCTGTTTTATTGTGTCAATTTTGTATTTTTAAAATTTATATGAAAATTAACTATGTACATATGAAATAATGTATTTTATATCTCTTTAATTATACAAATATATATTTCTTCTGGCAGTTTTACTGTATTATTCAGAATATTCCTTAATAATTTGTATATAGATGGTGATATTCACAAGGGGGAAAAAAAAACTGGATTCTGCTATGGTTAAATGCCATAGAACTAAATTTAAACCAACATTGTTATTGAAGGATGGAATTAGTTGGGAGGGGGTGAAGTCATAAATAATACCAAATAAGTAAAACTTATTAATTATTAGTGCCAACGTTTCGATCTACGTTGTAGGCCATCTTCAGGGCTATGAGGGAAAAACGAACAAAACTCTCTTCTCTCTTAGCACTGAAGATGGCCTACAACGTAGGTCGAAACATCGGCACTAATATTAAATAAATTTAACTTATTTGGTGTTATTTATGACTACACCCCCCTCCCCCCAACTAATTCCATCCTTCATTAGATTTTCCAGTCAACTATTTTCCTCTCTCAACTATTTATGGACAAGAATATATATAAATTACAATATGTAATAGATGATAAATTAATATTATGTAAACAAAATCAAAGCTATCTATCTGAATTATCGATAACTATTTAAATATAAAATTCGAATTCATTGGAATTAATAAAGTGTTATTACCTTAATTTGATCTTAGCTATAGATTTCTATTTATTAAAATTGCTCAAAAGATAAACAAACTTCAACAGTTCTTTTTTTTCCATTCAAAGATACAACTTCCTACAGAACAGGAGAAGACAACAATTTTAAATTTAAAAATTCCAATGAATACTAATTTTACAATTGAATACAAAACAGTTTTTTATTATAAATTCTGCTAGAGTACTAGCATTGCATTGCGAAATACATAATTCGGGAGTATTATATAGATGTACTTAATAATGTATTTCACCTATTGTAAGACTGCTTGGGAGTTGGTATATCCCTTGAGCCAGTAGAAGCCAACAGCTTTGATATGATTGAATCAGCAATAATTAATATTACAATATGACTCCAAATCAACTGAAACAGATGTTTTGTTTTTCTCAAGAGTGATCATTACAAATTAAAGAAGTAATATTAAAAATAATTCCAAAGATCACAAATTTAACAGTTTACTTCATTATTATTCACCACCAACTCCACTAGATAGCACTAGCGTGTGATATAAAATGATAAGGCTGCAGTACTATGCTGTACTGTTGTAATAAACGATAATATACAAATTTAAATCTAATCCTGTCAAAATTTATAAGTTGACATAATAAACCACTCATCTTTATAGTTAATGAGTATTTTGTACATAATACAGTTTTGTTTTCCTTTCTTAAGGTACATGCCTCTTTAATGTATATTAATTATATTTTTGGTACATTCCATGAGATGAAAAGACAGACTATCTTAAGTATTATACCTTAAATAGTGAGTGTTTTTAAAACGTATTAATTTCAGAGATTTCATTTGTCGCATTCCTGGCCCATCTAATAACAAATAACGATATCTGTTACACAGGTTGTTGCTTCGAGTAGAGTTACAAATTTTAACTGTTTATTCATTTATTTTTTTATATTTTCCAAAAATACAAGTCATCGTGAGCTGTAGTATGGAAAAGAGAATGTAATTATGTGTAATAGATATTATTAGTAGATATTAGTAATTGTTTCAACATGGAATAAAAGTTTCAACTAACGTTTAGAAGTATAGATGATATTTGTTTGTTGAAACGTTTATATCTAGATAAAATTATAACCAAACCTTTCACATTCTCCATAATAACATTCTCTTTTCCAAACTAAAGCTCATGATAACATGTATTTTTGGAAAATAATTAAAAGGAAACCATTGAAAAATTAAAACTTCTTGTGACTCAACTTGAAGCGACAACCTGTGTGAATAATTACCCAAAAAAACCTGTGATTATCAAATTACCTAAATGTGCTATATAACGCTAATAAGGCACAAATATAATTCAGTCATTAAATAGAAACATGATTAAATTAACAGTAAATTTCTTTAAAATAACTAAAATATTTTTAAAAGAAAAAATTTCACTCTTCATTTGTCATAATCTATTTTTTTAAGTATCTTAACACAACTTTTAGCTTTGTACTCCATACAATTTATATATTTCATTACATCCATAGCCAAAATAATACTACTGACATTTTTCAACAGCTTTAACATTACCTCTAGATTCAGTAGCTGCTTTCAAATCACTTCTATCAGGTGCAGATAGAAATGACAAGATATTCCTATAATCGATTGGCTCTATAAGACTGGCAAGAATTATATCGTGTACAAATAATGCTCTATTAGCCCTCTTTTCATCGAGCAGGCTTAAGTCAAGTTCTTCCAAGTCTTTTCCTGATGCAGAAGACAATAAAAATGTCTTTGAATTGTTTTTTTTAGTATCATTTGCACTAGCTTTCAAAGTCACATTTGCAGGACCTGAAGCAGGAGTCGTGGGCTGTTGGGACCGTTTAGTAACTCGAACCAATTGCTGGCCAGAAGTAGTTCGCACCTGTTGTCTTTGAAATTGCATCTGTAAATCCATGTACTGTGAAGCAGCAGAACCTTGAGTTCTCCTGACACCAGACAGTTGAGACAGAAGTTCAGTTATCGGATCGATATCTCTTGAAGGGCTTGAAGAGGTCAAGGATGCTAAAGAACTAGATGTGAAATTGAGGTGCGAACGTCTTGGTCTTGTGGTTATATTACGAGAAGTAGGAGCGTGTAGTGTAGTTCTGCTAGAATGTCTAGTAGATGTTTCATCTAGAAAAGATGCCAGATCTCTGTTAGGGCTTCTGTGTTCTACTGTCAAATGTTCAGCGAAGTTTTCAGTCACTAAATTCGGATAACCATATGGTAATGCTGCACAAATAGGGCAAACAATTTCATGATCAGCATTAGCATGTTCTGCATTGACATGTTCCAACAGGGCACTGTCTGAGAAACCGAATTTTCCACAATATGGGCAGGTAAATGATTGCGGTTGATCTGTGTTAAAAGCTTCACCGCTATAATAAAGTTCTAAATCAGACCTTGTTAGAATACATTGCATAGGGTGTTGAGTAGTATGGCGAATACTAGTGGCTCCAGCATCATAGCAACCTGAGCATAGATCATAATCAAAGCAAACCAAACACTTCCATCTTTTACCACGAAAATTGCCGTTCAAACAAGAGTCACAGCTAACACCTTCATGCCTTATCATAATGAACACTTATTTTTTTGTCAGTATACACTGGAATTTAGAACCATAAAGAACTGAGGAAAATAGAACGATAAAGAACAGAGGTAAGTGAAGCCATGTGCATTTTTTTATCTCACATTAAGCGGACAGGTACAGTTACAACATCCAGCGACAACTTACATACATTTCACGGAGAGGTAAGTTAAACTACACCGTTCACATTAAATAAAACGACTCGGAAATAAGGACATTTATAAACTCGTTTTTCAATTTTGTTCTGATACAAAATAATTGACTTGACAGACTTGACCCAGTGTCGCCAACGTAACTCATTATTTTTATTTCTTCAACAATGTGTTTATTGTAGCATAGATAAATCGTTTCATTTTATAATATTTACTCGTTTATTTGTTTATAAATAATTAAAATCATCTTGAATAGTTTATATGTAACATTGGCTTGGTATTCAAGTTCATTCATTAGTGTTATTTAGAAACCGTATGATCATTTTAAATATCAAAATATATTAAGCATAACCTATTCTAAGCTACCCACATTGTAACTTTAATTCAAATTTTATTGATTATTAATTAATTTTTACTCGATTTATTTGTCAGTTAAACTTTTGAAGTACAGAAGTTTTTTATTAATTTAGACATAGAAACATAATCAGTGGATCTACCTTGTCGGATATAGATACCATTCCAGGGCTCACCCAGGCTCTCTAAAGTGGGTACCTTTAAGCGGGGAAAGAGCTACCTGGAGAAGTTCTATCGGAAGCAATAACAAGTCATGTTACAATTAAGGCTCGACCTCCACTGAAAGATGCTTTTGGTAGTTATCAACTGTTCATCAAGATTTTACATCGGATCTTCGTCATTACTGTTCTCTTCAGCGATCGTGCAGAACATGAGAGCAATGAAAATTTTAAATAATACCAAATTTAAGCAGTTTTCATTTTAAAAATTCTAATAGTAATTTTACACTTAAATTTAGAGTAGTTAGCCACCTCGAATTCCCTGGTATATCACTGGTGAAGCGCCTTGAATTGATAAAACGTCAGTACTCTGGTGTACTGTTATTACAATAAACCATAAATTATTTTAAATCTAACCTGGTAGTTAACTCTTTTAACAAAACAATTTACCTTTTTATCTTTTAATTCAAAAGGTTTTTCTTGTCAGTTTATGATTTTAGATTCATAATAAAAAAAAAACCTTCAACAATTTATTTATTTGTGCAACGAGTTACACATGATTGCTGATGGATGCTCCAAACTACCTCCATAACAAATAACTAATACCTACACCAATAAAAACAAACCACCTCATTTTGCATTAATGGTTATTTTTAGTTTAATACTGTTAGTTCTAACCTGATAAATGGGTTGATTATAGTATGATAATTTATCTAGTGATTGCAAATGTTTTTGGTTCTATGAAACAAATTCCGTTGTGATATAAATACAAAATAAATTCTCTTTGAAAATTCAGTGTAGAAAAAATAACCTACAAGTAACCTTCCTTTTTTAAATTTACAATTTTGATCACCTACTGTATTATTTTTATAACTAAGAATACTGTGAATTACAAATGTCTGATATTGGTCTGGCAAATAAATACTGTTGATAAAGTTTGTAAACAACTTTTAATATATGTATAACTGAAGTGTGTAGAGTTTTTTACTCCTCCCTGAAGGTTTAGCTTTTGAGGTTTTATGGCAAGCTTCGGCAGGTAGGTCTATTCATTATCCTGCCAGACAACATAAGAACCCAGGATTAAATATCAGATTGAATTAAAAAAACAAGGAAAAAAAAAACCCTGAAGAACAAAAAATGAAAACAAAAAGGAAGGAGTAGACTGCAAACGCTAATGATGAGGCGGTATTTCGGTAGCGACTAATAAATTCGGAGATGGCTAAAGCTTATCTCAACTGGTATTTTTTCTCTTTAGCATTCGCGGAAGAGTCACTCAAGGCGACCCTCCGAGGCACAGCCACTTTTTATGGTCGTCTTTTGTCGCCCCCCTTCATTCTTTTTCTTTTTATTGAAATAGAACGGGGGGCTATGCAGAAGGTCGATGTTTAGGATGATATGTGCTAAGGGTATTTGTGTATTAGCCGGTCTGCATGGTCTGTTATCCTCCATTGTTTATAACCTGAACACTGAAAATTACGATAGTGATAACAATTACCTTCTTATCCATATTAATGGAAACTGAAATACATAATATAACCGGACTTGTTTATTAGCCTATTAGCCTAGCTTATCATTTCCTCTAACCTCTGCTTATCACTCGTCTCATTTGAGCTATTTGTCTGAGCGTTATTATTATTATGTTCTGTTTTGTTTTTGTCTAATTCCCTTTGAAATTATTTAGTATTTGCCTAATTCCCCTGTTATTTCCTATTTAAAATGACCATAATAGCATTTTGGGAAACAAAACCAGTACCACTACTAACCATGATGATAGTTCAGTTTAGTACTTGAACTATCAGTCTGTACAATATACAGCCTCTAGGCTGTACCATTTCTTGGAGAACGATTGTGCAGGGAGCTTTGTTTGTTCGTTCATTTACCGTCACTTTTTGCTGCTATGGCTAATCGGACGATGCTAAATTGGGAGCTCTAAATTTTGCCTATCCATGTTTAATTAGGATAGGGATTTTTAACGAGTACCTGACATCGTACAGGCTCGGGACCCCCAGTTTAACCTCCCTTCCGAAGGACGGCGTAACTAAGGACTTTTTAATCCCATTAAAAAATCCTAGGGCCGGCGGGCTACGAACCCGCGATCTTGGGTTTAGTAGTTTGTTACGCTAACCACTAGACCACAGGTCGCCCCAGGGAAGTGATTTATCCTAGATCAAGCACAACCGCCAGATATTACTTCGGACCTTCGGCATTACAACAGCGCTCTACCACTGAGCCACTCCGCTCCATTCCAAAACTTCGGGAATAGCTGGCTTTAAAGGAGGAAGATGTGAAATATGTCCAGAAGTATTTATGTAATGAGGAAATTATGTGAAAATGGTCATAAAATGGATTTTGACAAGGATAGAAATGGATATCCTTTCTTCGAAAGTGTAGTGAAAATTAATTGTTAAAAAGAGTAATTATTTAATAACCAACTGTTTCTTAAATTATTGTTGAATTTGTAGGAGCTATATTCCTTAACTCAAAACAGAACAAGACTTTCAACAAAGTTGATAAGATTTTTTAATAAGTTCCGCTAGCCCTGCTTTGTCTCTATCCTTTGTCTCATGAATGATCCTTAAGGATGTAAATTAAATGTAAGGACGTGACAGGATGTCGCTTCATAAACTCAACTAGTTCTGTTAATAGACAGAAATGGCAATGTGTAGTGTCTGCGGCTGTGAAGGAAATCGAATGTTTTATAAACTATCTGAATTTCACAGTATAAACAATAATAATAACATAAAAAATAAGCTTGGCTAATAACAAGTAATTAAAAATATAAAAACTATAAACGTATATTATTTTATGAAAAAATAGTCAGGGATGCCGTCAATGAAAACTTATTTTTTATTGTGTGCCAAGGATTAAGACCATCAGGCTGAGAAAATCCAAACAAAAATATTAATAGTGGTCTCATCAAAGACATTTATAAAACATAAATGATTCAAAACAGATAAGTTATTTATACTTATAGTCATAAATCCACCCTGTGGAATCTGAAGATCATTTTTTTGCTCACTCAGCCTCTTATTTGGAGGGAAAACTTGGCGTTTGAGCGTTATCAGGACAAATCACATCTCTGAACAAGAAGTTGTCCTAGAAACAGTTACCTCTACCTCGCATGGAACCATAACCCTTCAAAGGTTATGTTGGTAGAGGTATATTTTTTTAAGGTTATGAAAAATAATTGGCACTTATGAATATTTCTTCATTTATATAAACAAAAATGAATCGCCAAATGGGTTGCTAAGCGCAAAACTCGAGAACGGCTCGACCAATTCGGCTAATTTTTTTTCCTTATTTTTGTTAAGGCCCAAAGAAGGTTCTTATGGAGA
Source organism: Arma custos (assembly GCA_037127475.1). Taxonomy (NCBI): domain Eukaryota; kingdom Metazoa; phylum Arthropoda; class Insecta; order Hemiptera; family Pentatomidae; genus Arma; species Arma custos. The sequence goes on along the minus strand of CM073760.1, from coordinate 12,276,454 downwards.
GAAAAAAGGTAAAAATGACGAGGGAAATAATAAAACCAACACTTTTCTTGATCCCTTAATAAACAATAACATAACTATTTTAGAGCAATTACAAATTTTGTTTCATCAACACAATCAATTGAATACATTGTGTAAAACTTTACTGGAACTTAAGCGATCTGGTAATTTATCTATCTCAGTTGGATTTGGACCCAGAACCAACTCAGCACAACAATTCAGTGCTCTACTTACTGAGCTCATTTACATCATCTACGGTATCAGGCAATACACAAACTCACCGATAGAAATAATTTTGTCTCCTCTTTATTGCAATAATAGAATCAATGATAATCCATGGATTCCTATGACTGATCTGGACAAATAAAAACATAACCGTATTAATAAAGGTTTTAAAACCCAACAAGTGGATAAAATAATACTGTTACTAATTATTATTAATAATAATAGTGTCAAAGAAATCATTACCTTTTTAATATGTCCAAATTAATTTTTGTTTATGTAACCTACTGTAAGTGATGAACTTTCCCGCCTTGAAGCTAGTACGCCTGCTGCCTTTAATCATTTTCCATCTTCAGATCAATTCAATCGTTTATAAGATCAATAAACTAGTTTATAGAAACTTAAACCGTTAGAAATAATTTTCAATGGATTTTAAGAAATGTTTTTAGGACCTACATTACATTGCAAGGTATATTACTTATTCAAATATATAACTATTTATATATGTAAAATAAAAAATATTTAATGTGTATTTATATATTTACTATATTATATAGATATATTTATATCTTTAATACATCTTTTTAGAATTTATTATTGTTGAGTAAAAGTATTTTGCATGAAAATGGATTCCAGGAAATGTTTTTAGGACTTACATTACATCACAAGTTAAATTACTTATTCATATTTTTAACTATTTAAATTTGTAAATTAAAAAAGATTTATTATATATTTACATTTTCATTATATTATATAGAAATATTTAATGTATCTTTTCAAAGTTTTTATTCTCGAGTAAAAGAATTTCGAGCGGGATATAATTCAATAAAGTCACCACTGCCTATTCTTCACAGTTCAGTTCAGCTCCAGACTTGTCTTTGGATAGTAAGATCAGTCTTTAAAATTAACGGTTTTTAATAATTTTTTTTAGTGTTATTTATATAATATTTTTAATAGTGTTTAGATATAACACAGTTGTATACGCAAAGTGTTTATTTCAAGAGTTAAAATATAAATTATATTTAGAATGAAATAGCACAGTGAGTTACTCTCATTACATTTATATTTTTATTAAGAAATAGTTAAAAAATTATTATTCATCTATGGAATAAAAAGATGAGAACAATCCCTGTTTAATATTTAATGATATCAACTCTTTTTTTCACATTATGAAAGTCAAATTCATATTCATCATATTAATTATCAGGACTATTTTATTATTTTATATTTAAATAGATCAGAATTTAAAGTAGTTTAATCAATATTAATTATATATATATATAAATTAATGCATGGAATTTTGAAATCTAGTATGATCTATGATATGAATATTGTTGCAGTATTTCATTTCAGACAGTAATTTGACTTATGTTTTCAGAATGGATAGTTCTTAAATTAATCTGATTCAAATTTTATAAAAAGTTAATACAAACAGAATATTAATAGTATTTTTATATTTTTATTAATATTCTTGGCTACCGATGCTTCCAAAAAATATATGTAGGATTATTATTTTCAAAGATTGTAGAGAGAGGTTTTAATCCTATTTCAAGAATTTTAATTATTTTTATATAAACTTTAATTCTTAGGTTAAACTATTAAATCATTTACTTTCTGTACGGAAGAATTATTTTTCCTCTGATGATTTTTTTTTAAATAAGAAAGGAGTGTTATCTGTTATGCAGTTTTTATTTTTTAAATTACTTTTAGAATTGAAAGATTTCTTTCGCATTTATTTATAACGAAAAAGCGCGCTAAATTACTTAATTCTAATAATTTTTAAGCCGGAAAAATATTGAATTTGTTTATTATAGAATTTATATTTAAATTAATTTGAATGAGTTGAGGGCTATATTTAATTTGGTATAGTTTAATAAGTTCATACAAGATTTACAAGACAAGAAACTGCTCGACGTTTTCGCCTACTTCACCATTTACTGGAAGAACGTTCTTAGCTCCCAATTAATTAAAAAAGACTCATTTACATGACAGTTATCAGACCTATTTGGACATAAGGAGTTGAGCTTTGGGGCTCTACTAAACCATCCAATTCATCTCGTATCCAATCCTTACAATCCAAAATCCTTCGTAAAATCCTCAATGCTCCTTATTATGTCACAAACAAACTCATCCATCATGATCTTAATATCTCATAAGTTGCTGATTTGGCCCAAACTAGATACCTATCCTTCCATGACAAGCTCCATACACACTTGAATCCGCTAGTCTCTTAACATGCTTCCCATAATATTCCTGATAACCCTCCGAGGCGTCTGAAAAGAAGATGGCCTCGAGACCTTCTATAGAACTTTATTGGAGTTCTACCGATGTTTCCCCTCAAGTGTTTTTTGTTTTCATATCGTTAGTTCATTCCAGCAAATTTACTTGATATTATTACATGAGTGAGTGAGATGAAAATAGTTGACTGGATGATCTAATGTAAAGGAGATAGTTGGGGGGTGCAGTCAATAAGAACACAGAATAAGTAATGAACTTATATTATGTGCCGACGTTTCGACCTACAGTGTCGGCAATGAAATACGTCGGCACATAATATAAGTTCATTACTTATTCTGTGTTCTTATTGACTGCACCCTCCAACTATCTCCTTTACGCACATGATATTATTACAGTTGTAAATATCAATAAATTAATCTAAAAAAAAGTTTAATAAGTAATGATGGGTCTTGGGTTCAATACATGACAGATACTGTACTGTTTCTAGTACGATTGTGTATGGAGATGAATTATCCAAGATCAAACTCAAAGGCTGGGTGAGTCCTTGGAGATTTGAGAAAAGTCTGATTTGAGCCGAGAACTTTCCATTCGAATTATTTAAACCAATTTTTTTTTAAATAAAAGGAAATCTATAAAAAACTTTACATAACTTACATTTTTATTATTTACGCATTATTAGCTTACATTTTTAAAATCACAATATATCACTATTAGTTAGGAAATTTATCGATGCCTCTTTTATGAATTTAATATGATTTTATCAATAATAGCCTTCCTACAATAGCCTATTATCATAAACCAAATCTGATATTTTAAGAAATAAAATTTCTTTTTTGTTATAATATAAAGACCAAAGTAATAAAATGATTGCTTCGACCTGTTGATCCTTAATTTTCCGCTTCTTTCTTTAACGATTTCCTGGTAAGGTCTCTTAATATAGCCTTTATTCTTGAACGCTGAGAGCTCTACTTTCCTCAAATAATCTTGAGAAAGCACTTATAGAGTCCGTGGGTCAGGCCTTGGCGTAGATGGGAAGATTACGTTAAGACGTTTGCTATTTATTTGCATATGCATTTTGATTTATTAATGTACTTTATTTTTTACTTTTCATAATTTGTTATGTTTGATATTTGTATATTTTATTTAAATTGTATTTATTTTAGTTTCAGTTATGAACCTGTCATCTCCATATATTTCTGGCTATATTAGATGTTAATGAATGCAGTTGAGCGTAGATTATCCGATCGTCAGTTGTCCGAACTGGATTCGCAATAAAGATGCAAGGAAGAGTCTTCATTGTCATCCTCAGCAAATAAGTATAAAAATAATTTCTTTAAAATTTAATTTTCAACAATTATTTAATACTTAAGTATCAATTCCGTGGGTTGTCGCTTCGAGTTGAGTTACAAGTTTTTTACTGTTTATTCGTTTAATTTTTAATATTTTCCAAAAATAGGTTTTATCATGAGCTTTAGTATCGAAAAGAGAATGTAATTATGGGAAACGTGTATACTTCTGTAATCATTTCATCAAGAAATGTTTAAAAAAAAAAAAAGTTCCCACTAACATTTCGAAGAATAGTTGATGATATATGTTTGTTGAAAAGTTCATTTCTAGATAAAATGATTACCGAAATATACACGTTTCTCATAATTACATTCTCTTCTCCATACTAAACCTCATGATAACTTAGGAAAATATTTTTTTTTTTTTTTTTTTTTTTAAATTTAATTTATTGATATTTACAACTATAATACTATTACAATAAGTAAATCTGCTATATGTACAATACGACTTGAAAAGCACTTGTGGAGAAACTACCCATCGGTAGCACTCCAAAAAGTTCTATAGTAGATGGTCTCGAGGCCATCTTCTTTTCAGACGCCTCGGAGGGTTATCAGGAATAGTATGGGAAGCAAGTTGAGAGACTAGCGGATTCAAGTGTGTATGGAGCTTGTCATGGAAGGATAGGTATCTAGTTTGGGCCAAATCAGTAACATATGGGATATTAAAATCATGATGTATGAGTTTGTTTGTGACATAATAAGGAGCATTGAGGATTTTACGAAGGATTTTGGATTGCAAGGATTGGATACGAGATGAATTGGATGGTTTAGTAGAGCCCCAAAGCTCAACTCCGTATGTCCAAATAGGCCTGATAACTGTCATGTAAATGAGTCTTTTGTAATTTATTGGGAGCTTACAGCGTTTGTCCAGTAAATGTTGAAGTAGGCGAAAACGACGAGCAGTTTCTTGTCTTTTCAGTCTTGTATGAGGATTCCAAGTGAGACGTTTGTCCAGATGGAGTAGGAAAATATTAAAATGGAAAGGAATGAAAAATTAAAACTTGTAGTGACTCAACTCGAAGCGAAAACTTGAAGAATAATTAGCTACCTATACTCAATTTAGTATACTACTTATAAATTAGTTTTCACTACCTTGATAATATTTGCTATATACACATATATACTTTTTTTTTGTGCTTCAAAAGTTGTTGGTTCTTTATTGTGTGTTTATTACGCATTCCATTTATTTTAGTTATTATATAATGAATTACCTCTCTCTTTATATTTCTCTTTATAAATCAGAGTCTGTATATCTGCCAACAGTTCTGTAGACTGTCAACCCTTGACCCTGTTATAAGCCTGCAATGTGGGTCGAAATTTTGGCTTTAAAATAAATAGTTCTTATTTAAGAGAATTTTTTGGTTTATAATTTAATATTTTGTTCCTCGGTCCATTTGTTTCTTGTGGTATTCTTAATTGTAAGTTATTTTCACAGGGATCTTAAGTTGTTTAATAAAAATATGTTAATATTGAAAAGTAAAAAAGAGACCTTACATAAATGTTAAGACCGTGGAAAAATTCCAACGAAAAGCCTTAAGTCTCCAAACTAAAACAGAAATAGTAATTATCTGTCCAATATTTCGCCCATTCAGGCGTCCTCAGGATAGAAAGAGAATAACAGCAAAACAAAACATGAATAATGCACCCAAGAAACATCCCACCACCTCGAAGGCTCAAATGCAACTAATCATCTAGAAAAAAAGAGATTAGATATGTTAATAAATAAATAATAATTACTAGTATAAAGTCGTATGTTATTATTCCTCAGTTTGTCGCTTCGAGTTGAGTCACAAGTTTTAATTTTTTTATTCGTTTTTCTTTTAACATTTTTCAAAAATACTAGTAATTGTGAGCTTTAGAATGAACAAGAGAATGGAATTATGGGTAATTAGTAGATTTTGGTAATCATTAAAAACTTTTAACTATCATTTTGAGGAATAGATGATAAATGGTTGTTGAAAAGTTCATTTCTAGATGAAATGATTACCGAAGTATACACATTTCCCACAGCCTAATTCTCTTATCCATATTAAATCTCATGATAACTTGTTACTCAGCTCGAGCTACAACCTGTGGAAAAAAATAACTTGGGCGTAGCCATCTTAAAAATATGCTGTGAAATACTTCCACAAGTTCGGAGTAATGATTAAAATATGTGAAACATTTGTATATTTCAATGTCCATTAGTATGAATAGGTAGGTGTTATCGGTATCAGAATTATCTGTGTTACGGTTATAAGCAATGGCGGATAGCACTCTCTGGAGACCGGCTAATACACTAGTATCTACTCTTCATTCTTTTCTTCCTCCGATAGTGCTTAATCAATTAATGAAATTTACAGTAAGCCAGTAATGAAATTCGCTGCTCAGTCGTTTCCTGGGGCTTCTAACTTGTAACTTGTGTACTGTAAGGGTCTAAAGTTGTTCTATAAAGATATGTTAATAAATAAATTAAGAAGTAACTCAGCGTTACCAAAGTCGACTATGAATATATACCCCGGAATGTGCGTGGTGCGTCGTGTTTAAAAATCCGTCTGCCGCAGAACAGGTATCCTCTCGCCGAGACAGGTTCTACGACCGGCCGCTTGGAGCGGTGGTGGGGGTAATATAGGCAGAAGTGGGGATGGAAGGGAGGAGTGGGGGTCTATATAAGAAGGCACTTAGAGTGACGTCACGCTTCAGCTTCAGTCGGGCAGCGATGGCGGAGGGTGTGTGCGTCGACCGGGCGGTTCGTGAGTCTCTTTTGGCCAGCAAGCTGGTCCTCAGTGTCAAGGTGGAGAAGTGTCGTCCGCAGGACTTCCTGATGTTCCAGGACAAAGTGTGCGGTGTCAGTGTTCCTCAGGAGGACAACCACCGCAAGAAGAGGTGCGCCGACAGGTACGACTCGTCCGAGAGCTCTGACAGGTGAGTTATCACGCCATTGCAATTTATTATATAATAATAATAATATAGACTTTATTTATTCTGCGACAAATCCGTTTAGAATAACAATACAGGAATAATATATAACATTATTTGTCTTAGTGAAAAATATTATACATTTAATTAAGTAATAAATGAGGAACAAATTAAAAAATGAATTTGTGAATTACCTCCTGTAACATATTTAAAGAAAACGATTGAACGGAAGGAAGAAAACAGTAGAAATAAGATAACAATTATTGTATAGAGAGAAACAATTGATAGTTACATATATATTCAAATGTTATGAAAAGCAAAACAATAAGAAAATAATAAAAGATAAAATACAAACTATGATAACTATTTAATTACCCATCAGAAGCATCATTTTCATATGTTGTTTGTTTTATTCCTTATTGGTTTCTTACATTACATGCAAGTATTGGAAGGTATTTGACAGATTAATGTATTAGAATCCATTCTTCATCAATTTGGTATGATTATAAGACCAACATAGTCTTCAAACGTCGCCAAAAAGAAGTTTAAAGAACTGATTGAAGCTGGAGAACCATAAGTATAAATAATGTATGTTCACTATTGTTATTGTAAATACCGAATCATAGCTTGATCAAAATACAATTGTTTTTCGTCATATATTTTCTTATTAAATAAATAAATTAATGTATGTATAAATGAACCATTGAATATAAAATTGTGGATTTAACAATATTTCTTATGTTTTATTTTGTTTAATACTTGACTGAAATGTTTACTATAGTATTACATGTCTGAATATATAGTAATTGAAATTAATATGTGATTCTTGATAATATTATTAACATAATATAATATAAATATATACATATATTTACGTGTTTCAGGTTCAGTTTGTAAATATGAAGTTCTATTTTAGCCAAGTTTCGAGGTTTTATTTCTCTAATATTCATTTTTTGATAGTAATTGATTTAACGAACTACAAATCGAGTAAAATGGGGGAAAAAGCAAGTGGTCTAAGAAAAAACCTGTACCACTACAACCCGTGAACGGCTCTGGGGTTCAGTACACGGTAGAAACTTTACTGTTTCAAGGACTGAAAAAAGGACTTCAGGAAGGTGATTTGTACTGGATCACGCTCAACCGCCTGATTCCCCGCCTTGTTTTGGGTACCCACTTTATAGAGGCTGGGTGAGCCCCAGGAAGGTCCTAGATACTATACGATCCATCTCCGGCTGCTGACAGGCTAAATAAAGGTCTTGCCTTCAGTGGGATTTGAACCAGGATTTTCGGCATGGCAACTCAGTGCTCTACCACTGAGCCACTCCGCTCCCTAATTTGCCATAAGAAGAACTTAGTAATTACTCTTATAGGTTTCCAGCGCCACTATTATTACAAAAGACTTTATTGGTTTCTTCTTGTTTAGAACGTGTTGCTAATTTTTTTGCCAACGTTTCGCCAGCCATGCTGTTGGCTTCTTCAGGGCTGAAATGAGAATCAAAATGAGAATCGGCTTATTTCAGCCCTGAAGAAGTCAGCAGCATGGCTTGCGAAATGTTGGCGAAAAATTTAGCCACACGGTCTAAACCAGAAGAAACCAATAAAGTATTTTGTAACTTAGTAATTGTTTATTCTTTATATTGTTAGCAATTTAAGTGAAAGTATTTTAATAAATACAGCGAATATTTTTTATATATATATATATATATATATATATATATATATATATATATATTTCTTCAGTTAGTTAATATAAAACTATGATTTGGAGACGTTTCGAGAATTAATTACTCTCATATCTTGCTCTAAAACGGTTTTATTGAATCACGATTATTATTTATAGTCATTAAGATCACCCTCTTCTAGTAGTATTTAATAATAAAAAATAATAATAGGATAATCAAAGGAAAAAAATGGTCCGGGTATAGGTCAAAAATCTCTTATATAGGGAGAACTGTTTATTTGGAAGCCGACGTTTCGACCCACATTGCTCTTCTTCAGGGCTATTGTTGTAGGATCACATATGAAAATGGACATTTTCATTTGAATTTGGTCCATTTTCAAGTATGATCCTACTACAATAGCCCTGAAGAAGTCACACATATTAACCTAATTTATATTACATAAATGCATTAATTATATTATATATTCCTAAATAGTAAATATCATATATCGATTTTTATATCCTGTAGTCTAGTTGGACATTTTTTAGAGTATGAAAACATCGAGAAACCGGTTGTTTGTAAATATCATTTCAAAAACATCAGCCCGTATAAACATTAAATATGAAGACAAAAGGCATCAAATTAAGATTGATTGGTTTGATAGCTATATTGTTTTTAGGAATTTATACTGTCTGATGATATAATAGTGATAACCTCATGTCTTTATATAATATATTGTCATAGTTATGTAATATTTTTACCAAACAAGTCCGTTGAAAATTCATTACCTAATGATAAATATATTTTTAATTGTTTTACTCCAATAATTCTACGATATATATATATATATATATATATATATATATATATATATATATATATATATATATATATATATATATATATAAGAAATGCTGTATTAAAATAAGATAATTTATTATTTTTTACTGTTATTTATTTTTAAACTTATCAGGCGATTCGAAAAATGAACATGAGAATAAACAGATTATTTTAAATTCAATATATAACCTTTTTGAAACAATTGAAACATTAAAATAAGAAATGGTTTAAAGCAACTTTGGATATGGTTTACGTATAATTGATCCTATTAGGAGGTTAGGATTTTTTTTATATGGGAGTAAAAAATCCTTACGTATGACGCCCTTTGGAGAGGACGTAAAATGGCCGCCTCGAGTCCTTACGGTATCAGGGACTCGTTAAAGATCTCTAAGCTTATTATATTACATTCTCTACTATATACCTAGATCCTTAACCTGGGCCCACACACTAACCAATATGGTAAAATTAAATATTTTTATATATCTACAACTTTTTGTGAAAATCAGTTGGTAACGGTAACGGACGTATTAAGATAAGCAACATGACAGTACGATGATGAACATGAGAGTACGATCTTTCAATACTTCTCAATCTTTTTAGCAATAGTTTCAAGATTGTATAGATAAAAAATAGATTATAAATTGCCAAGTCTATAGTCGGCGCGGTTTTTTTCCTCTCCTGTAAAATCGTACAAACTGTTCTTAGGCGGTATTGTTTTGACAGCGACGATATATTGAAATAATCTAAGTATTAAAAACACTATTTTTAATTGTTTAAATCCCATTATTTAAAGTATGTAGGGATGCCAGAATAATAATTTTTTGCTTAATAGTTTTAGGGTGTTCATAAGAAATGTCGGTACTAGTATGTATATTTAAGGGCCTGCTGGCATCAGCGCGCTCTGGTGTCACTTTTCTTAACCATCTCCTACTGTTATCGTAACCTTTCTTTGTTTTGTTATTGTTTATGTCAAGTTCAACGTGAATCTGTTTTTGATTATTTCCTTTAAATATGAGTTGGAATTTGAAGATTTTTCGCAAGGTGTACGATGAAGAAACAGCTGTTAGGTTTCTTCAGGAGCGGAATGTCATTCCCCAGAAAATGCGTTGTGGAAATGGACATTATATGAAACTGCAAGTGGGGAATAAAATTAGATGGAGATGATTTTTGATGCAATTTTTGAAGATATTGCTCTTTTTAATGAGCATTGTTTGTAATAAATTTTTCATTGTTTATCAGAACGTAATATTTTAGATATTTATATTTTATTCATTAAATAACAATTTTTAATTAAAAAATGATCATATTTTAGTTAAAAATTGTTATTTAATGAATACTCCTTGTAATAAATGCTTTATTATTTATAGTTTAATTTTGTCTACATGTTCCTCATTTATTTCATTTCCTATAATCTGTTGTATCATAATGAAAGGCAATGCCTATTTCAAATTGATACATAACCTGACAAGGTCCAAATAGTTGAGGTAAGTGACACCTGAGCGCGCTGATGCCAGCAGGCCCTTAAACATACTAGTACCGAAATGTCTTAATGTAATTTCATAGCATTCTCTGTATTTAAATTACAGTCCTAAAATATAAATTTTGGTATATGATTTACCGTTTTATTTTTTAAATCGGCGTGTTTTTTAAAATTTAATAGTCTCATGGCAGCAGCACTTAATTTAACTTTAAAAAAACTTTCACCACTATAGCCCATGAAGGATGGTGACTGTAATTTTTCTAGGAAAACGGTTGTGCAAGGAGATAATTTGTCCACGATCATGTTAAGCCTCCGTGTTTTTCCACCATTTAATTGTACCCAATTAAGAGGCTTGATGAGGTTCACAGGTTGGGCCCATGTTTAGCTTTTTACTTTCAGATAAAATAATTTATCCGTCCCAGCTGGTTTTGAACCCGCAACCTTTGTAATTACAACCCAGTGCTCTACCCTCTTAGGAACCCCACTCATCTAATTTATTGAAATGCTCATAAATGTCCTTATTGCTTCTAAATCTATATTGCTGATCGTCTATGATTGTAGGTCAATATATTTTCTTTTATAGGATCGGTGAAGAGAATGGATTTTTCTGACTTGGATAAGACCTCTGGTAGATCAGTGGTTTAGAACACGGAAATGCAGACCACCCGGGTTCGGATCCTGGCCAGGAAATCTTTTCTCTTAAAAACAAAAATATTTTATTTTATAATTGAAATAACTCTTTACTAGAAAAATGTTGCAAATATTAAGTGCCTTTTATAGTCTTGATTCTATTTATAAACGCTTTTATAATAATTTCTACTTTTTAGACTTTTTTCTATTGTTTGGAATTTCGAAATGAACTTCTTCTTCAGTTGTAATGTTCTATTGTTCCTTAGTTTTTTTACAATAGAAGATTTATAAATTATATAACCTTCTAGTTAGGTTTCGCTGTTTAAAAGATCAAGTTCTTATTTATTTGGTTTTTATTAATTAAAATACATTAATCATTAATGAAGGTAATAACCTGAGTAAATGAGTACTTGAAGGCAGTAAAAAGACCTTGGTTACAGAATTCATACAAAGAAGTTATAATGTAAAGAGATTAAATACAAAGAGGTTATGTATAAGTTAAAGAGATGACGAGATAGTCGTGAAATAATTGAAAGAGCATTCCCGAACGGGAGAGGGCCAATGTCATTATCAAAAGGCTCACCTCTTTCACCTTCATTATCTAACCTTCTTATCTTGTATTTCTCTCTTGTTATAGTTATATTTATGTTGTCTATGGTCATTATTTATTTAATTCTTAATTGTAATTAAATTTACAATTTAATTATTTTCTTTCCAAAGTTATTATTTGAAACAAATTTATCGGCACATTCTATACAAGTGTATACTGTTGGAAAATCGATTTGTGCATCCATGGCAACCGTATGTTCTGACCATATGATATATTACGTGTAACCTTTTCAGTCATGTTATCCTTTCTCACTTTTATAAACATTGTTAGGTATGGTTAAGTTTTATAAAACCATGATGTGTCATGTAACAGGTTCTAATTCTTCAAAACTTAGAACAACATATACTGTATTAAATAGTTACAATATCTAATCTTACTAATATTATAAATGTGAGTGTTTGTATGTTTGTCTCTCTTTCACGCAAAAACTTCTGGACGGATTTGGATGAAACTTAATATAGGTTATACATCAGAATAACACATAGGCTATAACAAGCGCGGATTTATGGGGTCGCAAGGGGGCACGTGCCCCCCCCCCCCCCCTGACAGTATTTTAGGTACTGTGGAGAATCAATTATTGTACATAAATAAAGGCAAATCATAGTTGTTAAAATAACAGAAAGAACATGAGTGAAACTATTTGTTTTGAAACCCTATCCATGATCTATGTGGGGGCACGGGGGCATGTGCCCCTCCCGTTATAGTACATAATTAAAGGTAAATTAGGAACTTAACATCTTGAAATTTGTAGTTAGGTTCTGTATATAGCTTAAGAAAGAAATTCGGATAATTCCACTCCAAGGGTTTCCCCTTTAATATAATAGGGGTTCAAAGGTTGTATAGAATCCGTCAGTTTTGAAGTTAGACATCTGAAATTTCGGATGTTCGAGTAACTTATATTTAAAAAAAAATTAAATTATTTATTTAAAATGATCTTTCACGAAACTTTACGTGGCAGACCAAATTCCACGCGTGGGAAGCCGCGGGCATAAGCTAGTATAGTATATATTACGAAACTATTAATTTTTTTATACAAGGTACAGTTGCCTCTTGCACTAAATATGCTACATTGCTTTAGAACACAATTGTTTCGTACAAAAGTTAATGATAATTCTATTTATTTTTATTGCACCTTGCTGGGTGTTATCTAAATAATTTTAATACAACAGCATGGGCCTGGTTAGGTTAGTTTGTACTTTGCTATATTGCTGAGTTGAAAGTCTAGGATTCGAATTCTGATACAGCAGATAAATTTTTAATTTATGTAATCTGTTAAAGGCCAGGAATGGACCCTGTATATTCTGAAGATCCATATAACCTGCGAACACTTATTTGGAAAAAATCTGGTTCAGCATGATTTAGGACAAATCACTTCTTTACATAACCGTTTCCTAGAAATTTTACAGTTTAAAAACTCCTCAGTTCATAATCAACTTATTAAAATCTTGGAATTTTATGAAGCCTGGCCGAAATTTTATATACTGATCATTTTTTCCCTTTCATTATTACGGAAATAATTAATTTCGATCTTTTACCTTTATAGATTGTGTGTTTAAATATATATCCTTGTCTGTACAGTGCACAACATAGGAATCTTTTCAGGTATGATTCGGCCTCACCAAACATGTGCTAGTTCGTAATTTGTGAATTTATTAATTTTTACTAGTTAATTGTCAGTCTAGAATAAATCTGTGTGAACTAAGTGATTTATTTGGATAAGTCCTTGGTTCCTTATAACTCAACATGAAGTTTTTCTATATATCTTATTTAGAGAACATTATAGATGTTATGTAAAATGCATAAATATATAACTACGTGATCATATATGGTCAGTTTGTTCTTCGGACGTCAGCATTTTAATTATTTTTTGTTGTTATTTTGTTTTTCATAAAATTTGTATATGTATATAAATATATATATATATATATATATATATATATATATATATATATATATGTGTGTGTGCGTGTGTGCGAGTGTGTACATATATATTACATGTAACTATCAATTGTTTCTGTCCATATAGTTATTGTTATCTCATTTATATATTCTTTTATTTTCTTCTTCCTTTATAGGAAATAGTCCTCTTTAAATATTGTTTTAGAAGGCAATTCATAATTTGTTTTCATTTATTTTTTAATTCCTTCTTCATTTATTAATCTAATTGTAATTAATTAATTAAATGTAATATATTTTACTCTTGAAACATTTTAGGTTATACATCAGTCATGTATTGTTATTCTAACGGTACTTGGCCCGTATAAATTAAATTTTTATTGTTATTAATATTATTGTTATTAGCCAGTGTTTCTATGAATATTTATTTTTTTATCTATTACTTGGGAAAACCCATATAGATATGAGAATGACACCGCCAATTAACATTACAAACAATGATCTTTTTTTTAATTTAAGAAAAAATAAAAAAAATTTAAATAAATTTTTCATAGTGCCCGATCAGAAAAATTATAAATATTTTTAAAAAATGGCAAATCATAAAGCCACTGACTTTGACTTCTTTAACCTTAAAACAAAATGTAGTACTGTTTTTTAAAGATTTAAATGGAATGCTTCGATTAAAAAAAATATACAACCTATATCTCATTGCAACAATTTGAGTTTAGGAAAATTTGAGTCATAGTTTTCAATACAGAGAATGGATGTGAAGTAGGATTAAGACATTTTTCTGATAAACCCTAAATTTTGGATTAACTACAAAACAAAACAATCTTAGAGGGGACTCATATTTTAGGGCGTTCAAAATAAGTGCTCAGCTAAACATCTATTTTCAGAATAATTACTGTAAATAAACAATTATGCAATTTGTAAAATATATATTGGTCCTTCGTGTAACCTCCCAGTATATCTCAAAATGTTTTTGTTTTTTTCGAAATTGTTAGTTTGGACAACATGACATCATTGGACAGTAAGCCTTATCTATCTATTATCTTGACTGTCGACCAACTATTTTGTTATGATGAGAATCGATTCGAACGAAATTGTGTCAGTGTCGGATGTTTGGGACTGGATGGCAGCACCGCGACCGTGAGGTTAATGATCCAAGCAACGGATGTGGGTTCGTCGTTAGGACCCTGCGTCGCCCTTCCGCTCTTCCGATACCAATATCGATCTTTCTGTCCTCATCGAATCTGACAAGTAATCGATAGTCAGTTATACGGTGAAAAATAATATATATCTTTTGCAATGCTAACTAAATTTAATAGTAATTATTCCGCTGGTTATCGCTTCGAGTTAAGTCACAATAAGTTTTTATCATTCATTCGTTTCCATTTTAATATTTTCCAAAAATACAAGTTATGAGCTTTATTGTGGAAAAGAGAAAGTAATTATCTGCACTGCTCAGATTTCGATAATCATTTCATCAAATATAACCCGAATCCTCTGTCTCTCCGTGACAGCGCTCTAACCATTTGAGCCACCGGAGCTGCCTGCCGGCAGGGGACAAATCTATTCTAATAAGAGAATAGGCATATATTTTCTCTTTAATATAAAAATATTTAAAAATCAAAACAGTTGACCAAAAATTTAAAAAAAATTGTAAATGATATATGTTTATTGAAACGTTCATTTCTAGATGACATGATTACCGAAGTATACACATTTCCTATAATTACATTCTCTTTTCCATATTAAAGCTCATTAAAAGGGACACGAATAAAAAGTTGTAACTCAACTCGAAGCGACAACCTGCGGAATAATTACCCTTTTTTTTCTCTTTAGATTTGTATACACACCTGTCAAGTACAATCAGCTGATTGGTTGACAGTAAAATTAAACAAAATAACATAAGAGGCATGAAGATGAACAGTAGCCAGCGGTACCTCTCCCGTGGCTTGATTTAATATTCTTACGATAAAAGATCCCTCATCCACGTTCTTTTTAGTCTCCTCCTAGTGTTCTCAGCCATGAGAGTACTGGCCATTTTATATATCAATGAAAGATGTCCGTGTAGTTTTTCTTGGAAGAGTTTGTAGTATGTGTTCGTGAATCGTTGGTATTTTTAAGTCAGTGTGCAGAGGTTGTTTTGTTTATTTAACGTCACTTTATGCTGCTATGGCTAATCCGGCGATGCTACAGTGGGAACTTATATTTTGCCTATCCAGGTTTACTTTAGGATAGGGATTTTTAACGAGTACCTGACATCGTACATGCTCGGAACCTCCTATATAACGTCCCTACCTAAGGACGGCACAACCAAGGATATTTTACTCCTTTTAAAAAATTCCTAGGACCACCTGCCGGGTTTCGAACCCTCGAACTTGGACTTAGTGGGTTTTAATACTAACCACTAGACCGTAAGTCGCCCCGTTTATTATTTTCTTTGAGTCTGTTCCTGCAATGCCGTAAATTTGTAATAGATATGTCCGAATTGGTTTCAGTAAGTCAGTGTACGTTTTTAATTTTTGACTTGTCTTATCACTCTTAGTAATTTAAAATAATGCGAAGCCTAGTTTAAACTTACATTGATTATTTCCTGCTTTAGTTAGCCCATAGACCACAAGCCTAGTAAATTACTTTAGAATTAGTTAGTAAACTTTGTCGGAAGTTTCTGACTCGAAGTAAGTTAGAACTACTGCCGGTAACTGACAACTACTGTATCGAAATAGCTTTGGACTAAGTCCATCTTATAATTAGGTAAATTAATTACCTATTTCTGAAAGCAGTATGATTCAGTTCACGAGGATACTGTGTTACCAATTTGTATATCCGTGGTTCGAGACCGGCCTATGTAGATTATTTGTTTTCTGACGCATCAGCTACCCCTGGATTGATTCATGAGGATTTGCCTAGGGCTCGCCCAGCCGCTGTAAATTAAAATACCCCTAACCGGGGAAAAGCCTGGTAATTAAGTGAAGTTAGTCTTAGGATTTTTTTAACGGGAGTAAAAAATCCTTAAGTCCTTCGGATGGGACGTAAAATGGCAGTCCCTGGCCTGTGTGGTGTGAGATACTCGTCAAAGTTCCCTATCCCAATTATAAATTAAGCGTTAAATAAGTAAACAAACAAATATAACCGTTGGCTTAGAAACAGCACAGTCTCCAAGAAGTACTGAATCCAATATACTTGATGGATTGCAGTGGTATCGATTCTTTTTTAAATATATTATTGTTAGAATATTCAGTCTAGAATAAGATGAGTGTATTGGAGTATGTAGGATATTACAGAAAAAGGAATTGCAGAGCGTATGCACCTAGTTTATATAACTGAACTGATCTATGATTGAGATGTTACGATCACTATATCTACATCTTCGCTATGATTGACACGGGGTCGTATTGGTTTGTAACATATGAAATGTCAGTGAAGGTGTAAATTTAAATTATCAGCAAAAACCTATTAAATAATACTTTTATTAATCAAAATGGGATCCTTCACTTTCCATACACTTCTCCCAACGTGAAACAAGCATTTCTATCCCCGCTCTGTAGATATTAGCTGTCACGGAAGAAGCGAAATCTCGGAAGGCCGATTTCTGGGCATTTTCGTTGTCAATTTTTTTATTTTTAAAAAAAATTTCCAAACAACGGAAAATGTAAAAATCAGTTGGAGAAAGTTCCGGAGAATATGGTGGGTGAGGAAGGACCTCTATATTCAGCTAATGAAAAAAAAATTGGGGTAGCTGCTGGGCCTTGGTTAATTCATGTGATACCTATACTTCCAGTTTTTTTGTCTTACCAAGCTTCTTAAGGTGCATGGAAACTTTCATGGCATTTGCTCCAAGTTGTGAACCTAATTCACGAGTGGTTTGGGAAGGGCCCGCTTAGACCAGCTCTTTCAACTTTTCGTTGCCCAACTTAGTCTTCGGCCTACCACGTTCTTTGTTGGTAAGGCCATGGTCCCCAGACCGAAATTTTTCAAACCGACGGAAGAATGTACTTTCGCTCACTGTATCTTCACCGTAAACAATGTTAATGTTTCGGAACGCCTCCGTGACGCTATGGCCAAGTTTAAATTCGTAGAGAAAAATTATAAGAATGTCCGCGGAAGACATAATTTTCACTTTAAAAAGGAAAAGTAAGACTGATTATGAAAAGGGATTGAATGATCTTTCAAACGGTATACATAACTTAATTGTTTGCGTACAAATAATCTAATCCCTAATGAAAAGAAAACTGTAAATTAACGAAACAAACGAAACTGATATTTCATCCGTTACGAACCAATAGTAGTATAAGGTACTTAGCTTGGTAAAAGACGAATTCCTTACGTTTTAGGAACGTTTCGTTCGTAAGCGATAAACCGAATGGTAAGCTGATTTTGCGTTAAGAGTGATCTAACAGATTTAGGGTTGTTGTTTGTTTGTTCATTTAACGTCACTTTTATGCTGCTATGGCTAATCGGACGATGCTACAGTGGGAGCTCTAAATTTTGCCTATCCAGGTTTAATTAGGATAGGGATTTTTAGCGAGTACCTGACATCGTACAGGCTCGGGACCCCCGTTTAGCGTCCCTTCCGAAGGACGGCGTAACTAAGGATTTTTTACTCCCTTAAAAAAATCCTAGGGCCACCTGCCGGGCTACGAACCCGCGATCTTGGGTTTAGTAGTTTGTTACGCTAACCACTTGACCACAGGTGACCTTGAGATTTAGGGTTGGGTAGTAATAAGTGGACAGGAGTTGGTTAACAGCGATTGGAGGTATCGGCATCGTGCCCTCGGGTTCGGCGTTTTTATTATTGTTTTATATTTATTATGGTATAATTATATTACATCATTTGTAAATTAAAGATATCAGTTAATAATTCAAATATTTCATGTTTTAAATTTAAACATAATCCTCAAAATAATTATTAAGCGTTTCTGAATAGACCTGAAACATTTTTCCGGAACACATACTTCTTACGTGAGTCAGTAGAGCGTTATTAGAAATATATTTAAAATTTTTCGACGATGAGTAATGAAACTAGTTCCTGAAATAAATATATTTTTTCATATACAATAAATACTTTTGCCACTACCGAGTTGCGAAGACCGTGTTCGTAGAACTCGTCGTGATTCGGAGGCGTCTATTTTGGTGGAGAGTTCAAGGTGAGCCCATTGAGCCGGTGATGGGTTCCTTGTCCCGAAATACTTCGTTAGGTTTCCCGTTTATCGTGTTATTTTTATTAATTTTTTTATGGTTACAGTTATAATTATTTATTTTATAAATAAATACTATTTATAAATAATTTATCTATACTTTTCTATTAAAAGTGGCTTTGAAATAAAACGATTTATTGATTAAAATCATTAGATACTTAAAAAAAAAAATTTTGTTTATGTAAATTGTTTATAAATAATTAACTCAAAATGAAAGGAAATTATATATTATATTTTAATTATATATATATTTATTTATTTTTTTTCCACGAATCGGCCATCGAGGACCACGCGAATATCACTTAATAATCTTCTTCACACTCTCCGCCTTCCTTCTACTCCAATACTCTCTCATCTTCCTGGACTGTTCTTCTCGCTCTTCCTTAGTCCATTTTCTCCCTCGTCTTTCCTTCCTTCCTGCAAGAACCCCAACTTCTTTTAGTTTCCTCCCGAAAAGCTCTCTATCCAAGCTGCCCTTATCCTTGACTTTTAGCCTATCCAGCTCCTCTTTTATTTGCTTCACATATCCACCTGTTCTCTTATAGCTTAAGACTTCATCAAAGATTTCTTTGTTCAGCCTCTTATTGTTCATTATGACCATGTGACCGTAGAACCTCAGTCTCCTGGCCTTGATGACTGTTTCAAGATCTTCCGAATTTCTGTATATTTCTTCGTCGGATTTTCCCCTATATCCCTCTTGTGCTACTTTGGGTCCACGAATCCTCCTCAGAATTGTTCTCTCAATCTCCAGGGCCTTCTCCAGACTCGGAAGGCTGATTGTTTCCATACCATACAGTATTGCAGGTCTTACTACTTATTTTTGTATTGGAGGATAAATTGTTCATGCTCTGCATGTGTCTACTGGCAAAGTTTAGACTTTCCAATTTGGCTATTCTTTCTTCTACGGATGCCATATCTGTTCCGTAGTTACATATTACATATACATATACATTATATTCCCTAAGTATTTAAACTTTTTTGTGACTTTTATTTGCCCATATTTTGTGTTCAATATTTTCTTGCTGGCATCCGTTGTCATAAACCTTTGCCTTTTCATACGAAATCTCTAGTCCCGTTTTCTCAGCTATTTCATTCAGGGTGTTCTTTATGTGGGTTTTAAATGTTCTTTATTTATAAAAAATAATAATTTTACGCTCGGGAGCGGGGCAACTCAGTGCTCTACCACTGGATTGCCATGACGGAGGTCTTGAGTTAAAATCCGGCTCAGATAATTTATTTAATCTGTTAGCTGTCGGAGGTGAACTCTTTGGGATCTGGAAACATTCCTGGGGCAGAGCCAGCCTATAATGTGGTTACCCTTAATTGGGTGAAAAACGTGGCGGTTGAGCATGATCGTCTCACTGCACTACCAAGCAACGGAACAGTCTCTACCATATACTAAATCCTAGACCCATCATTGGTTGTAGTATTGCATTTTATTTTATGCAACTGCTGTCTCTGTATTGAAATACCAATGGTGAAATCGAAATAGTGAGATAAGACTTTTTTTTATAATGATGCATTCCATTTTTTCCATTTCAATTCAAATACAGCGCAATTATTTTTTTGTAACGACTTAAAGTAGTCAGGAACAGTGCCTTCATGATTTGCCAGTTTAAATAAAAATTATCTTTTGCTGATCGAGTTGGACAAAAGACTAAATAAATGCAGTTGCTCAATCCGTGGCCATGTAACGCATATAATATTTTACATCAATTAAAACATTTTTTGTTTAAAAGTGAGGTTAGTTTTGTAACTGAAATAAATGATAGTTTTTATTAGAAAAATTCATTAATTTTATGAGGAAGAAAATTATCAGGGTGTAGGTAAACAGGGTAGGGAGAACTGTTTATTCGGAAGCTGACGTTTCGACCCACTTTGCAAGTCTTCTTCAGGGCTGAATATACCAGATAATAAACAGAATATATAATATATAAGAATATAAACAGTTCACTCCGTTTATATGAGAATTTTTTTACCTATACCCAGACTATTTTCTTCCTCATATATTTAAGGTCAACTAATTCTATTCAATATTCATTAATTTTATTTCACTGCATTCTCTTATTAAAATAACAGTCCTAGAATCGAAATATCGGAATAAGATATAGCTTGTATAATTTTTAAAAATCTATTCCATCGTTAACCTTTTAAATGTACAAACAGTGCTAAATTTGTATACACATAAAGGTAATGGACCTAAACCAGGCGTGTATTGACCTGTATTTAACGAGTTTGGTGATAAATTATGATTGCGAATGCAGTTCGGCGGGTAATGGCTTTTATGGCTGCCTTTAATTATGCACCGTTTCGGGTCGACTCGGAACTGCATCAGGTGCACCGTTGCATTATATCCCAACGATCCAATGAATACTTTATCCACGACTCCCCTAGGGTAAAAAGGTAATAATTTTTGAAGCAACGGAGGCTTTGGAATCCTATATAATATTTATGGCTCAGTTAATGTTTCCGATAGGCCACTGGTTTCCGGTTTGTGATTGTGGAATGTATTTTTTAATGAAACAACCTGTCTCGTAATAAATTTATTGTTGTTGAATATACGCGTTCTTTATAATTTATTTAGAACGAGTTGCTATGATGGTTTTTGATAAAAATTTAAGTTATTTAGATGGGTACAATCTATATATCTAATATTCAATTAGGTTAATTTAAATAAAACTGAGAAAAAACCCCTGTAAAAGAAACATCATTTAGTTCTTTTAAAGAAAAGAGAAACAAAATAAAGATGAATACCCACTTGGAGGTTCCTAAACCTCATAGGATCCATCTCCGGCCGCTAACAGATTAAAAAAAAGCCAAGAACTTCGGCTAGGCAACCACTCTACCCTTAAAACACGAATCCTTTAGGCTCTAAAATGCTGGAAAATGAATAACTTATTAGAGGTCACCTTTGGTGTAGTGGTTTGCATAATCTTCTGTGCCCAAGGAAGTAAAAAGCCTGATTGCCATCTTTAGGAGGGGACTAAAATGGCGGGCCCGAACCTAAGCGGTGACAGGTGCACGTTAAAGATCTCTAACCCAAATTTACCTAGTTAGGCAAAATTTAACATTTCCATCGTACCATTTTCCGATTAGCCATAGCAGCTTAAAGTGACATTAAATTAATAAACAAACAAACAATTTATTTTTTGTTTAAATTTACCCATTATAGGTAATTTATTTTGTAGTGATCTTAGTACAATTTTAAATTTGTTATTTATTTAGTATTAATGTTGTAATATTAAGGTTGAAAGATGAACATCTTAAGATATTCGAAAATAAAATATTGCCTCCGTGGGGTAGACCAAGGCAGAGTTGAGAGGACTGTATTCCAGCTGATTTTATAAGTTTGAGTTTCCTTTGTCCAGCCTTATCAAAGTTTGGAACCTTCATTTGATGGAAAATAGTCTCGGTCAAGTCACCTGCTTGCAGAACTGTTGTTTTATAAACAGTAAATGCTCGTACTATTTACTGATTCCTATACCATTCATGAAATATAGTTGTACAGTAATTTTTTTCTTGGGAGGCAATTATTAAAACATTGTATATGTTTACATACTTATTTATTTATAAATAATTATATATGGTTTGTTATTATTATAATGATGCAAGGTTTACAATAAATATTTATAGTTCTTTAAATAGTTTATGTTTATTTATTATTCAAACATAAAGTGTTAGATAAGCGTTATCTCCCTTATCGCTATCTACTCGTAAGTCAAATAATGGTGCGGTGACCTGTTAAGGCCGGAAATAGCTACATAGCGTAATGCTCACTAAAGGGCTGCGTCCGTTTCCGGTGTTGTGTTGGCACCACTGCTTAGTCACCTGTAGTTATCGCGTCTTGTCAAGTATCGATTTTATACTTTATCGATTAGGATCAATTTTTTTTATTGCAATCATATTCATCTCGGAGTTGGTTAACTTAAGGTGATTCTTTTTTTGTACTACACATTAAAAAATCTTATAACAGAAAATAATACAATTATAGAAAATGTTTATTTCTACGGCGCTACAATTCGGTGACGAGTCCTGGCCTCCTCTACCAGCTTCTTCCAGTCGTCTCTGTTGTTCGCAGCTGTCATCCAGCATCTGACTCCCAGAATATTCCTCGCGTCTCTCCCCACACCCTCAGACAACGCCTTTGCTTCGATCTCCTCCTTCTTCTCGTGCAGTAGAGAGGTTCTGCCAAAACCTTTTTTAGGAATGGCCTCATCCTCCATTCTAGCCACATGACCAGTCCATCGCACTCTTCTAATCTATTAGGAGTAAATAACTACTTCGTAATACATTGAGTAGACTTCGTTGTTTGTTCTCCTTCGCCAGTTTCCATCTAAATAAAATCCAAGACTATGAGATCATGGTCTTACTTTGTCATTGACAACAAAATTGTGCGGACTAATGTTTTGTCTCGGTCTGCCGCGATAGAAGGCGCGTAGAGAATACCTTACTTAGACCAAAGTAGTTTAAAATATTTAGTTTCAATAAAATAATTTAATAACCTGTGCCGCTATAGGCACATTGTATAGGGTTCAGTACGTTATAGGGATTGTTGTTTTTATCCAACGGTTTTAGATGGATTCCATTGAGATCAGGAAACATCACTAAGTTTTTGACCAATTTTAAAAGCTTGGTGAGCCCTGAGGACTTCTAAAATTCTAAGGATTTTCATTAGCTACAAGAATCAGCTTAGATGTTGTGTTTAGCATAACAATCTTCTATGCCCAAGAAAATGAGTTCGCAGCGCGTTACGTGGTCTTAACATAATTGGTTAAGTCGTCCTTCGCAGGGAACGTAAAAGGATGGTCTGAAGCCTGTGCTATGTCAGATAGTTAGAGATCTCGGTTCTAATTTTATCACTTTAGCATCGTCCGATTAGCGATAGCAGCATAAAGTGACGTTAAATGAAAAAACAGATAAACATATTAAGGGTGTTTGGTTACATGATTTGGTACATTTTCTAAGACGAAAATTGTGCAAGGAGGTAATTTGATCCAGATGAAACTCTCCTAATTAAGAGAACCGACTTTATAGATGTTGAATGAGTCTTAGTATCTCCAGATTAGGAGGTTTTAATCATATAACTATTATTTAATAATTAAATAATAATAATTATTAGCTCATAAATAATTTTAATGAAGTACCGAGTTTTATTTTAATAATAGCGTAATAGCTTATTCTATATTAAAAACAAATACTTACAAATATAAATACTTTTTGAGGCCGGTTGTAAGGGGTTTTCCTCCATTTAATGCTGGGTGAACCCCACAATCTGCAGATCTACAGCTTTAATTCATGACTGTTAACTTACGAATAATTAATTTAACGATCGGAGCCTGTCTCGAACCCGGGATCCAGGAATTACTAGACAATTTTATTAATATCTACGAAATTAATATATCTGTTTACCTTAATTTGCACGAATCCAAATATTTAAAAAAAAAATGTTTTAATTTTTACTGACAATCCTTCTCTACGCTCATACGTAATATCAATTTTCATCAACTAATCCACAATTATAGGTACTTAAGGTCAATTATACCGAATTAAGTGCAATTCTAGGTTCTAGGACTGTGGTTAATATGCAACGGATGTGTTGGCGGCAGTGCTCTTTCAATGCGTGAAAGGCACATCCGGTCGGTTTCCGCTCTGCGGGGGTTGGCAACACTTGTGTCCGTCATCGCCATCTTGGTTCCTGAAGTCTCCTTTGTCACTTATAATATGACAAATACAGTTCATATTTAATTCTTATTAACTTTTCTGGGCTAGTTTGGCTGTTGGCGTGAGATGTAGTGTATGTATGGTGGTATGAGGTGTACGTACTTCATCTATTGGTTTCGTCTGTATTAATATGGTTTCGTTTTTTGTAGCATGAAGTGCATAGATTTGGTTTTGCTTTTAATTTTGTATTATTATATATTTATTATTATTATTATATAGTATGTAGAGTACTGGATTGCAATGTTGAAGTTTCGGGGTTCACATATCGGCAGCTAAGTTATTTAATCGGTTAACACCTCCGGATATATCCTGTGGAATCTACAGACCCTCCTGGGTGTATAATACCTAAATATACACATATACATATTACATACATACACATACAAATATTAAAAGTGGGCACCCTGATTGGTGTAAAAATCCTGGTTGTTGCGCGTGATCTCGCCTAACCATCTCCCGGCACAACGTGCACGTTGTCCTAGAAACAGTACAGTCTATACTGAAACAAAGAACCCGTTATAAATAAAGATATGAATATGGTTAAAGTTATAAAAAATAGTTCTTTGTGATAAAGATGTAAACCGTACATATTATTTTCCGACGAAAGCCTCTAGGTTGCAGAACGATTGACATTTAAGTTAATGTCCATGAACTTCCACTTTCTTGCGAGAACTGTGCGCGTTGGTATGTTTGTATACAACTCAATCGAAAAATTAGAAATTATAAAAAAAAAGTACTGGTCTAATTAAGTCATATTAAGATGGCTAGATCAAATCCTGATGTGGCAGATCGATTATTTAACCTGTTAACTGCCACGTACATTTGACCTTGTGGGATCAATTTACACTTCTGGGGCTCACTCAGGCTCCTTAAAATCGGTAAATTTTTTAACGTATTTTTATATATTGAATAACATCATTCCCTATATCAGGCCAATACGACAATATACATATTAAAAAATGTTTGTCGTGCCACAGGAGTAAAAGACCTTGAATACACGAGCTCTCGATTGTAATAAATTCAAATAGACAATCTGAATTTCTAAATATTCCGTTGGTATAATCTATACGACAGTTTTGAGCCTAACACGCTTCTATCTTTCATCAGTAAACGTTTTGTGTATACCGAGCCAAAGGAATCAAATCGCATGATCGATAGATCGATATTCTTCAATACTAAGAGGAGTACCTCCTGCGCCCTGAAGCGGACCAACCCCCCATTTTACAAAGTATACAACTATTCATTTATTATAATTTATTTTATATTATTTTTTTATTAATTGTTATTAGCGTGCAAATAGTGGAAAGTAACTAATTTAAATTCAACTGTATAATTCGTAATCATTGTAATTATTAAAAGTTATTACTTCTAACAATAAACTTGAAACCCGAATAGATGATTTATTTCGATTCCAATATTTAGGATGAAACAAGTCAAAGCTTTTTTTTTCCTTCAGCGGACTCACATTGTAACGCCTTAAAATACCGAAAGGCAACAGAAGGCCTTTATATGTATATATATATATAAGCATTTGCATGTATTCATTGTAAATTTGTAATATATTGTAAATAAAAGTTTGGAGGATATGAAACAAAAAAAAGCTTTACAACTTTTGAAATTTGAAATTACGATAAATTTAGTTTCAAATATGAAATAGTTTATATTGTTATCTCCTTCCTTTTTATAAATCAAATAGATATAAATTTTTTCAAAGTTTTAACTTATTTCTTTAAAATTCTTTGGCCGCACCCCTGTCCACTTTCTGCATTAATCAAACATCTATAGTCAAGCATTTCTTCATCAATAAGAATGTTATTTATTAAGAGTGTAATATTATATTATACTGAATTGCATCGTATATTATTTTTTTCCAATAATTTTAATCTATTTTATCTATGCCGAGCTTTATACAGATATATTTTTTTTTTTTTAATATCAACATTAATTCTCCTTTATTTCATATCCTATATCATCAAGGATACTGTAATCTAACGATCCTATCGCCATCGGCGTATCCTCGCCCTGGCTGATGTTCGTGTTCGCCCCATAGCTCCGGGTTGCCCTCCGTCCGCCGACGCAGAAGACTTCCAAGTACATCGACCGACTCTCCTGTTACCCGAGGACGGTCTGCGCAAGGGCGACTTCTATTGATTTATAGACTTCTTTCTCATAGGCGAAATCTTCGGCCTCTTCTGCCCGGATGAGGGGGAGTATCCCGAAGTTGAGGAAAACTGGAAGCGCTACATCCGCAACCATTAAATTGATATTCATATTCCACCCTTTATGATTTGGATTGGCCTTTCTATTTTTTTCCTTTTTTCTCTTTTTAATGTAAAATATAAATTTTATCTATAAACAAATCCGTTATTGTTAAAAATGATTATCACATATACTATTTATTCCTGGCGCTGGTTATGTTTTTTTATAATTAGTTCGTTCACTAATATAATTATTAAGATAGTCGTAATCACTCATAAAAAATAATAGTTATTTTATATTAAACGTAAGATTTATTATTTTTTAATTCAATACATGTATTATAATTTCCCCTATAATAATATAGTTTATAAATTTAAAAAGTCTTGTTTTGTATTTAATTATACTTGAGGGGGATGATTGTTCCTAGCCCAATAATATTAAAACAAAGCAAAATTAACAATATTAATAACAAGTAATAAAATAAAATATTAAACACGTGAAATACTTGGCTAACTAAGCCATACACCTGCAGGCGATAAGATCTGTTCGAAACCGCGAGTTGTTCATGCCCAGTGAAAGCCAGTGATAGTGCTGGTACAGCGCTCTTCTTACGTCTTTTAAAAGAGGTTTTATTACGATGGAGGATTGCTACTATGAGTGGAAGTTTGGTTATAATATTATAAACAATTTATTGATAATAATTACTAATAACAAAATATAGTAACAAAATATAGTAGGTTGTCGCTTCGAGTTGAGATACAAGTTTTATCTGTTTATTAGTTACATTTTTAAAATTTTCCAAAATTACAAGTTATCGTTAGCTTTAGTATGGAAAATGGAATGAAATTATGGGTAATGAGTAGATTCCATTGATCATTTCATCAATAAATAAACGTTTCAACAAACATTTTGAAGTATAGACGATACGTTCATTTCTTGATGAGATGATTACCGAAGTATACACATTTCCCATAATTATATTCTCTTTTATTTACTAAAGCTCACGATAACTTGTATTTTTGGAAAATATTTAAAGGGGGACGAATGAAAATTTGAAAGTTTTTGTGACTCAACTCAAACCTTAACCTACGGAACAGATACCAAAAAACTTACTGATAATAATTAATAAGAATTATATGCATAATTTCGATAGATTAAAATACTAAATTTGACACACACACACACATATATATATACACACACACATACTTGTACATATAACAGCCATGGATTGACCCTGTGGTATCTACGGACCCTCCTGGGGTTCACCCAGCCTCTATGAAGTGGATATCCTTAACTTAGTGAAAAAACTGGCGATTAAACGTGAACTCTTATTCGTTAACAGTCGTTGTCTTTATATTAATGATTATTATGTATATGCTTTATAATTTTCTGTTAACTTTTTACTTTGAATTATTCACATTACGTGTTAAAATCCAAGGGTTTTAATTTTAATTTTTTATTATTTTGTTTTGTTTTGTATGCTACTATCCTGATGATTATACATACAGACGTTTATCTGAATTTAAATTTGAATTTTATAATCCAATTACTTTAAAAAAAATACTATTTTCTGTAGTTTTTTTTATTGTTCCTTATTGTGTAATAAAAATTAATGGTCATATGAGAATAAAATATTTTCTTATATGGAATTATAAATAATGAGATAAGCTGCACGTGTGTTCCCACAGTAAACCTTCAATTAAATCATTGGAAAATTTTATTTATTCAAATCTATTCATAATAAGAAGTCATCACTCATATAATGATGTAGTGGTAATAATAAGTGAAAGAAAATAATATTTATTATCAATAATATTTAATAAAACTGAAATTAATTATAAAAAATATTTTATTATAGCATCGATTATTATATCAATTATTATCATAATTATTTGTAATGAAAAACATTGTATCCCATTTTCTAAAAATTATAAAATGTATTGAAAATATCCTGCAAATATATAATTTTTTTCAATCACAATGAAATTGATATCAATATTAAAATCTGAGTATTGTAAACCGATATTCTTTAAAAAAAAAAGACGATGACAGCCATAATCTGTTTTTCGTAACGATTTTCCAAAATTAAGGTAAAAATGGTTCGTAAATTTTAAAGTCTTCTCCCTTGAAATTATAGCATCTCTTCGCTTATCTTTCAATAAAAGCCCTCTTCCTTTTTTGAAAAAGGTCATAAATAATAATGACTCTTCTTTATGGATATGAGACTTGGACGCTAACGCTAAAGGATGAACAACGTTTTCATGTATTTGAAAATAAGGTACTACGTAGAATATTCGGTCCAAAAAGGGTTAGATCACTAGGGAATATAGGAGATACATAACGCGGAATTGCGAACCATGCATCCAGTGCATATTATTCAAGTGATTCTATATGTGTATTAAGATGGGGTTGTAATGTTGCTGGGCTTGGTAAGGAACGAATTCCTAATTCGATGTTAATAAGCACTGTACCGCTGGGGAGCGTCTTAGGAGTAGGCCGAGGCGTAGGTGGGGGGATTGCGTTAAGAATGATCTGGAGGATTTTGGTTTGGGTAGTCGTGTGTGGACGGAAATTTGTAAACGGAGATTGGTGGTATCGGCATCCAGTCTTCTGCTTATCAGCCTTATTATTATTATTTTAAAACCCGATGCCAGGTATATAAAAATATCAAATTATTTAAAAGATATAGTTAATAATATGTACGTCGGTATTTTGTTGTTGATTTTGTAAAAATCAATTTCGAGCTAGAACGAACGATGAGCCCCAAGATCGCGGGTTCGTAGCCCGGAAGGTGGCCCTAGGATTTTATAAAGGGAGTAAAAAATCCTTGGTTATTCCGTCCTTCGGAAGGAACGTTAAATGGGGATCTCTGAGCCTATTGATAGGTATTCGTTAAAAATTGTTGTCCTAATTAAATCTGGATAGGATAAATTTAATTACTAATTTAGAAAATAAATTTTTAATTTTTAGTTTTAATTGTAAGTCTTATTTGATTTAGCTCAAGGCTAGCTGCAGGCTTTTGCTCATTTATGTCAGCTAATGCTGCTATGGCTAATCGGACGATGCTGTAATAAAAACCCAAAATTACGAATATATATATATTAAAATTTTATTTTCTGAATTAGTAATTAAATGACTCATAGTATACATAGGTATTGAATGTGGTAATAAATAAACGATTCTTTCTTAGGTTTAATTCGAGAAAAAAAGCAAAAACTTTTTTTGCCTTTTTTTAAATTAACATATGTTTTGTATTTTCGAAACCCAACACCCCTGGTTATTCTGCTCTTCAAGTAAACCCTCTCACCTTATTTTTAAAGAGTCGTCAATATAAATGAGATATTCATAATTTGATATATATAAAAGTCTTATACTTTTTTTTCTTTGCCAAAATTACAAATTTCAACAAATTAACACAAAATTAACATTATCATAAGATACCTTGATGTTTAAGTATTTTAATTTTAATATTTACCAGTAGTAATTTTAATTTTAATATTTATCCATCGTAACTTTAATTTTTACCTTTATTACCTTATGCCTTAATTTTTATTATTTCTGTATCACTTATTTTATTCTTTATTACTTTTTGTATTACCTTCCTTGCCATTTCGTTGTTAATACTCTACATTTATTCCCCTTGCTTTGTATCAACATCTCAGGTTACCCCATCTTTATTTTCCACCACACATATACCTTAGTGATTATGTATTTAAACTTTAATATTTACCACATGTAATTTTAATTGTATGTATTGTGCATATTTAGCCCTGAAGAGGACCTGCAATGTGAGTCAAAACGTTGGTCAAAACGAGTCTTCAATAAACATTTCTCTCTACTTGCGAGACATTTTTTGACCTCCACCTGGAGCATTTTCTTCCTCATATTGTTATATTGCTATAAATTAAAGATATATCGATTTATATATATATATATATATATATATATATATATATATATACATAAATTATATATATAAATCGATTTCATATATATATATATATATATATATATATATATGCTAATCGATATATCTTTAATTTATAGCATAATAACAATATGTTATAAATATATATATATATATATATATATATATATATATATATATATATATATATTAATCATTTCCCTCATAGAAATAAAGCTTATTTAGCCCATTCGATCGATTTTAGAAGTAAATATCGATAAGCAAACATCGACGTTTTCCTTCCTTGGTAGAGGCTAGTATATTTTGCACGCCGAAGGCCTTCCACTATAGAACTTATAGAACTACCAGTAGATGTTTTGCCGGACAAGGGGCGTGGCTCAACGCCAAGACGGCTTCCTATTGGTCGAACCCCCCAGACGGCTTCCTATTGGCCTAGCCGCCTAACTGGACTTAAATGCCTGGGCGATAGAACACTTTAACCATTACATAACCAGATCCTCGGGCGAGTCCTACGACCTTTCTGCTCTAGGCGTTTCATCTTGGTACACACAGCTCTGCTATAGGAGCGGTTTTGTGTATGTTGGTATCAGATCCGCAGGTTGTCGCTTCGAGTTAAGTCACAACAAGTTTTTAACTTTTCATTCGTTTTCTTTTTTAATATAAAAATAATCGTGATCATAATTTTGAAAAAATAATTTGTAATTATGTGAAATGTTTATATTTCGTTAAGAATTTGCCGTTTCAACGACCATATATCATCATCTATACTTCAAAATGTTAGTTTTTTTATTTATTGCCGAAATATACAAATTGCTAATAATTACACTCATTTTTAAGAAAGTAGTTATGGGAAATGTTAACTTGTGACTTAACTCAAAGCGTCAAGCTGGGGAACTGATACTTAAACATACTTGAAACTAAAAATAATCTTGCGTTTCTGTATGAAAAAATAATGTAATTATGGAAAATGTTTACATTTCATCAAGAAATAAATGTTTCGATAAATACATTTCGAAGTATAGTTGATAATAATAATAAGAGGAAAATAGTTGACTGGCAGATCTAATGAAGGATATAATTAGTCTGGGGGTGCAGGTCAAAATAACACTTAATAAGAAAAACTTATTTATTATACGTGCCGTCGTTTCGGCCTACATTGTAGGCCATCTTCAGGGCTAAGAAGGAAAAACAGAAAAATAACTATAAGAATATTGCAGTACTAGGAATTATAGAAATAACTAGCTTTTGCCCGCGGCTTCGCTCGCATAGAATTTGGACTACCACATAAAGTTTCTTAACAGTGTTTTTAACTATAATTTAAAAAAATAAATAATTTAATTTAATTTTTTTATAGGTTACTCGTACAAAATTTCAGATGTCTAACTTCGAAACTGACGGATTCCATACAATCTTTGAACCCTTTTCATATTAAGGGGGGTTTACTTGGGGCCTGGGGGGTTTGCTTGGGGGTGGAATTATCCAAATTTCTTTCTTAAATCATAAAAAGAACCTATCTGCAAATTTCAAGATGCTAAGTTCCTGATTTGCCTTTAATTATATACTATAATGGATTCTCCAGAGTACCTATAAAACTGACGGGGGGCGTGCCCCCTAAATCCGCGCTTGCTGTAGCCCATGTGTTATTCTGATGTATAACCTATATTACTGTAAAGTTTCATCCAAATCCGTTCAGTAGTTTTTGCGTGAAAGAGAGAAAAACATACGAACTTTCACATTTATAATATTAGTAAGATATATAGAGAAGAGAAAAGTGGAGAAATATAGCATAGGATAGTTTATAAAAGATATATAAGGATAACAAAAATGTGTGAACAGAAAGGTGATAAAGTAAAGAAATATAAAAAGTAAGATAATTGAGAAAGTAAGAAGTAAGATACAAAATGAAAAATACAGAGTTAAAAATGTAAAACTGGCGAGACATACAAGTATGGAAAACTTAGTAATACAGGTAATGATATAAAATTATAAAATATTTTACAATTTTTATACATTTTATAACTTTCTTATACGTTTATTTTCATATATAATAATATATTTCGATATATTCCATACATATACAGTCTCTGGCCATATTAATGTTAACCACCAAGAAAGATTATTTTCTTTTTGTTTTTTTCCTAATTTTTTTATATACTCTCGCGTGTCTTAATAAATTGCTGTTTTAAGTAATGGCTACACTGTTATAAGTTTTTTAAAGTGTTTTTTTTTTTAGTAATGGCAGCATTGGTTTTAGTACAGCCATTTTGTTTTACGAGTGACGGCGTGCATAATTTGTGTTTGAAATTTTTGTGGGTTTATTGTTTCTTTTTCATTAAATACAAGTCGGATTCGGATAAGTTTATTATTGATTTATTATTTTTATCATATATTTTAACTATTTTGATAGTTTTTTTTCATCAATATTTAAAATAGAGTGTAAATAGGATGACACCACAAAAAAAAAAAATAAATAAAGATTTATTTTCGAAACTATTTTTTTCAATTTCATATTATTATCAGATAACTAACTTACCCATAAAACTAATCTTTAAACTCGATTTACATCATTACGCATACAAAAAGATAATGCAAACATGTAACAAGAACGAATCTATCCAGTGGGCACATTAATATGGCTAGGGACTGTATATATATATATATATGTGTGTGTAAAAGTGAATTATTCCCTTTTACTTTTGTAACTGAGGTATAACCATGCTGCAATCTCAGGAACATATGTTTTTGTATTTAAGAAGCGTCAGTCAGACATATTGTGATTGCTACATTGTGTTCTGTTCTAAAGATTGTTTAGTTATAAAGATTGTTTACAGAAATTGATTATATTAACTTTAAAAACCGATTGTTTTTTAGGTAAGATTCTTATTTACAATTGTTTTAATTTTATTTTGTTGTAAATAGTGGTGTAAATAATACGAAATATAATGTTTTTTAGGAATCAATACTGCTTAAAGTTACTTTAACCTAACTCTACATTACCACATTACATATATATATATATATATATATATATATATATATATATATATATATATATATATATATATATATATATATATATATATATATATAAATTAAACAATAATAATAAGCTTTATTTTCGAAACTATTTTTTTTCAATTTCATATTATTATCAGATAACTAACTTACCCATAAAACTAATCTTTAAACTCGATTTACATCATTACGCATACAAAAAGATTATGCAAACATGTAACAAGAACGAATCTATCCAGTGGTCACATTAATATGGCCAGGGACTGTATATACTAAAAAAAAAAAAATACCTACTATAACACATGAAGAGGCTTGTGTTAGATATTGTAGATAGTAGGGACTGTAGTGTTCTTAGGAAAATGGTTGTGCCGGGAGGTATTTTTCATGATCTCGCTCGACCACCAGCTACTTTCCCCCAATTAGAGGCTGGATGAACCCCAGGAGGGTCTGCAGATCGTACAGAATTCATCCGTGACTATTTCCAGATTAAATAATTTATCTGCCACAGCTGGATTTGAACCTGGTACGTTTATTGCACATTGCAACTGCCCATTCTACATCATTGAGGTACCCCATTTTATATTTATGTATACATAATTGTGTATCAAAAATTGTTCATTCTTTCATTCATCACACCAGACAGCATTGGTTCCCTCAAACTCTTCACTAAATTAAGGACACGCTTTTTGTCCTAACCCCTTCGCACCTACTTTCTCTTATGGGCACTCCCACTTGATTTAAATCATTCATGTCTGACCTCTTAGCAC
Source organism: Arma custos (assembly GCA_037127475.1). Lineage (NCBI taxonomy): Eukaryota > Metazoa > Arthropoda > Insecta > Hemiptera > Pentatomidae > Arma > Arma custos. Next base: position 12,241,799 of record CM073760.1, on the reverse strand, counting down.
AATTATTATAATTAACAACAGAAGAAATTCGCTAATTGATCGTTCAGTGAACATAAAGTATACCTACTGGTTTTAATTAGTAAATCAAATGTAGGCTGTAAACTCGCCTTGAATGGACTCGCGAAGATTGGACTCAGAGATATATCACTCAAAGATGATTTATTGTGAATGCAGCTCTCTCAGGTTGAAGAGTAGTCGATAACGTCTGAAGCAATCTCAAGTACCGATATTGTAAGAGATCTCTTACTTTGCAATAAGAGCTAGAAGAACTCACTTTATAATGGCTAGGTGAGCTTCAATAGGGTCTTCTGGATATAGAGTCGGTTTATGCCTCAGACTTTTTCCATTATTTTAATATACTTATTATGGCTTCTGTAGTCTTTTATTAAGAAAAAAGGCGTTATTTTGTAAGCAAATGTGTAAAAAAAAAAAAAAAGCCTCTACCGCTACATTCCATAATGTGCCTAAGGCTCAATATGTGGTTTTAATTTTTTTTTTTAATGAAGACTATGCATTTTTTTAAAAATATTTCTCTTCTTCTTCTTCTTCATTCCCTTCTTCCGCATACCTTTCAGTGCGGAGGAGCCTCTACCCAACTGTGTCAGTCCTTTCGGCCCCGTGTCAACATCATCATCTGCTCCGTGGTTTCACTTGTTTCCTCTCCCAACTTGCGAACATATTCGCTATACGAAATCGTGGTCTTCCTTGTGCCTGTAGGTCTAGCTTCGAACACCTTCCTCGGGTCTCGATCGTGACTCATTAATGTGTCCAAACCACCTCAGCTGCCATTTCTGCAAGGAATCTTTTAATGTAATAATTCTCTAAAGATTGAAATATATCTTAGTTATTATTGAATTTCTTTTAAATCAAAACATACTTACTCAAATTTTTAAGTACAGTTTTCGTAGATTCGTTCAAATGCCTCAAAAGACAGAAGAAAAGCGACAACACATTTTTAGTCATTGTTTGTCTAAAAATATAATTATTTATGCATTTATTTCGTTTATATAATTGATTTTTTATGGAATGATTGTAAGCTATATAGCACCATTACTTATTGCCACAACAGGCAGATTGTAATGCTTCAATAAAGTGTTTTTCTTCTCTCTCTGTTTGTCTAAAGGGGCCCAATGATTTGGATTTTAATCAATTGGTATATATATTTTTGTTTGTTCATTTAACGTCACTTTATGGCTAATCGGACGATGCTACAGTGGGAGCTCTAAATTTAGCCTATCCAGGTTTAATTAGGATAGGGATTTTTAACGAGTACCTGACATCGTACAGGCTCGGGACCCCCCGTTTAACGTCCCTTCCGAAGGACGGCGTAACTAAGGATTTTTTACTCCCTTAAAAAAATCCTAGGGTCACCTGCCGGGCTACGAACCCGCGATCTCGGGTTTAGTAGTTTGTTACGCTAACCACTAGACCACAGGTGACCTTATTATATATTTTTTAATCCATTGCATAGAATTGATCCATCTCCGGCTGCTAACAGTTTAAATAATAGTTATATTTAGCGAGCGGGATTCGAACCCAGGACCTTCTGAGCGGCATCTCGGTGCTCTCCCACTGAAAATTCTGCAGAAAACATGCAGTACAGTCTTTACCTAGTACTGAACTCAAGACCCTTCTTGGGTTGTAGCGGTACATTTTTTTGTTGTAGTATTCTGCATAATAAAATTAATGTTAATTTAATAATAAATATTTTCTGGTACGAAGATTTTAATTTGATTTAAGTTGATTTTTAGACTAACTGATTTAAAATTTAATATGCGTATACAAGGATGTGTTGACAGCAGATATTTTATTTTAGTTTCGTAATAGAATAACATTAAACCATTATGTTTATGTCAAGAAATAAATCTGTTTTATTGTACATTTTGGAGTAGTTATTGTAGACATCGCCATTGCAGCAAAGAGGATGGGCTTTATTTACGACAGGGTTCTATCAGATGACTTTATGACTTCATTTGCATTCCCATATTCACTCATTGTATTCACTACTGTAGATAATTTATTGTTCGTAAATTTTTCCTTATGTTTTTTTTTGGAACCGAATTTACCATTATTATCTACAATTGGCGTTTTATAGCATTACGCGAAATTCAGTCCTTTTATTTTTTTTGCTTGTTGTAGTTCATTTTAAATGGAATTTCAAACTCTCAAGAAATGGTATAGTATTATTTCGTTTTAGACATAAGAAAACGACGACTGAAATTTTATGGACATGTTAGAGTTACCCCGAATAGGACTCAATAGAATTTTGTCTTACATACGAAATGTCATGTCTACCACATTATGACTAACCAGGTAAAATCTTACTAATATTATGAATGTGAAAGTTTGTATGTTTGTCTCTCTTTCACGCAAAAACTACTGAACGGATTTGGATGAAACTTTACAGTAATATAGGTTATACATCAGAATAACACATGGGCTATAGCTATAGCTATAGCAAGCGCGGATTTAGGGGGGCGCACGGGGGCACGTGCCCCCCTCCCGACAGTTTTATAGGAACTGTGGAGAATCCATTATAGTACATAATTAAAGGAAAATAACATGATCATAGTGTTAAAATAACAGAAAGGACAGGAGTGAAACTATTTGTTTTGATATCCTACTAATCTTACTAATATAAATGTGTAAGTTTGTATGTTTGTCTCTCTTTCACGCAAAAACTACTGAACGGATTTGGATGAAACTTTACAGTAATATAGGTTGTACATCAGAATGCATAACTATATATAACATAAATAGCAAGTGCGGATTTAGGGGGGCGCACGGGGGCACGTTCCCCTCTCCACCTCCGACAGTTTTAGAGGTACAGTGGAGAATCCATTATAATACATAATTAAAGGCAAATCAGGAATTTAGCATCTTGAAATTTGCAGATAGGTCCTTTGTATGATTTAAGAAAGAAGTTTGGATAATTCCACCCTTATTATAATAAGGGTTCAAAGGTTGTATGGAATCCGTCAGTTTTGAAGTTAGACATCTGAAATTTTGTACGAGTAACCAATAGTGAAAAAAATTAAATTATTTATTATTTTAAATTATTGTTAAAAAGCACTGTCAAGAAACTTTATGCGGTTGTCCAAATTCTATGCGAGCGAAGCCGTGGGCAAAAGCTAGTAGTTTATAAAAATCTAAAATAGAACCAAGAGATGTTACAGACAGAACATTTTTATAAACAAGATAGAAAAGTGGGTAGTAAAATCAGAGAACGAAATAAACCAGAAACGAAGTAGACAGATGAGGGAATGAGAATAGGAGAAAATGAAGAAAGTATGGAACGAAGTCTGTATGCTTTTCATGATCTTCCTTGATGCTCTTTGATTATAAATAATTTTATATGTACATAATCGTATATTAATATTGAAAAAGATTTTGAACGAATTTCTACTTCGTTGGCTTTACTTTTTTTCTTTAAAGTATATATTTTTTTTTTGGAGGGAGCGGAGTGGCTCAGTGGTAGAGCACTGAGTTGCCATGCCGGAAATCCTGGTTCAAATCCCGCTGCAGGCAGTTACTTTATTTAGTCTGCAGTCGGAGATCATATGGGATCTAGGACTCTCCTGGGGCTCACCCAGCCTCTATAAAATATTATAAAAATAGGGAACCCAAAATAAGGGGGGAAATCTGGCGGTTGAGCGTGACCTAGGATGTCACCTCCTTGCAGAACCGTTGCCCATCAAAAAAGTACAGTCTCTACCATTTACTGAACCCCAAACCCGTTGTAGTGGTACAGATTTATTTTTAATTTTTAATTTGAATTATTGTTTAAATTGTTTAAATATAATGAATTTTTGTTTCAAATCTCCATTTATTTATATAACAAAAATATTTACAATATATATATATATATATATATATATATATATATATATATATATATATATATATATACAATACATAAATAGATTTAAAAAAAAACTGAAACTTATTGCTACGAGTATAGAATGTAGAAAAAATATTATATATTACGGAAAGCTAAAAAAAAACATTTTTCAGTCAATGCATATTCCTGATTCTCATGATCATTCAAAACGTTTCGACATCACGGTGTCATTATAAATCTTTACAATTTTTTTCTCTCTGCATCATTAAAAACTCTTTTATATATCTTTTCATTAGTCATAAGCCTAAAATTCTGTGAAAATAAATTAATTACAATGATGCAGGGAGAATACAATTGTAAAGATTGATAATGACAACATGATGTCGAAACGTTTTGAATGATTATGAGAATCAGGAATATGCATTGACTGGAAAATGTTTTTTTCACTTTCCCTAATGTATAAATTATTGATGAGTGAAGTCCAGTTTAATTTAAAAAAAAAATTAATATAATCAAATATTATTTAATATGTACTATTTTCAATTGAACCGAAATCGTCAGTTATCATTTGTTTTACAAATTTTGCAATTTATAAGTCAATTGGCAACTTTTATTTTAAAAATTCAATATGAATATTTTTTATCCTTCTTAATCATACATAATTCAATTTTAACATTTTTTTTCAGGTACGTATATCTTCTCATATCTGCAGTACATTGCTATGATTTTTTAAAAATAATTATAATTCATAAGAATAATTTTACAAATATTTATTATGTGAGCTGCTAAAGTTCTTCCATTTATTTTACAATACGATTAGTTCTTTATTTATTGTTTATTTTAATATTTATCTGGTATCTGTTTCGAAGTTTGTCGCTTTGATCCGAGTTACAAGTTTTTTATTGTTTATTCGTTCCTTTTCTAATATTTTCCAAAGTTACAAGTTATTTTCATCGTGAGCTTTAGTATGGGAAAGAGGGTATTAGTTCCGCAGGTTGTCCCTTCCAGTTAAGTTGCAATAAGTTTTAATTTTTTCTTCGTTTTATTTTTAATAGTCTCGAAAAAAAAAATTAAGTATGAAAAAGGGTGTAATTATGGGAAATGCGTATATTTCTGTAATCCCGTCATTCTTACTGTCCTTAAAGCATATGAAGTATAATTTAATCTTTGATCAGGAGATTCGTGATATCTCCTTATTTCGCTAAATTGTAGATGACTGTACAGCCCTGGCACCTGATTGGCATCAGGATGAGACGAGCTGGCCTCAGGAACATCTGCCCAGCAAACAGCAGGGGTTCGATTCCCGCAAGGGGTAATTAACTTGTTCCTATGAGATCTGGGATCTGGCTAATATCGTCGGAGGATGAGGGTCCATCTGCCGGCCAAATTAAGTCCTCTTATCCCCGTTTCTTTCTTTGTCGATATGAGGGCGGTATTTTGTTTTTAATATTTTAAATTATTAATTAACACCCATATGTTGCTTTTAAAAATTAATTTCGCCAGATCATGCGTTGCATCTCTCTATTATATAAAAACTAGGGACCCGCCCCTGCTTTGTACAGGTAGGATGACATATTATGCCTACATGTTTATCTGCCTAATGTATTTTATTATGTACCTATTAAAAAACAAAAAATATTACCGCGAACAGACAGACAGACGCTGAGGAGGACTTAGTTTTATAATATGTGATAGAGAGAGCGGCAATTTTAAATAAAAAAATCACAAATCTCCTGCCCCGCTTCGAGCTAATCCGAATCACTAGCATAAAAGTTAAGCTAAAGGTTAAATGTGAGAAAAAAAATTATGTGGAAAATTATTGAAAGCAAAATCACACTTAATTCAAATATAATCAATTTAACAAATGGTGTAAAAATAAAAAACAAAAGAAATAAAACAATTTAATTATAGATAAAATAATTATCTGTTTGAAAATTACTCCTTTTAATTATATTTATTAACGAATGCGAAAAAAGAGAAAAAAAATATTAATGATCAATATTCATCACCAGCAGGAGAACCCATTGAAGTCCAGCTGGTTGATTCGATATCGAAGGCGTGCGTTGGGATCGTTGCGGGCGATAAATCGATAAGTTATAACTCGGGGCGTGTATCCATCAACTCGATTTTGAATTTGGATGGAACGTATCGATTCCAATATTTTACTTTTAGGACTTTAGAAAACTGTTATTTAAACACCTTCAACAATAATGACAAAAAGAACCAGTACAGTCTCTACTATGTACTCAACCTAAGACTATTTTTAAGGCATCCCTATTCCCAAGGAAATGTAAATTTTATGATGTGATTTTATATTATTCTTATTATTTTTTGAAAATCATTGCTAACTACTTATTTTGTTTATTAGTATCAATTTCCAGATATAAATGATTCTTAAACACAATATTTTTTTAATGCTCTGTATCCGGCCTATTTTATGTATACTCTTTTTCTGTTTTATTATTTTCTATTTTATTATTTGCTACCCTCCGTCGTAAACCAACGACTTCGATAAATTTCGATAAATACATTAAAAAAAAATTATTTGATATAATAATTTCTCTTTATCCTACAACGGCTATTTGGACGATGCTTTAGTCGATGTCCCAAATTGTATCTTACCAATTATTATTAGGATGAGGATCTTTACCGAATTCTCATATTGCACAGTGGTATTTTACGTCACTTCCGAAGGACCACATAACCAAGGATTAATTATTCCTTTAAAAATTCTAGGACCATCTTTTACTTAGCAGTTATTTGTTTTAAATCAGAATATATAAATTATTTTATATATGCTCTTGCATTGGCTCGAATCTTTAATATGAAGAGGATAGGGCAGCTGTAATTATTATAATAAATACATAATGCATACATATAATAAATACATACTTCATCTATAATTATCGATAGGATCATATCAATATAGCAGCCTTGTAGTTCATCTGTACTAATTAATTAACTAATTGATGATGAACGGGTGTTAACTTGAATTAACATTTAGCACGATACGGGCGGAAGGTAATTTGAGCCCTGAGCCCTTTTTAAAGGAAGTGACTAACGTGAATTTATAATTACCTCATTAAGTGCAACTAGCCGAGACGTATATGGGAGGTTATTAAAGGTATCTTTTAACTCGTAATAATCTTTCAATTCCAGCTTGTATATTATTCATATGTAATCTGGATATTTGGTATTTTTTATTGTGCTCTAATCTGGTCTCGTATTAGGGACCAAGTCAGGCAGAAAAATATATACTGTAAAGAACAGTGAATTGTGGTATCTGCAGATCTTCCCGGAGTTCATTCAGAATCAATAAAATACATCCTACACCTTTCTGCACGACCGTAGTCTTAAAAAAATAGTGAATTTTTTTTTAAATTATAGAGTTTGACATTTTGCTGTAAACAATAAACCTTAAGTGGTCCCTCATTCAAAGCAGAAACAACCAAATTTTCGTACAATAACATATTTTCATATTAACTGATCTGATCTCTCTACTATATTAATTTTTATCAGCTTTTCCTAGTTCGTATTTTGTCTTTCTCAATGAGTTTAATTATAAATATTTTTAAAATTTCCAATCACAATGCCACTGTTCCTGACTTCCTTAAACTGTTACACGAAATAAATGCACTGGTTTTGAATTTATGTCGAAAAACATGAAAATCATTTTTATCCAAGTCATTCCAAAGTTTTGAGTTTTCACTTCTGTTATGTCTGCAGTTTTCACGACTGCCTTTTTCAAATTTTTAAAGTGAGAATTATGCTTGTACAGAGTACAGAAATAATTTGAAACTCTCTCGGCATTATTTAAGAGCTTGGGTGGCCTCATGACGCGTGACTATTACTTTCTGTTGGAACGGAGACATCCGGACCGGGGAGGTTATTAGCGATTGGACGCTCAGCGGTTCCATAGTGCGCATGCGCCTTTGTTCATCTCCGGACTGGATTTGTACGCAAAGGTTCGGTTTTTAACTGAAACATCTGGAACCGAATGGATCTAGGATTACAACATCAGTTCTGTACGAAGAGTAATATATCTACCGCCCCGGGGAATAAGTGGTTTACTCAAATTTTCTCTAATTTGATTGATTTTAATGTTCGTAGGAAGGAGGATTCGTGTTATTTTCATAGCGAATAAGAGGCTAAATCAAGTAGATATTGTTTATATTACAACCACACTCCACACTAACCCCAAAGATCGCGGGTTCGTAGCCCAGCAGGTGGCCCTAGGATTTTTTTTAAGGGAGTAAAGGCCGTCCTTCGGAAGGATCGTTAAATAGGGTCCCGAGCCTGTACGATGTCAGGTAATCGTTAAAAATCCCTATCCTAATTAAACCTGGATAGGCAAAATTTAGAGTTCCCACTGTAGCATCGTCCGATTAGCCATTGCAGCATAAAGTGACGTTAAATGAACAAATTGAAAATTTGATTTTTTAATTTTAAAAAAATACAGTACTCAAACAGAATAACTTATCTACAGCCCCGGTGATTAACTCGAATTTTCTTCAATTGATATTCTTGTCCTTAGGAAAGCGGAATCGTTTCATTTTCTTAGTGAATGAGTGGTTAAATCAAGGAGTTATCTATATATAGAAAGGAGTCAGTCCTGACTGAAAATACCACTACATAGCCAAAGCGGCATAAATTAAAGACTTGAAATTTGGTCTGTAAGTACATTTTATAAGGCCAACGCGCACTAAGAAAGGATTTTGGAAAATTCGTCCCCTAAAAGTGTGAAATGGGTGAAAAAGGTTTAATAATAAAAAAACGTAAATTTTAAAGCTAGCATTAAGACATTTTAGATTTAGCTTCTACGTTAACAATAAAGAAATACGTGTTTTTTTATTTTTGGAAAATCGATCCGTAAAAAAGGAAAATACGTGAAATCGTATCATGTTATCTTTACGTTTAAAATGCTTTGTCCTGACTGAAAAGACCAACGCAGAGCCCAAACGGCATAAGCTACAGACTTGAAATTCGGACACTTGGTACATTTTATAAGGCCGACGCGCACTAAGAAAGGATTTTGGAAAATTCGTCTCCTAAGAGGACGAAAAGGGCGAAAATCTGTAAAAATACAAAAAAAAAAAAACGTAATTTCTTAAGCTATCAATATGAAATATTAGATATAGCTTCTACATTATCTGTACTAATATGCGAAATATGTAAGTAAAATGCGAATGTAAATCCGTTTTTATATTACGCTTTCATGCCTAAATACGTAACCGATTTAAATGTCATTTGGCACAGAGATAGTCTAGAGCCGGAGAATTTCGCTTTTTAATGCGAAAAAAATGGGTGTAAGGGGTTTAAATAGGAGATGAATGATTGTATGTAAGTTTCGTCATTTTGAAGCTTGAAACTTATTTTTTAGGATTTTGATTAGACACTTGTAAATAGGCATTAAGAGTTTGTAAAAATTTTACCCTTTAGAGGATTAATTGAAAATAGGGAATGAAAGATTGTATGGAAATATGTAAGGTCTATGTGCGCAGGTGGGGACCTAAGTGTGCCTACCCGAACGGGCAGACTTATGTGCGAACCGCATGCGAAAATTAACATTTTGTCAGCTGCAAATTGATTACAATACGATTTGTTAACACGATTTTTTGTTAATTAATGCTCTTAGTGAAACAAAAAGCAGTTTTTTGGGTAGGTTATTAAACATTTTTTCTTTAGTTGGGTCGTTTTTTATTTATTTCATTCGCTAAAAGAAGATTACTTCCGAATTAAGTTGGGTGTTATTACGCCATTAATATTTGTTGTACATTTGGATATTTGCTAGGTACCTATTTGTTTATTTTGTTTTAACGAACAATCTTAGTACAATTTTTCGTTTTATTAAGCTAACTTAAATCAAGTAACTAGAGTTTTGTTTAGAATCGTTCATACAATTCCATTGCTTTCGTTAATTTTGTGGTTGGTTTGAGTGTGTACTTTCGTAATACGTAGTTTCAATAACCATTCTTTAATTTATTTAGATTTTACTTCATAAAATGTGTTTTTAAAACGTTCATAATACAATAAAATAATATATAAATTTAATTATTCTCCTATTCCCCTCTACTGCGTGAACATTGAACCTGTACTTCGTACCATAGCCTCTCAGTGAGGTCCCAACTCCGAAACTGTTCACATCGCTGCGATTTTAAATTTAACTATAAAGTCAAACAATATATACAGACAAAATAAAGTATTCAGCTATGATATAAGGTAATGAACGAATTATTACTGCTTTATGCTAGAAATGAGTTTGTTTTAAAACAATTTTATGCCTGTTAAATTAACCATTCATTAATTGACTTAGTTTTTATTATTTAAAGTACTTTCTTACAACGTTAATATAATCCTAAACAATATATGAATTTAATTATTTTCCTATCCCCTCTACTCCGTGAACATTGAACCTGTACTTCGTACCCTAGCCTTTCCGTTAGGCCACTGCTGCGAAACTGCGCATATTGCTGCAATTTCAAATTTAACTATTAAAACTAACGTTAAACGATGTATACAGAAAAAATAAAGTATTCAACTATGATATAAGGTAGAGGACGAATTATTACTACTTCATGTTAGAAATGAGTTTGTTTCAGAATAATTTTATAAATTTTATGTCTGTTAAATTAACAATTCATTACTTACTTAGATTTCACTATTTAAAATACTTTCTTACAACTTTAATATAACCCTAAACAATATATGAATTTAATTATTCTCCTATTCCCCTCTACTGCGTGAACATTGAACCTGTACTTCGTACCCTAGCCTTTCCGTTAGGTCACTGCTGCGAAACTGCGCACATCGCTGCAATTTAAAATTTAACTATTAAAACTAACGTTAAACCATGTATACAGAAAAAATAAAGTATTCAACTATAATATAAGGAAATGAACGAATTTTTACTACTTCATGTTAAATTAATCATTCATTAATTTACTTAGATTTTACTATTTAAAGTGCTTCCTTACAACGTTAATATAATTCTAAAAGTTAAAGTATAGACAAATCAAATAAATTATTCGACGATAATATTATGTGATAACCGGATTTTCGCTATTGCAAATTAGAAATGAGATAGTTTTAAAATACTTTAATAACTCAGATGTCTGTTAAATTAACCATTCTTTAATTCACTTAGATTTTACTATATAAAATACGTTTTGGCGAAATCTCTTATGTTTTGGCTAAAGATGGGAAAACAAAAATCGTTGTTTATAAAAATGGACTTAAGGAAGCTATTTTCAGTAAAACACTTATTTTAATGTTTGCATGTATTTTATTTGCAAAGTAATTAGCCTAAAAAATTAAAAATGCACCCCAAAGTATTCACAGTACTTGAAGTAATCAGTATATAGTTGTGAATTTCAATAAATACATTTAAAAAAAAAAGAAGATACTTAAATTTTACCGTATATTTTGCAACTTCGTTTCTTTTTAAACATTTGTTATAATACTTCTATTATGTTATGTTAAATCAAATTCACAATTTTTCTAATACGATTTCTAAGGGAACAAAAATGCTACTTTTACTCCAGGTTATAAAAACTGGTTGTTGTTTTGACCCTGTTTCTTGAAAATGTCTGCTTCATACATGCTGGATTAACACCATGTTTATCAAATTATTCTATTATGGTTATTTTTCTCTCTTTGTTCTTTTTATCAGTTATTTTGTTATTAATCTATAGTAATATATCACTTAATCATTTATATTTTCTTGAATTAGTTCTGATTTCATTTGCTTATTTTAATATGTATATCCTTGGCTAGAAAGTTTGTTTATTTTTTTGTAATGCATCTTTATTATTCTGGGACAAAGATCCTTAAGAATTCTTGTTGAAGAATATTTTTTTTCATCCGTCATAAGTTATTAGAAACAAATTTTTATTTTTTTAGGATGTAAGCCAAGTCCACTTGAGAATATAGGAGCTTCATATATATATATATATATATATATTGGTTTATATATAAATATTTAGTATATACAGAGTGGGAATGTTGGCTCTAATAGACAGTGGAATGCCATCTCCCCACCGAGTGCAGTTGGTTGCAACTTGCCGTGGTGGGGAGGCCTCTAGTAGGTCAGGGTTATTGCACTCTACTGCATAGGATAGCTACGTGTATATACTTTTATATATATATATATATATATATATATATATATATATATATATACCCCAGTCTCGGTGACGAGATGTAAAGCCAGCTATGTATGTGTATATATATATATATATATATAGATGCATGAATTAAATCTTAAAAAAATAAATAAAATAAACAATTTCTAGAAGATTAACTGATTTATCTGGGTTTCAACTAATACTAATTCAGTAGTGATTTTCTTCATGCTTTAATTATTTATTTCTATTTTTAGTTTATTATAATACATGCCAATATTTGCTATAATAGGTTATAGTAATTCAGTGCTTATTTTGCTTATTGATAAGTTTTTTCCCCCACACAATTGTTAAGTTTTTGTATGTTTATCAGTTTTAACATATGTATATATATATATATATATATATATATATATATATATATATATATATATATATATATATATATATATATATATTAAATCACATATGCTAATTAATTTATATTTTCCATGATTAGTTAGTTGATGCTGTTAAGATTTGGACAAAGTCCACGTTTAGATTTTGATAAAATCTTCATTTCTTTGAATCCAGAATAATTTTGTAATTTTTTTTTTTTTTTTTTTATTGATATTTACAACTGTAATAACATTACATCAAGTAAATTGGCTGTATGAACAAAGGACATGAACAAAAAAATCACTTGTGGAGAAACTATCCATTGATAGCACTCCAATGAAGTTTTATAGTAGAAGGTCTCGAGGCCATCTTCTTTTCAGACGCCTCGGAGGGTTATCAGGAATGTTATAGGAAGCAAGTCGAGAGACTAGCAGGTTCAAGTTCGTATGGAGCTTTTCATGGAAGGATAGGTATCTAGTTTGGGCCAAATCAGCAACATATGGGATATTAAGATCATGATGGATGAGTTTGTATTTTGTAATTTAATTTGTTTCTTTCTTTACCCTATTTTCTTCTTCTTTCGGAGAAATCGGTATTTTCATTCTCTACAGATATTAATTCCAATGGCTGACTTGAGAACACCCGTTATAAATATTAACAGGAACACAAGAATGTTTATTTCAGTTTTATAAAAACTTATTTATTTCAATCAATAAGAATTTTCAATAAGAATTTAATAAGGATTGTTAGCCAGCCGGTGCACCCAACGGCTTCTCTCTCCAAATCGCCCTGAAGATGACCTACAATGTTGGTCGAAACGTCGGCACATAAATATAAGTCTAGTACTTATTCAGTGTTTTTTTTGTCTGCACCCCCCAACTATCTCCTTCTACAAATAAGAATTTTCGTATTGAAAAAAAATATGTGGTGTATATATGCAGTAAATTTTTAATGTCTTATTGCAATATATTGTAAACACCTATTGCTCAAAACCCTTAACATATTTTAGAATATTTATATATACTAGGTTGAATCCCATGTTTTCCTAACGGTGGATCAACTCACATTTTACTATGATTTGTAATGCATGTATAAATCGATGTCTTCTACTTTTTATTCACTAAACATTTTATTGTATAATAGAGAGTTATTTAAATTTATTATTATTACAACATAATATATACATAATAACACGTGATATGTATATATTAATACGTGTTATGTATATATTAATATATACTTATAAACATCAATAACATAGCAATGTAGTACGATATATTGTATTATAAGTATCGATATATAATATGAATATCTTTTGATTTTACAATATCGATCTCTCGACATTCTTTCACTACACCCTAAGGAGGAGTATTCCAAAGCCCTCTGCTGGAGAAGACCTCTTCACACAAGAGCTGGGATAATCTGGATATAAGATCTCATTCCAGGCATCTCTCCCTTACATCACGGTTCCCATTTCCAGCAAGCATGGAATGCAGTTTTATTACACAATACGGAATCATACTTTTATTATTTTTCATACACAGTTTTTATTTTAATACAAAATAAGTTGAAATAGTAATATTGATAAGTTAGCGAATAATGTCAGGTTTTTTGTTATTTACAACTGACTGGTCTGTCATAACAATATGGTGGAGATACATTGACCTATTTTCTGTGGACAACACCTGTTTCTCATTTTCCAATAAGAAACATACACCTGTCGTGGTATGTGAGGGACAGTGCATGCATGTTTTGCCTTATATTGTATTCTATACCTGCCAACGCATGTCGTATACATGGTACATATTGGATAGTTATGAATATATGTATGTAATTGTGTTTCTCTGAATTTATTATTTACATTACATATTTAACACTAGATATACCAGCTGTTTACGTATACCTATTTGTACCAAACCAGTCAAAATGACAGGTGCATTAGAAATAAGGCTTATTGTGGTTTCCAGTCTATATTTACTCTTAAAAAGGATAAAAATAAAGTTGAACAATATTAAGTATAATAGATAAATGGATTTATAGACATTGACAAATAACAAAACATTTAATTGTTTACAGTTTGTAGCTCACAATTTCTACATGTGTAGATTTTGCTGCGTGTACACTTTCCGCATAGACTTTTTTTGCATTTATTGCAAATATTTGTAGTTTTATTGTTATTGCAATATCCTATTTGACACCATTTTCGTACAGGAATAGTGGCATTTGTGGTTGGTGTATTGACTTCAGTTGGTTTTTGCCTTGAAGTCTGATATTCTGAAGCAAGTTCTTCTGCTAATCGAAACAGAAAGTCTTTTCGTGAGATATTTTCTCCTGTATTGTTTTTGTACAATATCCAGCTATTTATTGCGGCTATATTGTACTATATATATAATATATATATATTATTAATTATTAATATTAATATATTAATAAAATATATAAAATATAAAATAGTGGCCACCTTCTGGATCCTGATTTCACCGTATATTTTCGTGCCATTTGATCAGTAATATCGACAACAAATTTAGTATTATTATAAAACGATACGAACGAATAATAGAAAACAAAAGACGATAACGAAAGATACAAAAGACTCTTCTGTGCTATATGTACTGCAACGGTCTCATGATTCTCCCAAAATCATACATTTTTTCATAAAAACTCAACCTGTCATTTTGACTGGTACTGGTATAAATGTCAATAACAAAAATTATATTTGTTACTAATGTATAAAAAATAACATTAACTTTATAAAACGTGTTCTCTAATTATAGCAACAAAAGTCATAAATTCATTTGTGAAAAAAAAAGTTTTACTTTGTAGGAATTTTGAATTGAAATTGCACGACCAGTCTAAATGACTGGTCTGGTAAATCTAGTGTTAAAAGTTTTAAATACAATAATTTCCAACAAAACATTCACTCACCTACAAAAAAAACAAAAACGAAACAGTATTTAAAGCCCTTAATTATTGTTTCTTTATACCTTTCAGGCGATTAATTTCAGTTTAATTGACACACAAATTTAGCTCAATAATTTATAACCTTACATTAAAACTGTAGCCTCTCATATGTCCTTCAAACTATGCAATTATTACAGCTGATATATCAAGTAGGCTGCGTCGCTATCAGGGCAGATACAAATTTAAGAGAAGTGTTTGTGTATTAGCAACGTAGTTTTCTTTAAATATATATTCTGTTTTGTATTACTTTAAATATACAAAACTGTTTTGTATATGCATTTATTTTGTTTCTTGAGATTCAGTCTGTTCGTTAAACTTTCGTTTCGAGGCCATATTGTTTTCACAAAAACCTAACAGGTTTTTGGTGAATTATTTTATATAACACATTAGTCTATAATTAAGTATATAATTATTAATACATAAATGGTACTTACAAATTGATGACGAATAGATATTAACATATCAATCAACCAAATATCTGTTCAATACTCTCATATATATGCATTCTATTAAGATCCCGATCGGAACATCCACTGTTACCGCAAATTGTATATGCGTAAAAAAATATAGAGTCAACGTGTTAAATTGAATTGAATATTGAATAAAATAGAATTGGTTTTCATGGCTATCAATAAAGAAGGATATGAAAAAATATATACCCAATACTCTACGGGGGGGGATACAAAGTGTTCAGTACATGTTAGGTATTGTACTGTTTCCTAGTCAACGTTTGTGCAAGTACGTAATTTGGCCAAGATCATATCAAATTTGAGATCTCTCTGAAGGATCCCCTAAAGGATCTTCAGGCCTTGCGTGTTATATTCAGGAAAGTTGTCAGAATAAATAATTTGTCTACCATATCGGGTTTTCAACTCACCGATAATCTTTTCCTTAATCATCACCCTTTCAATTAGATCCTTATTATTGGTGATGAATAGTGTACATATATTATATTACAGTAATTTTTTCCATTCTGATCATTTTTGCTTTTTATTCTTCTTTTCCCCAACTTATCCTCGTTCCACCAGTACAGAAGAGACACCAACTTGTTTTGAACTCGGACTGGAAGAGAAGCTCCCTTTCCCAGTGCGGCAGAACAGGTTTTTGGTTCGACCAGACTCCGTTCGACCTTCGCCTGTAAAAAATGGAGTTTGGGTCCAGAGGTTCCTCGAGGACGTCGAACACGATCAGGTGCAACGTCCTGAGGGGGCTACTGATGGTCTACAGTACCTGTCATCACCCTCAATTTATAATAGCTCCTCAATATAATAACATATTGGGTCGTTTCACGTGACAAGTCTGTTTTTATTATTTCTAAGATTCAAAGTAACTGACACCGTACATACGTTTTACGTCCTTTCTAAAGGACGGCATGAACAAGGGCTATTTACCCTTGCTTTCAAAATCCTATGGCCGCGAATATATATGTTGTCTACTATGTATTTCTATGACTCATGTTTACCGACTCATTGAGATTCACTATTACATTCACTGACGACGGGATTCACTATTCACTCTAAATCCAGATTAGCAACACTATCTTACAAAATCTAACGCTAAATATACAAAATCGGTACTCACTTCGGTAAATTCAATTGAATCGCGAGAAATCACTAATTATAACCTTCTTGCTTCAAGCCTATTTTGGCGACCATTGAATTTCCTCCAATACGTTTGTTTGTTTAACGCCCCTGCAAGGGCGGATCCAGGATTTTTTTCTGGGGGGGGGGCACAACGGGCAGACGGGCAAAAAATCAATAATAACTTAGAAATAAACTTGTAGTATTTTAGAAAGGTTTCAAATGTTTATTAAAACATCTAAACAATAGTTTCACTCATGTTATTTCTGTTATTTTGTTCATATATTTTCACAACTGTCATCACATGATTTGCCTATAATTACATACTATAATGGATTCTCCATAGTACACAAAAAACCGTCTGGGGGGCCCGTGCCCTTGTGCTCCATCCCCCCCTGGATCTGCCTATTCGCCCGTGTATGCTACGGCTAATCTGACGATGCTGCTACAACGGGAGTCCTAAGTATTGCCTATCCAGGTAAAATTAAGATATATATTTTTATCGAGTACCTGACACAGCAGAGGAATGGATCGCAATTTTACGTCCCCTCAGACGGAAGGCATAACCGAGGATTTTTATCCCCGAGATCTTGGTCATAGTTTGTTGTCATACTGACCTCCTGACACCGCAGGCGATCCCTCTTCCAGTACGTTACGTGGGACTAATATACCACATTTCAACCTCATTAAAACAATTGCAAGCTAAATTATTTCGTAACAGGAAATGTTCCTAGTATACCTTTCGTAATAGTGACTGGAACGCGCTTC
This sequence comes from Arma custos, assembly GCA_037127475.1. Taxonomy (NCBI): domain Eukaryota; kingdom Metazoa; phylum Arthropoda; class Insecta; order Hemiptera; family Pentatomidae; genus Arma; species Arma custos. The sequence continues at coordinate 12,224,151 of CM073760.1, read as the reverse complement.
TATATTGCCAACAACACGTTAAACGTAAAAGTGGTTGGAAAGCAGCCAATAAGAAGGAAATTGATCAATTAATATTTAACCAGTTTTTAAATACTTTATTTTACTATTCATGATTATAACCTGAGAAATAGCCTTATATGCTATGTTATATACTGTTTTTTACACATTTTCCAACATTCTATCGGATATTAGGCAACAACACGCTAGCTAGAGAAAGTAAACTGTAACCAGTTGAGTGTATTATTAAGTCAATATCATTAGCCTTGTAGGAAATTTAAATTAATTTGTAAATATTTTTAAAATATCTTACAATATATTACAATATTTTTACCTTTTTTCAAACAGTCATTGTACACTATTGTTACTGTACAATAGTATTTCACTAATTTTAATTTTTCAAATTCATTAATCCTATCTACTATTTTTCAAACAGTCATTGTACACTATTGTTTCTGTACTATTTCTATTATTCACATTAGTTATTGTACATACAGTTCCATACTTTTCTGTAACATGTAACATCTTTAAGTCCGTTATCATACATTTCATATCTTTATTTTACTAGTTTTTCTTTATTCTTCATGTTCCAACCTTTTTTTGTATATGTAAATATTCTCATTTTGTTTCTTTTGTTTACCTCCTCCTTTTTGATTTTCCTTTATATTATTTTTACTTTACTATCCTTTCTGTACATTTATTTTCTGTATTCTATTTTATATGCGTTATTTATAATTTATCATTTCTGCTCATTCTCTTTAATTTTATTAAATCTGTCTTACTTTATTATACCTGTCATTATTTTCATTTTCTTTTCATTATCATTAATTTTGTTGTATCTGTCTTTATCTTAATTTTATTATATCTGTCACTATTTTAATTTCTTTTCATTATCATTATTTTTTAAATCTGTCTATATCTTAATTTTATTATATTCTGTCACTTTTTTAATATTCGTTATCTTCCATCTCCATATCTGCCACTATTTTAATTTTCTACATTACTTGTCACCGTATTATTGTTACTGTACATTTTTATATTTTTTGTTCTGTTTGTTTCTCTCTCATAGCCCTGAAGATGACCTACACTGTAGGTCGAAACGTCGGCACATAATTATAAGTTTATTACTTATTCAGTGTTCTTTTTTGACTGCACCCCCCAACTATCTCCTTTGCATGTAAATATTTTTGTTTTGAAGAGAAAAGATTTGCCCTGGTCGGGATTCGTGCCCGGATCGTCTGCTTCTCAGTAGTAGTGCTCTAAACCACTGAGCTACCAGGGGTCGTATCCCAGTCAGACAAATCCGTTCTCTTCATTCTGACTGGGATACGACCCTTGTAGCTCGGTGGTTTAGAAGACTGCTAAGGAGACGACACCAGTTCGCGGCCAGGGCAAATCTTTTCTCTTCAAAACAAACATATTTAAAAATAATTACCATAAAAATAACAATTAATAAAAAAAAAATTAAATTAATTTGTATTTGGAGCGATTTTAGTTTAGGATAGTGCGATGAGCTGCTATGCTCAAGATCACGATTTAAAATCCGGCTGTGGAAGATAAATTATGCCAAGTGTTTACTGGCACGAATCGACCCTGAGCCTCCTTGAGCCCACCTAGCCTCTATCAAGTTAGTATACTTAATTGTGAAAAAATCTGGCTCTTGAGCGTGATTTCGTAAAAATCACATTCCTGCGCAACCGTTTACCTAGAAACTGTACAGTTTCTACCATATTCTGAACCAAAAAATTTGCATATAGACCGGGGGAGGCGAAGCAAATTTAGTGAAATTCTATTATTTCTTTTGGTCTTTCCAATCAAATTTCTTATACTTACAGTACATATCAATAATAAGTACAAATGTAAATACGAAATGGAATGGTTCGTTTAGCAGGTGTCAGGAGTTAGGAGTGCTACTTCTGTTCTCATGGTCCCTGGTTCGAGGCCGTGAATTGACCCTGTAACTTGAGGTAATGAATAATGTAACTATAACTATTTTATTTTTGCAATTTATTCGCATTTTTTTCGGAAATTAGTTAGTTGTACTCAGGTAAACGAGGGAAGCGGAATTGTTTCATTTTCATAAATGAGAATATTTTCTCATGAGAGTTCATAAATGACTAAGTCACAAGTCAGGCATCGGGTTGAAATAGAGGTACTGCTTATATTATTGTTTTGGTTTTGCAGTTTATTTTGTCCCAGAAACCTCGGCCATAGCTTACAAAACAATACCGTTCCTTGCAGTACCGTTGTTCACGAAACAATACAGAACCCCATACCCGTTCATGGTTATGTAGTGCTACAGGCCAGGTAGCTAAGTAAATAGGGTGCTGTGATAATAATGTTTAGGTCCCGAGATGCAATGCGGCTGTGACGGATAAAATATTTATTCTGTTAAGAACAGTAAATCTTCTCTGTGGGAATCAGAGCCTCTTCTAGGAACTTGCCTATAGTTGTTACTCTTGAAGTGATCTCAACAGGAATCATTCCATTGCACGTTGGCTTAGGAACATTATAATATATACTAGCGGTCCGCCCCTGCTTTGCACGGGTTGGATGACATATTATCCCTACATGTTTGTCTGCCTAATGTATTTTATTATGTAGCTATTACAAACAAAAAATATTACCGCGAACAGACAAACAGGCACGGCTAAGGACTTTGTTTTATAATATATATAAATAGATAGATAAGAGATATTAGGCAGCAACTTCGATGAAACTTCCCTGGTGGCTATGCTTTTCCCAACATTTCCGACAATTATCTTTATATTCCAACACATTTACACAAACCTTGACAAATTATGTACCTAAAACTTCCTGGTGCATCACTCTATCTATTGGTGCAAACCGCATGAAAATCCGTGCAGTAGTTATTGAGTTAACCGCGAACAAACGCGCACAGGATTTTTTTTTTTATTATACACTAGCTTATGCCCGCGGCTTCGCACGCGTGGAATTTGGTCTGCCACGTAAAGTTTCGTGAAAGATCATTTTAAATAAATAATTTAATTATTTTTTTAAATATAAGTTACTCGAACATCCGAAATTTCAGATGTCTAACTTCAAAACTGACGGATTCTATAAAACCTTTGAACCCCTATTATATTAATGGGGAAACCCTTGGAGTGGAATTATCCGAATTTCTTTCTTAAACTACACACAGAACCTAACTACAAATTTATAGATGCTAAGTTCCTTATGTACTATAACGGGGGGGCACATGCCCCCGTGCCCCCACATAGATCATCATGTGATTTGCCTTTATTTATGTACAATAATGGATTCTCCACAGTACCTAAAATACTGTCGGGGGGGCACGTGCCCCCTTGCACCCTTCCATAAATCCGTGCTTGTTATAGCCTATATGTTATTCTGATGTATAACCTATATTACAGTAAAGTTTCATCCAAATCCGTCCAGTAGTTTTTGCGTGAAAGAGAGACAAACATACAAACATTCACATTTATAATATTAGTAAGATTAGTAGGCTATCAAAACAAATAGTTTCACTCATGTTCTTTCTATCATTTTAACTACTATTATCATGTGATTTGCCTTTATTTATGAACAATAATGGATTCTCCACAGTAGTTAAAATACTGCAGGGAGGGGAACGTGCCCCATTGCACCCCCCCCCCATAAACCCGTGCTTGTTATAGGCTATATGTTATTCTGATGTATAACCTATATTACTGTAAAGTTTCATCTAAATTCGTCCAGTAGTTTTTGCGTGAAAGAGAGACAAACATACAAACATTCACATTTATAATATTAGTAAGATATGTATAGATAGACGAATATAAAATGTAACTTGTACTAAGGGTTCCTCCTCGACGCTAGGAATGGCATAAGATGATGTCGAAGAAGAAGAAGTAGGCTGCGTTCGAAAGCCATATTTCTTGTTTACTAACTTTATCCTAAATTTTTCTATCTGAATTAAATAAAACACTAGTTTAAATTAGAATAATTTTTTCATTTAGAAACAGATTTTTATACTTCCCACGCACGGAAACACTGTTTTATGAAGTAATATTTAGTTGTTTGATTATGTACAATTTTCATATTAGTTTATTTTTTGTAAAATCACTGTTTTCCGAATGATTACATTACAATACTCCGAATCTAGCAGAAAATCTACCGTTAAGGTGAAAGTCATCGGTCCATGAAAGATTCGATTCAATACAAAATAATCGATCTTTTTTAAAAAAACATAAATATGATTAACTCGACATTGAAGCATAATTGACTGACTACGTGCTGGGATGCATCGACCTCTGCAGCCCCGGTGCAGCGTATCCTTGGAGGAGATTGTGCGGGCTGCAATAGGAAGTGCATCCTAGCTCAAGGACTTCTTTCGCAAGAGTCCTTCCTCAGCCAGTTGCAGCTAGATGCACTTCGTCCTCCATGCCTCTTGCACTACCGTCTTTCTACTGCTCATAATTCCTCATTTCTACATTGCAGTTTAACATTCTTAAGTGCGGTTTATCTGTTTGTTTATTACAGTACTTGTGTTTTTATTGGTAAGTAAGATTAGTTTAACATTAACTTTCTAACCAATTATAGATGTAATGGTTATAAGCTATAATCATAGAAAGCATGCATAATTATTTCAATATAAACTTGCTTATAAATCATTTTCAATAATAATATAGGTGTCAATGATTTATAATGATTATTTATTACCTTTTGGGATAATACATGAATAGTCAATATTTCATTTTATTTATTCAGCCAGTCTACATTTAGATCCAACTGAGATCGCCTATACATCTACAGCCCCTATGAATAATGCTTAAGTCGAATTTTAAACAGTTTGAGTTAATTGCATTGAGGAAAGCAGAATCGTGTTATTCTAGTAGTTTTTGGCATGAAATGGGGTTGTAATGTAAGCAATAACTCCTTTTCAAGTCAATGCCTTACTTAGCCCCTTATTCACTATGAAAATAACTCGGTTCCAGTTAAGTAAAAGAAACTTATTTTGAAGTAAATTAGACTTGACCACTTATTCACAGGGACTTTTTTTTTTTTTTTTTCATAACCCCTAAATATGTTTATTGGTGCTACTAGGTTTTGTGCTCTTAGTATGGGCACATTCATTTTTGTATTTCTTCTCCTTTTACTGTAGTATGACTACATTTTAAGGAGTTGAGGTGGTAGGAGTTTTTGTTGTTATTTCTTTTTTGTTGTATTTCTTATTTGTTTAAGTGCCGGGGCACACTTAATTTTTGTGTTTACTTTTTTAATTACAATCTTACATACTACAGTTTATTTACATATTTACATATATACATGGTAAAGTATTTATGGAGTTTCTTCCATTACTTGTTGCCACCTTATTGGAGCTGAAGCAGGTGTCAGAGTTTTAAATAATTCATTAGTTGTACATTTGAGGGAGTCGAAGAATTTTATGTGTCTTCGTTTTATAAATTCAGTCGTTGTGGGTATGTTGAAGAAATCGTGTAACTCTTCCGGTTTTAGCTTCCTCAGCGATGTAGACTGAACAATTTTTCGGAGTATAGTGTCCTGAAACAGTTGTAATTGGCGCTGCGTTCCGACTCTGAGGTGGGTGAATAGCGGGGCTCCGTATAGTAGTGCAGGCCTTAGGATGCTCTTGTAAATTTTGATTTTCAAACGCAGTGATAAGGCTGAAGATAGTAGTAGGTGATGAAGTCTATAGGTTCTTCTTCTTACCATGCGGATTTTTGAATAGCAGTGTACTGTAATTCTGTATGTAATAGTGTATGTATGTAATAGTGTTGTCACTGGGACTTTTGATATGTGGAGTATTTATTTTTTTATTGTTATCGTTTTTATTTATTGATTAACACATGCTCTTATTAAAAATATCTAATGATGATGCTCGCAGTTAAACGATAATTCGGTGGATTAAAAATTTATCTTGAATCAAATAAGTAAAATAAATAAATAATTTAATTATCTCAATACAGGTTAATAATAACGAATAAAAAATAAATCGATGAGGAAAAATCATTCCCGAAAGTAGTGGAACGATTTTAGACTTCATTTTCTACTGCCTTCGATAACATTTGGCATCAGAAACTTCTCTATATCCATAATTAATTATATCAATAATATTTAACTGATGCCCCCACTGGTTGGTATTACCTTATTTAATAGGTATGCACAAAAAAATATATTTTAAAATGTTGTTTTAAAAGACCTTATTAATTAGTTTGAAACTGTAATAGTTCTTCATCAATTTGTGTACTGCAGTAAACGTAAAATTGAATTTTTGAAATTAATAATACATACAAATTAATATTTGTGCCTCTTTCATTCTGGACATGCAATATATACGTACAATCATAGTCGCATTCTCTGAATGATTAACAACTATCAATTTATTGTCATTTTAAGTATCTGTTTTTATTTGGATGATTTGAAAAAGACTGGAGTCTCTACCTGTAAATAATTTACAAGCCAACATGTTTCTGATTCAAGTATCGGCAGAACTTAATAACATAATAAGATTTGTCATAACCATATTTCACTCCAACGTTTAAAAAAAAAAATGGTATCTGTTCTGCAGGTTGTCCCTCCGAGTTGAGTTACAAAATTTTTTAACAGTTTATTCCTTTCATTTTTAATATTTTTTCAAAAAATACAAGTAATCGTGAGCATTAGAATGGATAAGAGAATATAATTATGGGAAGTAAAGTTTGGTAATCATTTCATCAAGAAAGATATATATAAAGGTATATATATATATATATATATATATATATATATATATAGATATATATAGAGAGAGAGAGATAGATGATATATGCTTGTTGAAGTATAGATGACTAGCTTATGCCCGCGGCTTCGCTCGCGTGGAATTTGGTCTGCCACGTAAAGTTTCGTGAAAGATCATTTTAAATAAATAATTTCATTATTTTTTTTAAATATAAGTTACTCAAACATCCGAAATTTCAAATGTCTAACTTCAAAACTGACGGATACAATCTTTGAACCCCTATTATATTAAAGGGGAAACCGTTGGAGTGGAATTATCCGAATTTCTTTCTTAAACTATACACAAAACCTAACTACAAATTTGAAGATGCTAAGTTCCTGATTTACCTTTAATTAAGTACTATAACGGGGGTGGGCACATGCCCCCGTGCCCCCACATAGATCATCATGTGATTTGCCTTTATTTATGAACAATAATGGATTCTTCACAGTTGTTAAAATACTGCAGGGGGGGGGACGTGCCCCATTGCACCCCCCCATAAATCCGCGCTTGCTATAGCCTATGTGTTATTCTGATGTATAACCTATATTACTGTAAAGTTTCATCCAAATCCGTCGAGTAGTTTTTGCGTGAAAGAGAGACAAACATACAAACATTCACATTTATAATATTAGTAAGATACGTTGTTGTTTCTAGGTGAAATGATTACCGACATAGTTACATTCTCTTTTCCATACCAAAGCTCATCATAACTTTTTTTTTTTTGCTAAATATCCAAAAAAAGAAACAAATAAAAAGTCAACTAGTTGTGACTCAACTCGAAGCGACAGCCAGCGGAATAATTAAAAAAAATAGAGTAATTAACGATTTATTCGTTTATCTTGTTAATTAATTGTTATGGAATAAGGGATTTTTGTTGTAATGTTCTGAAATTAATCTAATATTTTCAATCTAAATTTCTAAATTTAATTTTTTTATTATTTTTTTTTTATTTGATTTTACTCTCTTTAATCTTTAATATATTAAACTTATTGATAGCTCAGTGTGTAGAGTGGTATGTTCCTATGCTGAAGGTTCCAGATTCATTTTCGGCAGTTAATTTTTTCTTCTATTTACGGCCCTGGATCCGAAAAGTTTCCTGGTTCTCTCAACTCATGTCCAGAAGGTTTTTCTCTTTGCATTGGAACTTGATCTCTACCAAATAGTCCCTCCCCCCTCCACAATCGTTGGCTTACAAAATAACACATTTTATAATTTGTAGTAGGTGAGGTTTAACCTGTTAACGGGGAAGACGTATGAATACGTCAAACGTAATTTTGTATTTTCCTCTGTGTTAAATACATGAATAAACGAAAACGTGTATATTTCATAGTATTTTCATTTATTTTAAGCCTAAATAAAAAATAAAAAATAATAATATGAAATTACGTTCTCCTGGCGTGACGTACTGACACGTCCTAGTGAAAGAGCTCGCGCCCGTCATATGCTGCATAATTAAAAAGGGAATTCCCCGGTTATCAGATTGATTATAAAATATTTTTTTAATTTATTTCAACTAACCTTGAGAAAACAAGGTGAGATATTCCATCTGTGAGCCCAGGCCGGAAATGAATATTATGATTTGTTTTACAAAATAGTTACTAAACTGAACTTAAATTTATTGAATAATATCGATGTACCTCTGCTAAAACGTTAAGTACTTACTGTAATATAATTAAATAAATCATATAATTTGTAAAATGGGGGGTAGATCCGCCGTTAGACAGGCAGGAGTATTCCCCTAGTTTAACAAAAAAACAAGGCTTGAAAAATTCCTGTTTATAATATCGTTGACTCACTGAAATGATATTATTATGGAAAATATTTGTATATAGTGAAAAGGAACTATGTCATGTGGCATTCGTATTTCTAGGTCACATGTGTCAGCCATTGATCGACATTGTCAGGCCTCAATGAATATATACAGGCTTTGGGAACCCGAATAAGCTTTTACTGCAATGTGGCAACATTCGTTAAAGATAATTTTATTTTGAATAATAATAGTTCTATATATGAGGAAGAAAATGCTCTGGGTGGAGGTAGAAATCAATTTTCTTAACTAGGGAAAACTATTTATTTGAAAGCCAAGTGGTCAAGGATTCACTTGACTGCGGCCAGTTGACTAAACTGACTGTAATTAACTGTTTTCTTGCAGTGAATTGTCAACCCTTTGACCACATCTCAGGCCCTGAAGAAGACCTTCATTGTGGAGCGAAACGTTGGCTTTCCAATAAACAGTTCTTCTTATTAAAGATATTTTTTTCTTACCTCCACCCGGAACATTTTCTTCTTTATAATTCTATTTTTTATGTTTTATTTAAAAAAAAAACTGTTCCAGAAAATTAGATAACCAATAAAAATATAATTTTACCCTATGTATATATATATATATTTAAGCAGGTAGTCGGGTGTTCGAGTAGTCGAGGTAAACGGGTGATATGCATGTATATGTGTGGGTATATACACATATTCATATAAATACATACCAGGTGGCATATCGTTCTATCGGATGTAGTAAATAATGAGGAATATCTAGCCGACAGCCAGAAGTGATGTGTCATTAGTTTGGCTCAGTTCCAACCGGCATTGGTCTATTAAGTTACATCTGTCTGATAATTTAGATCGTCCAAAAAAAGATTTTATTTTTATTAATATATACGTTGATATAAATATTCTTATTGTTACGGGCTACTGGGTGTTAAAATGAATTAAACCACTCCTAAATTCAAGATACTAATATTTATTAACAAAGTGACAAAAAGGATACAATTAAATTAATTAACTAATATAAATATACAATAACAATATTCTAAATATTTGTTATAACCTAGGCCTATTTAATTACTAAAATAATATAAGATATTATTAATTCTAAATGACTTAACTGTTTACATAAATATGTACGAATACAATAAAATTACGCTAGAGCTTATAACTACAAATTAACACTTACAGTTCACTAATTAAAGTCCACCGACCGTAAGAATGTAATGTTTCTATGAAAACGGCTATTCAGGGAGGTAATTAACCTCCGGGTTATATTGCTGTCTTTAGATGAAATAGTTTTATAAATAGTAGCTGGGCTAGATTAAATAAATATATTAATGTCAAGGGTGATCTCATTTTGGCCGATTCGATTCTTTTTTAAATATTTTCCGAAAATACAACTTATCATGATCTTGTTTAGGCACGTGTAACTGCCATTTTTCATTCATTCTAGATGAAATGATTACCGATGTATGTACATTTTTCATCAACATCAACTTTTCCAAACTAAAGCTCGCAATAACTTTTTGAAGAATATTAAAAATTAAACGAATAAACAGTTAAACTTGTTGTAAACTTAAATCTGCGGAACATATACTTCAACTTTATAACTTTTAGAAAACAAACCAGATCATTATATTTTAGTATATTCAGGTGCCAACATGTTTGTTATGAACGGGCCTTGAACTGAGAGATATACGAGAATGGAGTGCAAAGAACATCGCAACCGAACCAATTTGAATTGCTGAATTGGGACGAATTCGAATGAGCAGTTCAATGATTGTCATCAAAACAAAGCGACTCGCTAGATATTACTGATAACGTTTATCACTCATTAACATTCCACGTCAACGTCTGTGTTAGGAATGTATGTTGGCATGCACTTACGTTATCCTAGATTACGTAACTTTACGTACTTACGTTATCGTAGATACGTTATCCTATTCGCAGGTTTGTTAACTTTGCCTGCTACTCTATAAACCTTAGGTAGAGGGCGCTTATTCTTTTGGAAGGAGAGAATAATACAGTCGGTCTTCTTGGGATTAACTGTAATATTCAATCCGTCCAGTCTTTTAGTTATTTCCTCACAGGCCATCTCTGCCTGCCGTAGAGCTCTCTCTGCATTCAATGAGCTACTGTAGATGGCAATGTCATCGGCATACGCCGCCAGAGTAGCTTTTTTGTATTTGGCACCAACGATTTCCGCCGTATAAACTGAGAATAATACCGGTGATAGCACAGACCCTTGAGGTACACCACACGTGAGTGGAAAGGGGTTGGACAGCTCTTCGCCGACTCGTACCTTTATTGAACGTTGTGAACCTTATGATAGTATATAGCTGCTCGGGAAACTCGTTGTCCTGCAGTGTCTTACATAGAAGGCTATGGGACACTGAGTCAAACGCCTCCGTGCAGTCTATGGATGTCAAAGCGGTTGCCTCGTTCTTAACTGTGTTCTGGCTTACTTCCGCGTGTAGCTTCGCCAGATGGTGGTCCGGGCACAGTCCGGCCTGGAAGCCGGTCTGCTCCGGTGGGATTAACGCTATTTCTGAGCAATAGCTTTTGAGATAATTAAGAATAATTTTCTCAAAAACTTTGCCCATGTGCGGAAGTAAGCTAACAGGCCGGTAGTCGACTGGCTGATTACCATTTCTTGCGGGCTTCAGCAGCGGAAAGAGGATAGCTCTTTTCCATGCCTCAGGAAAGTATCTTAGCCTGAGACAGGACTTGTAGAGTTGAGTCGTCAGGTGAGCTATGCCTCTTCTTGGTAATTGTTTTAGGAGTATAGTTTGTATTCCGCCGTGGCCTGGGGCTTTATTCCCTCGCGAACGACGGAGTATCGCCTTCAGCTGCTTCGGGGATACAAACATATAATTATTTCCTATTTCTTCGTTCGGGATTTCGGTCCTACTGATTGTTCGACGGGCTATAGTTTCACTGTAGTGATCAGCGAACTTACTTGCTTGTTCCTCATCTGTCAACAGTTTGTCTCCGTCGTGTAGTAATGTAGAGCTTCGCTTCCTTGTGCTCGCCCTGAGTAATTTCCAAAATTTACGGTGGTCGCCATGGATTGCTCGGAGCTTCTCATGCCACTGTGCAGTCCGCCATTGTTTCATGAGATTGCGAACCTGAGTAGTAAGGGAATTCACTACCGATTTTACCTCATGATCCCTAGTCCTGTACCATTTATTCTTCCACTTATTGCGCAAGGCGATAAGTGAAAGAATGTGATCTGGTAGGGGACGCAGGGCTGGCGGAAGTGGATTAAATTTCGGTATGGCCGCATCCGCGGCGCTTCTGATCGTTTTTGTAAAAAACTCTAGGTAATCGTCTATGTCTTTCGTTTTTCGGAGATTAGGAACAGTTGACAAATTATGGTAGACATGTGCTTTATAAAACTCCCAATCTGCTGCTTGATATTTAAATTTAGTAGGTGGAGGTGGGAATGGTATTTCTCCATGTAATGAGTAAAGCACAGGCCTATGGTCCGTTGTTATAATATCCAGCGCTACGCATTCAATAAGGCGATGGGGCTGTCTAGTTAGAAGTAGATCGATCGTTGACCTGAATGCCACATTAGCCCTATGCATAAATGTGTGGGTATCAGGGTGAACCACTGTAAACGGTGTTTTTAAAATAATTTTTCCCGCTTCACTGCAAGAGGTATTGTTCCAGAGGGTGTGCCGGGCGTTTAGGTCGCCCACTACCCAATGGTTTGTTCTCTTGGCGCACGCGTGGAGCAGTCTCGAGAATTCTTCATGAGAGGATCTAGGTCTTCTGTATAACCCTGTAATAATGGTGGGTTTATCCAGTTGAACCTGTATGGTTTTGTGGTGTATTTTTGGGTCTCTGATGGCCACTGGTGTGGGGTGATCCCTCCATCTTGTACCGTGATAAAGAAATATGTGTATTTTTATTTCTTTTAAATCGCTCCTTAAAAGTGTAATATACGAGATGTGAAAATAAGTAAGCAGGCTTTACATTTTAACATAATAATAATGGATTCAAGATTTTGCAAATTCAACCCCTAGATATTACAGTTTTTGATATTATATGGTGGATTTCAGTAGAAAACTTATCGATAGTTCTGTTTTTATGCCATTTAACATTTAATATCTAATCTATCAACAAAGGGCAAAAGCATTGGTAGGCTGGCTCAATTCACAAATGCTTTAAGTCATTGTTTATAATATGGAGTTCATTTATGGAATTCTAAATTCACTCTCCGTTTAAACTCAACATAAATTTCTAGATTTCAACATAAAGTCGCGGGCAAAAGCTAGTACAGATATATAGATACATTTCCGGTACTGAAGGAACGATATTTTCTGCGAAAACCAAAAATAAGAATAAAGTTGGATTGGAGGAACACTACGATATTGCAGAAATAGCTGAGTCTAGTCTTGATGCCAATATATTATTCATAGGCTGCGAACAATAGCTGATGCAACTGGCCTAGAAATAGCATTGGCATATGACCTAGCTTACGTTTCGGCAACATTCTATGTCATTGGCTAAAAATAACTTCTTTTAATACGTCAACAATGTTACCAACGTAAACTTTTGCATTAGTCCGTTCCACGTCGAGATGGCAGGGTATCTGTTCCGTATGTTGTCGCTTCCAGTTCATGTACAACACGTTTTAACAGTAATATTCTTCAAAAATACAAATAATCATGATTTATAACGAGGAAAAAGCTTCTAGTTAGTGTTTTTAATTAATTAAAATTAATTGCAATTTTAAGTTATGTTGTATCATTGAGGGACATTACTTAGGACATTGGTTCCCCCTCCTCATTAGCCTTGAATCGATTGCCTAGAATCGATACCAATGCGACTATTCCGAACCAGCCATCGATGTGTACACGAATGCCGTGCCGTGCCCTAGCTATAACAAATACAGAGAGCGCCTGATTGCCTAACAAAGGGAACCATTTCCTCCAATTATGAGCAGGTGTAAGTGCTAACAGGTAGGCCATACATCGCCCAGGTGATTATGTTAACTTTGACACGTACTTCCTTTGTGACTTCTTAATCGCGCGACCTCCGGGTAGAGGGCTCTCGGATCGCTACCGTGCCTGGCCGTGATTTAGCTCCGAAAAGATAATGGTCACGCGATCTCCCTGTAGCCGCAGTGGGTCAGCTCCTTGGAGATCGTGGCTTGTCGAATTTACGACCAGTAAGTTCTGCACTGAGTGTAATGAATAATTCATGGATGTATTCCATGAATATACCTTCGCTCCCAAGCTTAAATCCGTAAAAAAAAATCTTTTTGTGAATTTCTAAAACAATTATAATCTGAATTATTTAAATTTCAAATTTGCAAATTTAAATTATTAACATTAGTCTGGTTTTCACATATAATAACACTCCAAACAATTATTTATTTATTTATTAATCAAAACGAGGATGCACAAACTCATTACAAAATATCAATACAATTTCATTCAAATATTAATTAGTTTAAAGAATTGAAATAATAATTAGTATATATACTTGGATCATTTTTTAAAACATGACACAATTATGACAAATAAATAAAGTTTTACGGGAAACGAAAAGTTTAATTAGTTATAGAACTTTCATGTTATTATTATTATTATGAATTGCAAAACTATTAAACTACTTTAACCTATCAACTAAATTTGATTAAAGGAAATCGTATAACTCATGCACAGACCGCTACACGTTTCAGGAAATACGTCACGAGCATGTCGCTCATGTTTCTGACGCGAATTCCTAAGTTTCCCCCTACCAAATATTCATGAACACGGCTAAAGAAGTTTGTACTTCAAAAGCATGTAAACTTCAATGCATTGGGTTGGTTACATGGTAGGGACTCTACTGGAAAATGGTTCGTTCGAAGTTCGACTTTCGATGTATTTAAACCGAACGTCTAAATATGTATATAAGCATGCTAGATTAAATCATAATGTTGTTTTTATAATACCATAATCCATTTATTGATTATTTATACTTGCTTATATATAATAATTGGTTAAGTCGAATTTTTTATAGAGTAAGTTAATTGTATTGAGGGATAAGAAATCTTATCATTCTCGTAGTTTTAGGCTTGAAATGGAATTGTAATATAAGAAAAACTCCATATTTCAAGCCAATAGGTGATTTAGCAAGTTCACCTGTTCTCCAGCACAAAATAACACGATTCCTTTAAGTACAAGAAACTCATTTTGGAGAAAATTCGTCTTAATATTGGGGCTGAAGAAACATGATGCGTATTTCTGGGAGAGAAATCAATGAAAAACCTTTAAAAGACCTCTTTTATAGTCGTAATTAGCTAACATATACTGATCTTTCAAATGCTTAATGCTTCTTTTTTCTTGTGAGGACTAATCTTATTTTTGTTGTTGATATGAAAAGGTTTTTTCCTTTAACTCTCAACTAAATGCGTTAGAATATGCTCAACTTTCTAATGACCCAAGTTGCGAAACTGAACTTAAAGCTAAGTGCAACTTGTGACCTTTCTGTTAGTTAGGTCTATAGTCAGCTGTCAGATAGCTTTGAATATTTAGTTTAACTACAGTAAATAAGAGAAGCATTAACATAAAGTGCACATAACTGTTTTAATGTTAGTCAAGAGCATAACTAAGGGGAAATTGCGTCTGTTAATGTCACGTGGTAAATAAATTACAAATACATATATATATATATTTTGCTACGGGCTACTGAGTGTTAAAATGAATTAAACTACTCCTAAATTAAAGATACTAATATTTATTAACAAAAGTGATAAAAAAAATACTATTAGACTATTAACAATTAAATTATTAAACTAATATAAATTTACAATAACAATATTCTAAATTTTTATCATAACCTAGTAATTTAATTATTACAATAATATAAGATATTACTAATTCTAGATAGCTTAACTAGTTACAATAGTTTGTATGAATGTTAGAAAATTACACTACAATTTATAACTACTAATTAACACTTACAGTTCACTAGTCCACCGACCTTAAGATTCCCCAAGTATGACAAACTGACACACAGTAACAAATAGAAACAGTTTATTACACTCGCGAGACTGTCACAGTTCACTGACACACTTATTACACTGGCCGGTTCAACACTGACTAGTTTATCACCCTGACCCTCACTTATCACAGATCATCACCGTGCCTGGTCTACTCTCAGACTGACTCGCTCCAGGCGAGAGAGGTATTTAAATAGGCAAGGCCGAACATTCTAGAACACGGAAGGGTGTAGACTGTTCTGAAATCTTCTTAATCCTTCTCCGACAAAGCAGAGGGGGATCTACTGTGCTGAGAAGGTCCTAATCCTATTTTAACTTCTCCCGCCGACGGACTTAAGCCGCTAATCCGTCCGCTTCCGTCCTTCTATCTGTGGCTGTAACAATATATATAGTATATATTTCACAGGGAAGAGTAAGGATATATCGATACAAGTTTTCATAAACACATCAATTTTAAAAATTCGCGTATTGAAAATCGATTATTTATCATTAAAAAATATTTATGACAACGGGATAAATAAACAAATAGATAAATTTATATCCACCGAAGAAATATACAGTCATTTTGAAGATCTTGAAACAGTCATCAGAACCAGGAGACTGAGTATCTACGGTCACATGGTCAGAATGAACAATAAGAGGCTGAACAAAAAAATTTTCGATAAAGTCTTGAGCTATAAGACTTTAGGTGGATATGTGAAACAAATAAAAGAGGAGCTGGATAGGCTAAAAATCAAGGATAAGGACTGCTTGGATAGAGAGCTTTGGAGAAAAAAGCTAAAAGAAGTTGGGGTTCTTGCAAGAAGGAAGGAGAGAAAAGGGAGAAAATGGACTAAGGAAGAGCGAGAGGAACAGTCCAGGAAGATGAGAGAGTATTGGAGTAGAAGGAAGGCGGAGAGTGTGAAGAAGATTATTAAGTGATATTCGCTTGGTCCTCGATGGCCGATTCGTGTAGAAAAAGAATAAAATAAATTTATAAAAAGCCTTATCGAACCCGAAGACTCGATGCCGACACCACAAATCTCTGCTTACAAATCTCTGTCCATGAACCACTTATGTAATCTCCTATATTCCACAGTGGTTTTACCTTTTTTGGACTGGATATTTTAAGTAACACCTTATTTGCGAATACCTTAACTCGTTATTCATCCCTCAGTGTTAGCGGCCACGATGGTATTATAAATTCTGATTTTTAGATTTCGGGACAAAAGATAAACAAAACAAATATTTCGTGTCCATGCTACTACTATATCTAGATTTACTGATGAACTTAGCCAGAAAAACCGTTTCAGTCATATTAGTTTTTATGGGATGCTTGTGTTTCATATTCATTTTTTATAAAAAAATCTATTATTTTGTTTCACAGCGTTTTATTATTATTGTTATTTTTTAATATATTTTCATTTGTGGTTTTTCAAGACATTATTCCTTGATTTTTTTTCTATTTTTGATGTAACCAAAAATTATATATTCCTCTCAAACCCAAAGCGAATGCATATGTAATATTCGGTGGAATCCTAAGTTCATTCGGTTTTTGAAGGGTGAAATAAAACAATTCTTTTTCATACAAAGAATACATTTTGTTCATTAATGTAATCTCATTATCATTAGGTATCTTAAGCTTCTACTGTTAATATACCTGATGAAAATTCGAGAGTTAAATAGATAGATATAAATGCTCTATTATTAATAAATTATTTACAGTGTTTTTCTTTTTAATTTTCTTTACCTCTTTAGCAACCAGAGCATGATACTTTACACCGTCTGCCGGATGTTTGATTGAACTAATAAATAATAACAATACTAAAAATAAATTATTTTATTTTTATTATTATTATTATTATTATTATTATTAAATTATTTTATTATTAAAAGAAAAGATATGACCAAGATCGGGACTCGAACTCGGGTCTCCCACGTGTCGAGTCACGTCGTGGCGTGAATGTCCTGGTCATATCTTTTCTTTTCAAATGAAATATTTGAAATATTATAACATCTAACAATAAAATAAAAGATAAAAATAAAATACATAAAAATTTCCTATATCGACCTGCATTCCTTACAAAATTATATAAACCTAATAAATTCTCCCCATTCAGAATATCTATTAGTTTTTGTTTTGAGATCAGCTCATGTTTTAAGTATCTTTTTCTATACTATTTTAAGACGGGACATACTGCCAGGAAGTAAAACTATTTTCAATTTCGTTCAAATTACACATAATATATATTTTATATATATATATATATATATATATATATATATATATATATATATATATATATATATATATATATATATGAGAATAGCATAATATATATTTTGCGAATCAAATGTTTTGCGATTTAGATTCAGAAGTTCCCCTCTACATTTCATAACTTAGCTAATTTTATTTGCTACATTCAAATCTATTGTTTCATCTAAAGAGCTATAGAGGTCGTGGTGCGTGCCCTCTGATGCTTTTGCAAGGCAAACTTGGATCCAATAATCATTGTACAGTTCTAACAGTTTGGACATTTCTCCCTCCCAAGTACCCACGGATTTTAAAGTTTTATTTATAATTTATTTTGTTTGCAATTTCCCCCACTCTTTAAAACATGAAATATAAGAGTTAAATATTAACCATAATTATGCTTTATAGCTATTTACTATTAAATTATATAATTGAACTAGCATATTAAATAAATTCATAATAAATAATAGTGTACATTAAATGTAATAAATCCATTGCGAGAGCGTATAGTTAACTAATTAGGCAAATTTATCGTTGCTAAATTACTATAATATGTATGCATGAGTTGGTACTTGGTGCAATGATGCAAATATTATATTAGCTATTCATAAACTGAATAATGCAGTGTATATGTTAGGCATATTAATATTAATAATAGGATAGTTTGTGCTATTGCTGGCTGTGTAAGAGCAATTATATATATATATATATATATATATATATATATATATATATATATATATATATATATACATGTAATATTTCAGTCTCTACATTGCTTAGCTCACACCTACTTTTTATTTTAAACTCTTTAATGTCCACTTTCTGATATAATTTACTTTATTTATTAGGTGAGTTATAATACATGGTGAAACAAATTTATTTATATAAACGATAATTTATTACTCAACAATAACAGAAAAATTATTTATTAACATGAATAAGTAAAGTATGCCTTTCTTAAAAAATAAACATCCGGTCTAGGATGTCATTATTTTTAAAGATACATGAAAAAGTATATTGTAATCATCTTTTATTTCTCTTCTATCTCACATCGCTTTGTGGCCTTTGAGTTCCTCACGTATTCAATCCTTACAATCCGAAATCCTTCTTGAAATCCTTATTGCTCCTTACTTTGTTACGAATAACGTTGTCCATAATGACCTGAATGTCCCTTTGCTGATTTGGCCCTAACCCGATACCAGTCTTTTCGTTACCAACGGAAACCCTTTAGTTTCAAACCTAGCTAGCTACTCCTGCAATTCCTGACAATCCTCCCAGGTGTCAAAAGAGATGGATGGTCTTGTGGCCTTCTACGTCATTATTTATTACTCATTCTATCCCCTTTTTGTTTTGTTATGATACAGTTGTAAATTTTAATTTATTAATCCAAAGAGGTATTTATATTACTTCTAGACGACTAAAACCCTCTTATAGCTCTTTGGAATGACGACACTAAGTTAGTTAGTTAATAAACCATTCTCATTAATTATCGCCATTTCCGAACTGGGCTATTTCATAATTGATTGATCTGATGAAATAGCGGACGAAATGTTGGGCAAAGGTGTCCTCAGGTTTTCCTATCGATTAGGCTTATTATTAAGTAATTAATAAAGGACAGTA
This sequence comes from Arma custos, assembly GCA_037127475.1. Lineage (NCBI taxonomy): Eukaryota > Metazoa > Arthropoda > Insecta > Hemiptera > Pentatomidae > Arma > Arma custos. The sequence continues at coordinate 12,204,792 of CM073760.1, read as the reverse complement.
TTTTATTAACCATCGGATTCTCTTGACAGTTAATAAAATAAGTTTTATTTTTTGTAATAATATTAGTTGACCTTACATATGAAGAAGAAGATGGTCCTTGTAGAGATAAAAAAATTTGTTTAGTAAGAACTATTTATTTAAAGCCAACGTTTCGACACCCATTGCAGGTCTTCTTTAGGGCTAGTAAGTCAGTCAACTGTCAACCTTTGATCCCGATTACAACCCTTGAAGAAGACCTGCGGAACGCCATTGTCCTTATTAAACAGAAATTTTACCATCTTCCACCCGGACCTTTCAGTTAATGAGATTCCGTCGTATACTTGTTAAACTTTCTTCTGACAATGTTTCGAGACTTAATTATTCTCACAATCAAGCCCTTACAGTGAAAAACAGTCTTTTTATTAAATAACACACTAGTGTAATTATAAAATTAATACTTTTCATCGATTGGTAAGTATGATTAATGAATTAACATCGTACAAATGACAATTTTATATATATATATATATATATATATATATATATATATATATATATATAGACTGATGTGCTAATTAATATATTTCTGTAAATAGACTGATTTTCAAGTTATGGCATGATTTTGAGAACTATTTACTGTCGAATAGTCATCTAAAGAAAGTTTAATACGGGCGTTGATGACCTAGATGTTTTACGTCCCTAAACCCAAGAAAACAAACAAACAAGAAAGTTTAATAAGTAAATGATTGAATATCAAGAACATAAAGTGAAACTAGATATCTGCTTCCCTTTTGATAGATAATACTCGTGGTTCTCGAGCTTCAATCAGTTCTTTAAACTTCTTTTGGTGGCGTTTCGAGAATAGGTTGGTCTCATACTCATGCCAATTTGATGAAGAATGTGTATTAATACCGTCAAGCGGTTAGTAACCCCTGGGGTATTTTTGCCCATTTTAAAAAAAAAGTTACGGCGCCAAACAGTGGTTACTAAAATGGCTAATCAGTGCTCTGGAAATAATCAGGTCTGTTAGTTATACTGTTGACAAGATGTAGGAGTTTATTAAGAGTTTTTCTTGTGAGTGTGAAACTAGCCAATTTGTAAAGTAACTGAAAGCAAGCATTTTGGAAATCGTTCACGCTTCCTGAAAAACTGGATGAATCCAGCATTTCTCTGATAGAAGTGTTCAAAGCTCCATCTCCAAGGGAACGCCGCGGAAAATACTTGTTTGAAGTGGATATCTCCAATTTTTTTCAAACAGTTTGAGTACTATTATCTACATGTATTGTTTTTTAGTTTTTTTTATTAATGTGCTCATAGTTTTCTACTGAAATTTTTTAGATAACAATAATCTGTCAATTTAAGGAGTGCCTAGTTTAAATATAATTTAGTTTAAATATAATAATCCATAATACATTTTTTTAAAACTGTTCTCGTGTTTTGGTTGGTTCATTTTACCCCCGGCAAAGGTTAACTTTGCCCAGATGTGAATTTGGAGGCATTTTCAAAAGATAACATCTGGTTGGCAAAGTTACCCCTGTTATATCTATAAGCCTTCCCCCAAGCTTAGAAATTTGTTTCCCTTCTCCTACTGATAGAGAAGTATACACATTGTTTACTAGAAATTTAATAGTGGACAAAGGAACCCCTGTTGACGGTACATTAATCATTCAAATACATTCCAATACTTGAATGTAATATAAAACTTTTAAAGAATGTATTACAATTATTGGAAGGTATTTGAAATGATTAATGTATTAATACACATTCTACATCAAATTGACCGATACTCGAGAACCACCTTTTAATTTATTTATTTACAATACAAAAAAAAATACAAACTTATATAAAACTTATAACTGAGGCCTTCGTTACAAGTAGGCAATTGCGCCCTTTCCGCGCTGTATGCGGGAGCTTGTATTTCGTGGCTTTGCCTTGGCTTTTAGAATGGGGAGGGATCATCAGGGATAAGGAGAGGAAGGGATGGAAAAGGAAAGGTAGGGAAAGAATGAGGTGGGGTGAAGGGATTGAGGGGGTTTAGGCTGCAGAGTTATTTACCCTTCTAATTACTAGATGCATTTACAGCAAGAGATAGTGAAGGTATTCTGCGGCATTTGCTCTTTTTTTTTCGTTTTAAGTTGCATTTTATTTATACATACTTCGTCCGTTGAATGACGCTGTAAAATATAATTTAATATGCAGAATAGACTACATAGTTATGTTAAGCGACCTTCGTGTCTAGAATGAAATGCATTTGCATTATAAGAAGACTCCGGACCAGAGGTCATCAGGTGGGACATGAAACCCATGGGACGGAACTGGACTGGACGAAGGGTCCCGGGTGGGAAAGGTCAGGGTTCAGGTTGACAGGGTCTGAGCAAGGGCCCTTGGGAACGGAAGGGTTAATGAGGGGAGGTTGTTTAGTAATATATATCATAAAATAATAATAATAAAGTGATATAAATAATTGGGTGTATAAAAAACAAAATGACCGTTTTATCAAATTCCAGAGTTCAAAAGTCTGTAAATATTTTAATGCTTATTTAAGTATTTTGAAGAAGAAACATGACAGTGCTTTACGAAATTCTCTTAATTTTAAGACATTACTAGAAAAAAAATTCACAGCCGCTGAAGCAACTCGTGAAATTATTAAATACGAGGAGAAGGTGTCCTTGACCAGCGCACTGCACGGCGTTGGTTTGAAAAATTTAACAGTGGAGATACGACGTTGGAAAGGAAGAAGGGCTCCGAATGACCATTAATGGATATTGATGAAGTTCTGAAGGAAGCTGTTGAGTCAAATCCGTCCACAAGTACTCGCGAACTTGCCAGGGAGTGTGGTGTGTCGAAAGATGCTGTATTTTATATCAAAGAAATAATAATACAAATATTTGGTTAAAAAAAGGTCATGTTTTTTTTTTTAATACACCCCATTATAAACGTATCCTACCTGGTGGTCCTTAATAATTACGTTGGGAACTATTGAAGAATATAGAAGCCACCAACGATCTGCCACGATCTGCGGTCTTGGTTAAACTGTTGGGTTATCAGGAAGATAATGCAGGATTTTATGCTTTCTTTGAACTTTTTTTTATTATCATTGAGGGTTTTCCCAAAGTTGAGGCATTCTTCAACCAATGTTTAGTACAACATATTTCCAGGTCTTCCAGTTAAGAGCATGTTCTTCATTCAGGTCATATCCTGCCATGTCATCTTAGACTAAGAACATCCATGAAATTTTTGGATGACCTCTTCTTCTTCCTTTAGGGCACCAGTACAAGGTCAATTCCAGTACAATTTTTGGGATTCCATTACTCTCTATCCTCAGAGCAAACCACTCCAATCGCTTTATTGTGATTTATTCGAGAATGGTAATGTGAGTACCCATTATTTCTCATACTAGTGGTAATTGGGTATTCTATCACACCTAGATATTCCGGTTGCTCTTCTATCGCCCATCTCTGCGACTAGTGATTTCTCTTAGCTTCCCTTTTCCGATTTTCACGTTTCACAGCCATGCAACATTATAGTCTTTATTATAGCATCGAAAATCTTAATGAACAATTCGATTATTCAGCAGTCGATCGATTCAGATGGAGCTCAAACAGTTTATACTAAGTAGGAATCTAATCAAGTAAAAATTCTTGGCGATTGAGGTTTGTTTGTTTGTTCATTTAGCGTCACTTTATGCTGCTATGGCTAGTCGGACGATGCTACAGTGGGAGCTCTAAATTTTGCTTATCCAGGTTTAATTAGGATAGGGATTTTTAACGAGTACCTGACATCGTACAGACTCGGGACCCCCGTTTAACGTCCCTTCCGAAGGACGGCGTAACTAAGGATTTTTTACTCCCTTAAAAAAATGCTAGGGCCACCTGCCGGGCTACGAACCCGCGATCTTGGGTTTAGTAGTTTGTTGCGCTAACCACTAGACCACAGGTGACCGTGGCGATTGAGGTTCATATCTAGGCCGAAGGAATTTTTTACATAACTGTTGCTGAAGAAACAGTGTAAACTTACAAAGTAGTAATAATGGAAAATATTTACATTAAGCGGTATTCAGATATATATATATATATATATATATATATATATACATACATATATATATATATATATATATATATATATATATATATATATATATATATACATATATATATACATATGTATGTATATGCATGTCAAGACAGACAAAAGTTCGGTATTACAACACAGTGATAAAATCAACCGTCCTTTACGCAAGTGAAACATTGTCACTCAACAGAAAACAAGAGTTAAAATAAATCAAAAAGCAAGAGAGGAAGATCATTAGGAAGTTCCTAGGAGCAAGATATACCCAAGATGGTTATAGTCTACAATCAATCAAAAAAACAGAAAAAGTTTCAAACATTGAAATAGGCATTAGGAAAAGACGAATGAAATTCTTCGGAAACCTCACGACATTACCAGAAAATCGGCAGTTAAAAATAATATTAAATTATGTTAGCTCACTTGAGAATTCAACACCTTGGCTGGACCAAATTCGAAAAGACCTCAAAAATGCAAACATATGTGCAACCGACATTTTGGAAAGAGACACCTTCAGACACAAAGTCAACAAGTGGGAAGTTCCATCAGAGCAACCAAAGCAAAAGCAGTGCAGACCGAAGTGGTCGGAAGAACGTTGCCAAGCCTTCTCAGAGAGAATGAAAGCCTATTGGAAGAACAAGGAGAATCCAAAGAATGTTTGCTTGAGTTGTTTGCTTAACGCCTTCCACTATTGGCAGAATACGCTAATAATAATAATAATTATTATATATCTGGTAAAGGATATTTTTCATTTAATTTTAATAATTAAGCTGTCAATATAAATATTTAAAATGTTTACGGTATTAATCAACCTAGTATCAAATATTATCAAACCTATTTCAAAATAAAATAATTGTTTTTTTTTCTGTTATAGGTAAGTGGCTATCCATGATTCCATGATTGAGTGAGTAAAACTAGATTAATCATATTTTTTACTGTTCATTTTTAATACTTAGTATAATAAGGAGAGAGCTAGTAGGGTTGGGCGATGGTCGATAGTTGCTATACTATATTCGATATTTGATATATCGATAGGTCATGTCTATCGATGGTCACTATTGATGGTGCCGACTATCGACTATCACCCAACCCTACGGGGTAGGTGAGTAGATTGCTGAATTGCTGAAATGCAGGAAAAGTGGTTAAGAAACAGGACAGCCTCAGTTCTACCACATACAAGGCCTTTCATTTCTTTTACAGGCTTTTTTATTTTTTTTTATTTGGTTACACTATATACAGTAATGAGATGAAAATAGTTGACTGGATGATCTAATGTAAAGTAGATAGTTGGGGGGTACAGTAAAAAAAAAAACACTGAATAAGTAATAAACTTATAATTATGTGTCGACGTTTCGACCTACAGTGTAGGTCATCTTCAGGGCTATGAGAGAGAAACAAACAGAACAAAAAATATAAAAATGTACAGTAACAATAATATGGTGACAAGTAATGTAGAAAATTAAATTAGTGGCAGATATGAAGATAAAAGATAACGAATATTAAAAAAGTGACAGAATATAATAAAATTAAGATATAAACAGATTTAAAAAAATTAATGAAAATGAAAAGAAATTAAAATAGTGACTGATATATTAAAATTAAGATAAAGACAGATATAACAAAATTAATGATAATGAAAAGAAAATGAAAATAATGACAGATATAATAAAGTAAGACAGTTTGAATAAAATTAAAGAAAATGAGCAGAAATGATAAATTATAAATAACGCATATAAAATAAAATACAGAAAATAAATGTACAGAAAGGATAGTAAAGTAAAAATAATATAAAGGAAAATCAAAAAGGAGGAGGTAAACCAAAGATACAAAATGAGAATATTTACATATACAAAAAAGGTTGGAACATGAAGAATTAAGAAAAACGAGTAAAATAAAGATATAAAATGTATGATAACGGACTTAAAGATGTTACATGTTACAGAAAAGTATGGAGCTGTATGTACAATAACTAATGTGAATAATAGAAATACTATTGTACAGTAACAATAGTGTACAATGACTGTTTGAAAAATAGTAGATAGGATTAATGAATTTGAAAAATTAAAATTAGTGAAATACTATTGTACAGTAACAATAGTGTACAATGACTGTTTGAAAAATAGTTGATAGGATTAATGAATTTGAAAAATTAAAATTAGTGCTTAAAAATATTATAAGTTTATTAAAAATTAAATTAAGTTTATTATTATTATTATTAAATTTATTAGTTTATTATTTATTAAGTTTATTATTATTAAATTTATTAGTTTATTATTTATTAAGTTTATTATTATTAAATTAAGTTTATTATTAAAAATTAAGTTTATTAAAAAATATAAGTTTATTACTTATTCAGTGTTTTTTTTTACTGCACCCCTCAACTATCTCCTTTACATTATATACAGTAATGTTTAATCATTTATTATAGCCGTCATACATATGTCCAGATATATTGAAATACAACTGAAGACCAAATCAAGTTGGCGAACAGCGCTGTGAGAATACTTGATTGGCTCAAACAGGGTCGAAAGAAAAAGTGCGATAAAAAGCCGCTAGAGGCGCTGGGAGAACACTTATTAGACTGGAGTAGTCCTTTTGTCCCAAGTCAATGATACAATTACCTCAACAACAGTTTGGACTTTTTGCCTCTCCCTAACTGTGTCTGGTCGCTTCCTCTTCTTCAGCCGGATCAATGGCTTCGCTCCAAAAGGTTTCGACGCGTCACAGGCCATCAGCTTCCGCTCCCGGGCCACTCTCAATTGATAAGGTGCTTATTGTTTATGGAAAGCAGTATATAATTACTTTGAACGCAGAAACAAAATCATTGTACATTTTTGATTTTCCGATTTTAACGAAACATTTTAATAATTTTGACTTGTTTCGACCTGATGTTTGTACGAATATTAAATTCGTCTTTAAATTATCACATGTACTGGTACATAACTAGAAAGTCGTAACAGATTATTATCTTCAATTTAACCTATTAAATTTGTATATACGGGGACGAATGCTCGTTGAACATTGTATATTGTATTATTGTAATAGTGTATTTTTTTATTTATTATTTTTGTTTAATAAGGATCTCGTTGACGTTGGCCTGGTTACTCTAGGTGGCTCAGTCCTGGCCAGGACAAAGCTTTTCTCTTCAAAATAAAAATATTTAAATAATCACTATAAAATAAAATATAAAAAATATAAAAAAAAAATTTATTTACAGTTTTACAAATACAAGCAGCAATAAGTGTAAATACATGTTCCGGACTTCCTTTACATGTTTAAACAACAGTGATTTTAATTAATTAAAGTTGTCTTTTATAAGTAAATTTTACAATAGCAGGAAAAATGTAGAAAAAACCCGCTTAAAAAAAAAAAAGGAAAGAAAAATTAACCATAATAGTAATTGTAATTTAAAATACATAAAAATAATACTAAATAAAGTAAGTAAATATAATAATAATAATTAAATAGAAAATAAATACACAATTAAAAATAACTATAAAATAAATACAGATGACTAGATTATAATAAAATATAATTTATTAAATAATTTATCTTCTACTGCATAATAACTCAGCATTCAACCCACAGCTATTGTAAAAACATAAATGAATTATTTTTGTATTTAACATTTATCAATATAAATATTACTCCAGAAAAAAATAAGGTACTTTTCCAATCTAACCTACCCCAGCACGCTCCTCTGGCACTTACCTCAACTATTTGCAGCCTGTCAGGTTATGATGCCTGAAATATATTTGAAATAGTATTCTTTCATTATCATACAAGAGGATTCTTAGGAGATGATATACAGCATTTTCTCTTTAAATTTAAAATATATAAACTACTGAATAAATAAGAAGATAAAAAATAACATTTATTATAAACAAAATTCATTAAAAATAACAATATCACATCAAAACGGTGTCGTATATACAGAACAATCAAAACAATTAACCAAAAAACATCACATTGTAGTTAAATATAATTATTTATTTATTTATTATTGCATCCTTTAACATTGCACCTCCATCTAATCAGATTCCCCAGTTGAAGCTTCATATTATGTCCCTTTCTACATGACATTTTCCGGGGAATGACGTTCCGCTCCTGTAGAAATACCACAGCTGACTTTTCATCACTCACCTCGCGAAAAATCTTCATCAAATTACAACTCATATTGTATAATTAATATGAAAACAACTAAACGTCCACTAAACACAAACAATAAAAAAGGACTAAGGAAGGTTTCGCTAACAGTAGGAGGTAGTTAACGAAAGTGACACTTAGGGCGCTGGGGTAGGTCGTCGTTAGATTGGAAAAGTACCAAAAATAACTACTATTTTTACTACTATCATTACTATCATTACTATCATTACTTTCATTTTGGAGATACCCATTGACCACCTAACGGCAGACCATCCCCAAATTTTATTAGAACCTCGGTGTAGATTTGCACGGAGGAGAACGAAACCGCCTGGTAGGTTCTCTTGGAATGTAATGCTCTTTATCGAAAGAGGACATTTGCATTTGGTGACCATGGCACTGGAGAACACGAGGAACTTCAAGAACTGAGATTTAAAGATTATCAGAAATATCTCAGGAGCCTAGACCTATGATTGGGATTTTAGGACTCGACCACAATTGGCCTCTTTAGGCCGAAGTGCATGACAGTAGAAGAGTCATTCATATTAATAATAACCCTCATTTTACAAATTATACAACCGTTCATTTAGCTGTACTACAGTAGGCATTTAAGGTTTGTTCTGGATATTACTCTAGAAATGGATGTTCTGTTCGTTAATTATTTTGTAACCTCTTAATGAGCCTATTAGACATTGAGTACTCAATTAGTACTGTTTTGAGATTTTGTGTATTTCCCATAAAACAAAATAATGAAATGTTTTATTTGGTTTTATTGGTAAAGTACAATAATTTATAGTTTTTAACAAGAATATCATAATTTTATTTCATTACATTCTCTGTATTGAAATAACCGTGTCTGTTTCGGAAAATGCATGCAGATCACTTATTCGGTAATTATGATTACTTATGTGAAATAACTCCGTATGTAACCTAATTATAAATCCTAATTAATATAAGGTTTCATTTGTGTTCTACAATAAATTGTTATATAAAAAAAATTCAATTAATTGTACACATAAGGATTAATTATGCCTTCATTCCTTCAGAAGTTACAGATTAACATTATACCTACCACCAAATTATGCGAAAAAGGCCATCCGATGAAACCAAGATTAAATGAAAGAAGAACTTTCAAATGGTAATGTACGTTGTTAATCATTCAAAAACGTTCGTTGACTTAAACACAGGTCTTGATACCCAGAGAGTGAAATCACTTTGGGCTTCAGCCGAACGAAGAAAAAAAAAAGAATGTGGAACGAGTAGAAATATGTTGGATTCATTCATATCGTACGAGAAAGAACGTTTGTCTACTATGATTTTAGAAAGCATTGCTGATTTTTATCCACAAATTTAAGTGCAATTGTTTTGTTTTGAGGTTATTTATGAATATACACATGTTTTGTTAAGTGTATTTTATTTAATAGCGTTAATAACAGATATCTAAAAAATAATCTGCATGCGTTTTCCGAAACAGACTCAAATAACCGTACTAAAATCGAAATAATGGGATATGATGTAGCATGCTTCAATTTTTTTTTGATCGATTTATTCCATTTCTCCAGTCAAATAAAAAAACAGTACTATATTTACATATTAGCCGTGTATAACGGCTTAAAGAGGTCAGTAACAGTGACTTTGTGATTAATCGATTTTTAAAAATATTTATAATCTAAGATCTAGCCCGAAAGTAGACTTAACAAAAATTAGGACTTCGATCCTTTGCTTGGCAACACTAGTAAAATATTACATCGCTAAGGAGACATAAGTTCCTTATAATTTATTAGCCTTGAAGTAGCTCTACGGCGATACTGGCTTTTGCTTCCTGCTTGCCTAGCTCTAACCTTCATTAGCTTCTTTCCTATTTACCTTGTACTAATTTGATGTATCTTCAATGCGTATATTTTATATTATTTAGGAAGTAAAAAATCCTTGGTTATGCCGTCTTACACAAGGGACGTAAAATATGGATCCCAAGCCTCTGCAGTGCCAGGTGTTCTAAACATACTTGGATAGGAAAAAATTGGGACTGAAGCAGCGTCCTATTAGCCGTAGCAGCATAAAGTGACGTTAAATTAACAAGCAAGTATCGGAACTCACCTTGTCTATATCGACTTGGATGAGTTGGATGTATTCCATCGATGACGTATCCTTCGTCCAGTCGTGACCTTCTGGGCATCTCCATTGATGTCCTTTCCCCAGATTTTTTTCTTCAGCTTTCTCTTCGTTCCTCTTTGTCCTATCTTTCATTGCTGGCCTCGGTTTTTGTTCTGTTGAAGATTGAAGACTTCTTTTACTCCATGTCCTCATTCTACTTGAAGTTCTTCAGCATTTCAATATCAAAAAGTTTTGTAGCACGATCAAGATTTCTTTGGTATACAGACGGTTTATGGTTGATAATTATCAATTAAAAAGTCACACTTCATTAAAATTCAATGTTCTCATTAACTTATACACTATTTTCAACACTTTTCTATTTAAACCACATTTAACATTAGTTTATGCTGTTACGTCTCATCGGACGATTCTACAGAGTCCTAAATTTTGCATATCCAGGTTTAATTAGGAAAGGGATGTTTAACGACCATCTGACATCGCAAACGCTCAAGGCCTGTGCGCCTATTTTACATCCCTTCAGAAGGACGGCATAAACCAGGAATTTTTTTACTATCTTTATAAAATTAAAAGGCCACCTGCGGGACATAATTGGTTTCCACTTTTTCTGGTTTCTACAAAATTCCATCTACTTATTTTTTGTTGTTTGTTCATTTAACGTCACTTTATGCTGCTTTGGCTAATCAGACGAACATGTACTTAGTAACTTAGGCGCAATCTTCTTTCTATTTAAATTATAAACAGGATATTTTTACATACTTTAATTTATACTTCATTTTTTAGATTATGGTAATATTATTATTATGGTACAATTGTTTATCATGTACTAGCGACCCACCCCAGCTTTGCTCGGGTAATAAGGCATAATTTGTTTGTGTAATGTATTTTTATTTATCACGTAGCGGCCACTAAGGACCACGCGAATATCATTGGTTAGGCTTCTTTGGGAGTCTTGATTTTCTTTCTTCCCATCTCAGCTAATGAATTGCGCTAATGAATGAATGAAGTACTTATTATATAGAAATTATAAAAATATAAACCAAACCAATTATTGCACGAGATTAAGCACCGTCTTCGGTGAAACCCATCGATATTCCAACCCATTTACACAAAACCTCGACAAATTATATACCTAAACCTTCCTGGTGAATCACTCTATCTATTGGTGAAAACCGCATGAAAATCCGTACAGTAGTTATTGAGTTTACCGCGGACAAACGCGGCCGAGGACTTTGTTTTATAATATGTATAGTGTAATGTCAATGTTTTTATTATACATAGTGTAATGTCAATTCATATTTGAAAGATTTCGTTTTTAAATAGAATCAAATAGAAACCAAAATTCCTTAAAAACTAGGGTTGATTGAATGCTGTGCTTTCTTGTTGATGCTCCATATTTTCAACTTTGATGGAAAATTTATTTTATACTGATTTATAGTTTAATAGGCTTACATGAAAGGCATATGTCTATGCTTTCAACATCATATGTATGTAATTTCCCTGCTCAACTGTTGGCTTGAAGACAGTTTAGTCTCCAAGATATGCAGAACCCAAGACCACTCATAGGTTGTAGAGATGCAGGGTTTTTAATTACTTCACTACTGTAAACCCAACAGAAAAAAGAAGTGCACAGGATTACTAATTAATACAAAATTTATATATAACAATATATATAACATTATTATTATATATAACATTGTTCTTATATATAACATTATTATTATATATAACATTGTTCTTATATATAACATTATTATTATATATAACATTGTTCTTATATATAGCATATAAGAACATATTAATTAATATACAAGAACATATTACAAAATGGATATTATTTATAATAGTATGTGTTTTGTTCGTTTGCTATATATATATATATATATATATATACAGATAGATGTAATATATAAATATATCAATAAGCAAGACTATGACACGCGAGGCCTTGTAGCGAATCTCGAGCTGCCGCGCCACGAACCGCGGACACAGCACAATGAGATAAGGACTTGTATCGCGTAACAGTGCTTAGTCGCATCTCACGTCAGCACTGACTTCTAGCTCTCTCGCTTTCCCAGGCTGTGTCCTTCGCATAACTAATTATTCCTTTAAAGGATTCTCGTCTTGAATATTTTTGAATAATTGTCCTGAAATCTTTATTATACTGTTATTTAATTATAATATAAAAGGACAAGCCGTTTTTCTTTCTTTTGTAATCGCTATACAAAAAAATCCACTGAATTAATGTTTACTAAATTTTAATTACATCATCTTCATAATATCCAGATATTTCATCAATTATGAAATCTACCAATGCCGTAGCAATTACAAAAGCTTTAAAAAAAATGCTTGGAGAACCTCAAGGTTCGATTCCGACTTAAACAATTGCTGCTTACTAGTCTCCATTCAGGGATTTCCACTCAAAATCTGAACCCATAAGGTTATCCTTACGCTGTCTTCCCATCTACGCTTTGGTTTAGCCCTCAGTAGTAGTAAGAAAATCATTTCTTAATATTCGCGAATTTATAGCTTTTGTTCTATTTCTATTCGCAATTCCTATCTACCTCCATATTGCAATTCCTAATCCAAGTGCTAACCAAGCTTTTTAGGTCAAAATATAATATTGCTAGCGTTTGTTTACTTATTAAATGTCACTTTGTGCTGTTATGACTTATACGGCGAAGCTACAGCTTCTCAATCTGCTTGTATATTCTTTATACTATAAGCTATAGAAGAAAAAAAAACCTGCTCCACTAAATTCCATGAAGAATCTTGAGCTGAGTGCATGGTAGGGACTTTGCTGCTTCTAGCACAACTGATAAATAGGGAGGTGGCCTGTCAGAGAACTCTCTCAACCGCCACGTTTACCCCCTCCCCACTTTATAGAGATTGGTTGAGCCCCAGGAGGGTCTATACACCTCAGGGTCCATCAGTGGTTGTTAATTTATTCACTTAACGTCACCTTATGCTGTTTTGGCTAATAGGACGATGCTACATTAGGAGCCCTAAATTTCCTATTCTGGTATAGTTAGGATTGGGATCATTAACGAGTAACTGATACCGCACAAGCTCAGGAGTGCTATTTTATGTCCATCCTGAAGAACGGCATGACCAAGGATCTCTTGCTCCCTTTAAAAAATTGCAAGATCACCTGCCGGGATTCCAACTCGCACTTTTGGGCGTAGTTGTTTTTATGCTAATCACTTCACCCAGGTAAGCCCAATGTATGATTGTGCACACTAGTAAACCGAACATTATATTTTTAATGGAATTCAGTCATTTTAGAAACTGTTATTCATCCTTGGTACAGCTTTATTGTTTATAAATTGTTTGTATAGAAATTGTTTTATATAATTATTTTCTTTTTCGGATATTGAACATTATTTTCAATTTTTATTGTAACTTTTTTCTGCTTACTATTTTCTAACACACTTCCCCCTGCATTATCTACTCCATTAAATACCCCGGAAGGATATTAGCCGCGTTGATCGAAGAATTTACAATATATGTATCATTAGGCTCGTTATGAATCGATATTTATGGCAATAACACGTTCATTAGAGCGCTATATGCAATCATCTGCGGTAATATCAAATGTCAGCTCCTTGTTTCAAACTGGTCTACTGCTATTGGAAACCGTACTGCTGAGTTACATAATGCATCATATAACAATGTTCTGCGGATATACAACATAATAATGATGATGCAGCTCATTCCTTTGTGATGATGTGCATGCAAGGAAAGGTCAGAGCTATGTATATCTGTTATAATATGTTCAATATGCAACGTTGATAAATGAAGCATATTAACTATGACCTTAATTTAAATACATATCGATATGGTAATGGAATACATTGAAGTTTTCCGGCTCGCTTAAACGTTTTAAGATTTTCTGCGTAAACAATAACTTAAAAATACAAAAAATAAAATTAGTCTAAAATAATATTTTCCTGCTTTTTTCTATATTTTTTTTAACGTTTAATGTATTTTTTAAAAAAACCTACATATCTGCACTTTCCTGAAGTTTTTTTTTTAGATTAATTTATTGATATTTACAACTGTAATAATTTTACAACAAGTAAATCTGCTAATATAAATAAATGACATGAAAAAAAAACTTGTGGAGAAAGTACCCTTCGGTAGCACTCCAATAAAGTTCTATAGTAGAAGGTCTCGAGGCCATCTTCTTTTCAGACGCCTCGGAGGGTTATCAGGAATATTATGGGAAGCAAGTTGAGAGACTAGCGGATTCAAATGTGTATGGAGCTTGTCATGGAAGGATAGGTATCTAGTTTGGGCCAAATCAGCAACATATAGGATATTAAGATCATGATGGATGAGTCTGTTTGTGACATAATAAGGAGCAATGAAGATTTTACGAAGGATTTTGTATTGTAAGGATTGGATACGTGATGGTTTAGTAGAGCCCCAAAGCTAAACTACGTATGTCCAAATAGGTCTGATAACTGTCATGTAAATGAGTCTTTTGTAATTAATTGGGAGCTTAGAGCGTTTGTCCATTAAATGTTGAAGTAGGCGAAAACGTCGAGCATTTTCTTGTCTTTTCAGTCTTGTATGAGACCTTAATTTAAATACAAATTGGTATGTATGGTAATGCAATAAATTGAAATTTTCCGGTTCTCTTAAACGTTTTAAGATTTCCTGCGTAAACAATAACTTAAAAAAATAAAATTAGTCTAAAATGAGATGTTCGTATTATTTTTCCTTTTTTTTTTTAACGATCAATGTATTTAAAAAAATCCTACATATCTGCACTTTTCTTAAGTTTTTTTGGGATGCTTCGGCAGGAGATTGAGGAATTTCGAGATGGACCACTATTCCATTCTGTTATGTTAGGGACACGCCTCAATTATATGCTAAATTGTTAATATTTCTTGCTATAATTGGAATATAGGTGTATATACGGAGCGTGGTAACTATGCAGGTTGCTAAGCCGAAGGTCCCGGGTCTGAATCTAGTTTTGGCGAATAAATTATTTAACATGTTAACAGCCAATGGTTGACCTTGTGTGATCTGCCTCTATAAAGTTTACACTCTTAATTGGGGAAATAATCTGGCGGTTGAGTGTGATCTTAGTCGTCACTTCCTTGCACAACCGTTGTATTGATAATATTTGTACGTAGGGATCACTTACGGTGTTTTGGTTAGTCTGCTATATAATTAGCCGGGTCTGTTTCAGAAAACGCATGCTTTATTCCCTTATAGGCCTTCCAGCAGTCCGAATATATTGCTGTCCTAGGTCCTATTGCAGCTTTAATGCAAGAAATCAACTCAAACATATAGAGTTCTTACATATAAGTAATCATAATTACCGAATGAGTAATCTGCACGCGTTTTCCGAAACAGACCCTAATAGCTTACTAATAAAAATCCTTGGTTATCCTCTCTTAAGGAAGAAGGTAAATTGCGGTTCCAAGCCGATATGGTGTTAGGTACTGGTTAAAGATTTTTCTGATTACACTTGGATAGTAAAGATTTAGGAATCCCACTGTAGCATTGTCCTAATAGCGATGGTAGAATAAAGTGACGTTGAATGAACAAAAAAACAACGATTTATTAATTATTTACAAACAAAATAACCTTGGTAAAAAAATAAAAATTTGCAGCTTAAGGTAAACATGCTTGCTAGATGTCAGAATGTTAACAAAATTTTATAACAAATAAACTATTTAAGAAATATGGGAAAATTTTACTGAAGAGACTGGGTGGGGGAAATGGAATGGTGCTTTCTCCTTCAGGACTTCTTGGAGGTCCTTTGATGTCGCAGCCGCCCTCAGCCAAGGACATCTTCGGAGGGGTGAAGGAACCCAACATCTGATAGCCTGTCCCTACGTGTCCGTGGAGTTCCTCTGTCTGGATGTGACGTGTTTGGTGTTTAGGCTAAGAATCCGGTAGCTTCTCACTGGCATATACTTTATACTGTTTGTAAAAGGAAAAAAATAACCTGTATTACCCCACTGAGATAACCCACTCGCTTGCAATAGATCTTTCATTTTCCTCTTCTCTTGTGTCCGGTCTCCCTAAACATTGATGATCTTTTGATTACCCTTTAGTTCATTATTAAATGTTCATATCCCTTATTTAAACAATATCTCTATCTTATAAAAAAGTGTTTAATTATTAAATATTTTAGAAACTACTTTTTGCTTAATCTTTAGTCTAACACGATCAGTTAAATTATAAATATTTTTAATAATTCTTTTTTTCTTTTTCGGAAAACGCATGCAGATAATTTTTTAGATATCTTTTATTTATGGCATTAAATAAATTACTCATCAAATAACAAAAAAAGTGTATATTTATTAATAACTTAAAAACAAAGCAATTGAAATTAAATTTGTGGATACAAATTTTTTAGCTTTGAAAAAACCTAAAATAAATAAATATATTTTTTTAAATTTATTCATTGCAAAATACTAAATCACAAAAAATGCTAAGTGGGCATTCATGTTTTAATAACCTCACTTGGGAGGTACAAAATAAGCACTTGACTGTACTTCATCAATTTCTGGAGTAATGTCGGAGTGCCTCTACTAAAAGGTTAAGTTCCTACTTCATTATAAAGTTGTATAGTTTGTGAAATGGAGGTCGGTCCGCTGTTAGGTGTTACCATTACAAAAACGAACCGCACAACATTTTGCTGTAGTGAAGTTATTTAATTCATATACAGATATGTATCCATATATAATGTTTTACAAACACATAAACATTGTGACATTTGGCTTATGTTTTGAGACGAGATAGCATCGAAATAACCCATCGTAAAGCAACCCATCACTGGACTGTTGCCAAAACTGGAATGAAGCTGTCCCCATAACACTGCAAGTGGGTCCATCCAAACAGAATAACATCAATGCACTTTCTTATATTATTATATTATTTCTCAATTTATATTATTTAATTATTTATATATTTTAAATAAATAAATTATTTGAAATTATAGCCCATTTGGACTTTTTCGTTCGAATTTTTGCAATTTATATTTTGTAGGATATTTGATAACCAGAACAAAAAAAAATAGAGTGGGAATGTATAAATAATTACGATATCCTTGTTATTTTTCGGTCTCAATTAACTTCTTTTGCCACTAGTTCTAAAAATCGTAATTTATAAAACCAGAATCCTTCGCTTTACGAATGCGAAACATGACCGTTAACACTCTTGGATGAAGAGCGTCTTAAGGTATTTGAAAATAAGATATTAAGTGGACTATTAGGTTCTTAAAAATAATAACACCACTGGGGAATTTACCCAACGCGGAATGGCGGAACTTGCAGCCATTTAATATTATTGAAGTAATAACCGTGAAGATTGAGATGGGTTTGTAAAGTTGCTTAGTAACCAATAAATTCCTAAAGAGTTCATAAGCGCTGTGCCGACTGGTTTGAATTTGAGGGCTAGACCGAAGTGTAGGTGGGTGGATTGCGCTAAGAATGATCTAACGGCTTTGGTGTTGGGTAATAGTCCGAGGATGGAGGTTGGTAAGCGGAGATTATTGGTGTCGGCATCGAGCCTTCGGGTATTCCTTAACATTATTTTTATTTCTTACATATTTGATTTTAAGTGCGATTGCTTAAAATCGTACTTGGTTGAATGCGCTTTTGGTTTTCAACCTTTCGAAATTCCTTTATTAATAATTAAATAAACACATTACGTATTTCTCTATTATTAAATATATTATGTAAAAGTACTTAGTAAACGTATGCAGCGCGCTGATCGTAGACACCTGACACTTGTATGACGTAGGCATGCGATAAGAAAGGATTTTTCGAAATTCTGCCCCTAAGAAGGTGAAAAAGGGAGGCAAAGTTGGTATGCTCACGTGATTCTTACTCGCAAAATCTACATATTTTCGCTGAACAAAACAAATCAAGTAAGATGGTTCACTTCTATGTACAACGTACAGGACAAAAGATCCTCTCAATCCTATCCTAAACCCTACGTAGCAACCTTCAAACTCAAAGGGGCTAAGAAAAAAAAAGTACACTTCTCACTGCTGCCGTACGATAAGTTTGTTTGTTCATGTAACGTCACTTTATGCTGCTATGGCTAATCGGACGATGCTACAGTGGGAGCTCTAAATTTTGCCTATCCAGGTTTAATTAGGATAGGGATTTTTAACGAGTACCTGACATCGTAAAGGCTCGGGATATCGTACGATAACTGAAACCGTTATACTAAGTAATCCTTTTCAATAAATTCAATAACATTCCATACTAATCCTTTACTGACACGAACAACAGTAAACTTCTTTTGTAAGGAAGAAATAGTTGGGGGTGCAGTCAATCAAAACACCTAAATAAGTGTAACTTATTTATTATGTGCCGACGTTTCGGCCTACAATGTAGGCCATCTTCAGGGCGAATAAAACACGCGGCAGCTAGGCGAGCTCAGAGCTCTGTTTTAGGTGTTTTGATTGACTGCACCCCCAACTATTTCTTCCTTACATTAGAAGATACAGTCGACCAATTCTTCTCTAACAAGTAAACTTCTTTGTTTGTTAATCAGTGCCAATGTACGTTTAACGGCTGTGCTGATCCGTCTGTGATGAAATTTGATATGGATAATCTCAAGCCTGGGGAAGGACTTAGGGTACTTTTTATCAACACAACACACGGGGGACTTAAATGGACGTTATAAACTATGTATTTAGGGAAAACTAAATACCGATTTTTTCCATTTATTCGATAATATCGTAAACCATACCATTCCATACGCTACAGCCCGCAGCGTTCCATTTGGCAGGACTGTTTATACATGCATTTATGTATAGTAATTCAGACCGTTGTAACCTTTCCAGAACCATTGGCAAGCGGATTCGCTTCGGGAAAAGATGTCTTGATCCTGGCGGGTGATTTATCACCTTGCCGCCCTGGCTAAGGCCCAAATGCTGTCTCCTTAATTAGCCTTATAAAGCGTAATTATTTATTCAGGAGGCTTCGGCGATTTAATGTCTTTTCTAGCAAGTTGTAAAGTGTAATTAAATTCTATTTGTATTTTGGGCACCGCGAATTAAATTTAGATTAACTTCTAAAATACAAAGTGCATTCTAATAATAAGAGAAGCCAAGGTTGTCCAGTTTGCAGCAGTCATTTTCAGCTAGAAGTTTAAATTAATGCACTATAAATATTTAGTAATGGGGTCAGGGTGCGCACAGGGTTAACGCCCTTGCAAAAGCTGCTCTTAAACCCCAAAGTGTGACTTCGAATCCAAATCTCGGAAGTTTGGATTGATTTCAGTTTACTTTTATTTTTAAACAATCATTATTTTTAATCAAGTGATCACGTGTGGCTTCTGGTTTCGACCGTTTCATCAAATTCTTTCCCGACATTTAGCTGGCCATATTTATAGTCTCTGAAGCCCTCACGAAGCTTGTAGTATGGCCAGCGAAACGTCGGTAAATTTGACGACGCGGTCGAAACCAGAAGACATACGTGATGAATGGATTAAAAATATTAGCCGTGGCAATTTTTTTATAATTTATTCACTGAAATTGACAACTGTATTATATTAATACAACAAGTAAATAAAATGAATGATACATCTTGGCATGAATAAAGACAATTAGAGAATCTAGCCAGTGGTAGTACTCAAATAGCAAGCTCAACTTAGAAGGTCACGAGGCAATCTTCTTTTCAGACGCCTCGGAGGATAATCAGGAATTGAAGAGGTTGCTAGGTTTGAAACTAGTGGGTTTGAATGGAAATTGAAAGTTTGTCATGAAAAGATCGATATCGGATTCGGGCCAAATCAGCAACAAATGGGGCTTTTATAAACTCATTTTTTTAATATTCGACATTTCTCTTATGTAAATGAAAATTATAGCAAATATTTCGTGTTTTATGATTTTTTTTTTATAAAATAAAAAATATTAAAAGAGAGACAAATATTACATTGATATAGCATGATTAGTCGTATGAGGGCGACATCTTTCGACAAACTTACCAAATTAACTTTGAGTAGCTTGTTATCAGTCATGCAGCTTGAATGGGACTTCATCAAACTCCTTCAAAGCTCAAACGTTCCTTTCAACCGCAGTCGTTTATAACTCAAGTTCCATAACTCTTAGTGTGATTTCCTGGATTTAATTAAAGCACCTGAAGTAATATATATATATATATATATCAATGGGTCTTTGGTCCGGTAAACGGTAGATGCTACACTGTTTCTAAGACAACGGTTGTGAAGAAGGTTGATTTGGCTGAGATCAGACTCAACCGCCAGATTTGCCCCAATGAAGGGGGCCCAATTTATTGAGGCTGGGTGAGCCCCAGAAGAGACGCAGAGAGTTGCATCCAGTAGTTAGCAATTTTTCGGACCAAACATAATACCTTATTTTCAAATACCTAAATACACGTTAACGACAACGTTTCACATTTGTAAGGGTTATAAATATGGCTACTGATATTTATAAATTCCGACATTTCGGGACAATAGCCTCGAGTTAATCAAGATATGGAAAAATAATGAGTATTTCCTCATTATTAGAGGTTTTGTTCCCTCTTAAGAGACATAGCGGTTAGCATAACAACCCCATATGTCCAACTTCGTGAATTTGGAGTCCCGCAGTTCTAAAAACATCGGTTATGCCATCTTTCAGAGGGTACGTAAAATGGAGCTCCCCAGGTTTAGGCCCTCATTAAAGGTACCTATCCTAATTATACGTGAACAGACAAAATTTAGAGCTCCCACTGTAGCATCTTCAAAATAGCCATAGCAGCATAAAGTGTTAGCAAAAAAAATAAACATCAAACAATGAGAATAATAAAAGGATAAGCTAACCCAAAGGTTCAATTCCGATACCACCAATCGCTGTTTACAAACCTACTTCCACATATTACCTTTTAGACGGTAAGTTCATTGCTATATCATTCCTAACCCAATCCTCCTACTTACACCTCGGACTTCTACTAGTTTGCTTAAAGTTTATGTATTCACCTTCTCATAAAAGGGATCGAAAAATCTGTGGTTATGCAGTACTTCGGAGGGACATAAAATTGGGTCCCGGCTTTGCATGATATCTGGTTTTCGTGTAAGACCCTATACCTGGATAGGCAAACTTTAGATTCCCGCTGTAGCATAGTTTATCCATAGCTTCATTATGTGACGTTAAATGAATAATCAAAACAATGTCCATTTCTTGTCTTCCAACTTTCCTTATTTTTCCTCTTCCTATTCGTATTTTTCTAGCTTTTATATAGCCTAAATATTTTATCTTCACAAAATGTTCATAAATATCATTTTCTACTTGACCAGTCGGAATAGCATGAAATCGAAATCAGCGAACAAAAAATACCAAGTTGACCAGCTGATATTCTAATGGCTACTTCCGCAGATGTGGCCTTAATTCACCTTTTTCAGAACCGATCCACAGCTGTCTAACCATTTTCATAATTAAACTGGATCACGGCTTAGCGCACTTCCATAACTCATCCTACATCGGCCAGCTCTGGAAAAAGTTCTAGCCCTCCCTGGAGGATGTGACTGGAGCAGCAGCTGTCCTGGCATCTGTTCTTCGGGATCGTGCCTCGCCTTAGAGTCGTAAATTAAATGCGGCGAAACGTACACAGGAATCGATAGGGACTTCTTGCAAGGTGTCGAAAGAGTCGGCTATAAGTGTTGGAAAGAATACATTTATAAATAATTAAAGAATAAATATTCAACAAGTCAACAAGAGCGACTTTTAAGAAATATATAGGTTTATTGAGATATTTAACACTGTAATATGGATGTAGAAGAGATCTGAATGAGACATTCTTATGAACTAACTAGTTGGGTTATGGACTATTGACCATCATTATAATTTATTGACTATTTCTAACTTAGAGACTTCTCTCTTACATACAGTAAACTATCTGCTACACCTCTGGGGTATATAGGTCTGGGAAGCGGAGTGGCTCAGTGGTAGAGCACTGAGTTTCCATGCCGAAAATCCTGGTTCAAATCCCGCTGCAGGCAAGACTTTTATTTAGTCTGTTAGCAGCTGGAGATGGATCATATAGGATCTAGGACCCTCCGGGGGCTCACCCAGCCTCTTAAAAGTGGGTTCCCAAAATAAGGGGGGAAATCAGGCCATTGAGCGTGATCTAGGACAAATCACCACCCTGCACAATCGTTGTCAATGAAACAGTACTGTATTTACCATGTACTGACGCCAGACCCTTCAAGGAAGTTACATTGCTGACAACACGGAAGATATCTGATCAATCCAACTATACCTTAACTCAAGGCAAAACGTACCTCTGCCGTTAATCATTGAAGTTCTTGGTAAGGACTGTACTTTTTTGCATTAATGTCTGTGCATGGAGGTGATTAAGCAAGGATCATGCTCACCAGAAATCGATTTCGTTTTATAATTCGATAATGGTATCTAATCCGCAGGTTTTCGCTTTGAGTTGAGTTTCAACAAGATTTAACTGTTTATTTGTTTAATTTATGCCCAATGAAGGGCCTTTTTTTCTTTTTAAAAACCTTGTAAATATAAAAACCATGTAAAAATTGTACATAGAAGAAAGAGGAAAAAAAATAAAGCTTATTATTATTGTTTAATTTATGTATATATATATATATATATATATATATATATATATATATATATATATATATGGTTACCGAAGTATACAAATTTCCCATAATTACATTCTCTTTTCCATACTAAAGCTCTTGATAATTTGTATTTTTGAATAATATTAAAAGGGAAAGAATGATAAGTTAATTCATGTGACTGAACAGCAACAACCTGCGGAACAGATACCTATACTTTTTTTTTTAAATATTAACTTGGAAGCTCCCCCTTCTTGAATATCCGGAGCTCATTTCATGACCCGATGGATTTAATCTTGGATTTCCACTCAATTATCCGAAGTGCATTCCTATATGATTAGTGACCAACCATCACTCGATTGTTATTTAGTGAACTCTTGACATCCGGAGTCCTCGATGGTCATAGTTCAGGTGCTCAACTGACTAAGCCTTCGCGGAACTCTGCTGGAAACCATTTAATGACTGTCATTAACCATGGTATGACCAGTCATCATGCAGTACTTCTTTCTAATGACCAGGAGTGTCCCGGGGTTGCGGTTGGTCGGGTGAATCTAGTGGATGATAATCAGAATAATGTTAGCATCCTTTGTATAACTACATCATATTTATCAATACTTTATAAAACAAACATCTTTATGTAGAACAGATCCACTAGGGTCCTCAGATTAGACTGACAAGACAAGAAGTTTGTCGCAGTTTTAGGCTACTTCGACATTTACCAGACAAATGCTCTAAGCTCCCGATTAATTACAAAAGACTCACATATATATGACTATTTTAAGAACTATTTGGACTTACGAAGTATAGCTTTAGAGCTACACTAAGCTCTCGAATTACTTTCGAATCCAATCCTTACAATCCAAAATCCTTCGTAAAATCTGTAATGCTTCTTTAACGTCCCATTTGTTGCTGATTTCGAACGATATTAATCCTTTCATGGCTTCATTCCCACCCAAACCCGCTAGTTTCAAACCTAGCCACATCTTCAATTCCCGATAATGGTGTCCGAAAAGAAGACGGCCTTCTGACCTAATTTAAATCTATTTGTGAACAATTTCTTTACATATCCATTTGTAATGTCATATAATCACTGCTCACAACTTTTACGCGTTGTATTTTTAGCATGCAGTTATACATTTTAGTAAACAAATTAAAAAAAAAAACATTACTGAACTTAACAGATAGAACCTTTAGAAACTTGCGAGTTTGCAATATGGTGGCCAATAACCGATATTGACTGCGCCGATAAAATAACATCAAACCTGCAATACTTTTTATTGGACAACTAGCTATTGATTGTTTGTTCATTTATCGTCACTTCATGCTGCTATGGCTAATCGGACGATGCTACAGTGGGAGCTCTAAATTTTGCCTATCCAGGTTTAATTAGGATAGGGATTTTTAACGAGTACCTGACATCGTACAGGCTCGGGACCCCCGTTTAACGGCCTTCCGAAGGACGGCGAAACTAAGGATTTTTTACTCCCTTAAAAAAATCCTAGG
The DNA here is from genome assembly GCA_037127475.1 of Arma custos. Taxonomy (NCBI): domain Eukaryota; kingdom Metazoa; phylum Arthropoda; class Insecta; order Hemiptera; family Pentatomidae; genus Arma; species Arma custos. The sequence continues at coordinate 12,180,423 of CM073760.1, read as the reverse complement.
GCCACCTGCCGGGCTACGAACCCGCGTTCTTGGGTTTAGTAGTTTGTTACGCTAACCATTAGACCACAGGTGACTAGCTATTGATGAAGCTAGACGATTAGAGAAGAAGAACAAGAGAAGAGGGTATTTTGGGCACAGCACTATTTCCAAACCAACGCTGAAGTGATTTGGCCAAGGATTACGCTCAACTGAAGTATTTCTGCCTAATTATAAATATATTCATGGATTAAATAAAATCAACAGAATAATTAATCCTTCCAGAACCTATAGATTAGTAACCCATCCCTCCCCCTCGTATTGAGCTTCCCTTCTGTCAAATCCTGCTAAGTCATTTATATTAGTTTAAAAATATAACTGATCTGCAGAGTACACATATAACATTTAACATAAATATATGTATGTACACATATAACATAAATATATTTGTGTACTAGTCATGGTTGTCTGTCTAATGTATTTTATTATGTAGATGTTATTACCATAAAACCAAAACAAAATATTTCTTTATATACTTATTTATTTTCTTACGCGTTAAGTTTTATGGGCGACAGCCCATAAAATTTTCTATTAGTGCGCTTGAAATACTAAAGGTAACAAAGGTATATTAGTTGTTAAGGATTAATACTTCACTCATCTTCCAAATACCGCATTCTACGTTATTGATTTTTTAGATGATAAAGTGGTTTTAGTAAGCTTTCCTTGAAAAATAGATATATGCTGTCACTGACTTTTTGTAGATCTATAAAAGAGGAATATTCCACCATGCATTGTTTCGTTATATGGCAAAGGGATTAGGCAGCGTCTTCGATGAAACCTCCGAAGTGGCTATACTATTCCCAACATTTCCGACAATTATCGTTATATTCCAATCCATTTACACAAAACCTCAACCAATTATATACCTAAACCTTCCTGGTGAATCACTCTATCTATTGGTGAAAACCGCATGAAAATCCATGCAGTAGTTATTGAGTTTAGCGCGAACAAACTCGGCTGAGGACTTTGTTTTATAATATGTATAGATAAGTACTTATATGTTATAGAAAAAAAAAAACTGTATGTCTATAACGCATGTAGGATCTTGGGTTCAGTACATGACAGAGACTGTACACAACGGTTGCGCAGTGTGTGTTATCTGAGATCACACTCAACCGCCAGATGTTTCCATCCAATGAAGGGTACTATTTTATAGAAGCTGGGTGAACCCAGGAAGGTATGTAGACAGACGGGGCCCATCCGTGGCTGTTACAGATAATTAAATAATTTATCCGCCACAGTCGGATTTAAATCCGGAACCTTGAGCATAGTAACTCTACCTACTGATCTACCCCATTCCCCTAAGCATTTATATATAAAACATAAATTCCTAGACGACATTAAGGCTATTTAATCGGTCACTCATGTTTAGTACAGGGATATAAAATTCTCTCTAGGTATAATATTAACAGTTTACGACTCCCATCAATTGTATTGCGAATCCGGACGTAATCTTTTGGAGTAGTGTGGGAAAAAAATTTAGCGCTATAACTCCTCCCCCTAACGGCTGCTCCGGCAGTAAGGACGATGGATTTCCCGCTTTACCCGCGAATAAAAAAAAAACTTTTATCCCGCAAGCTTTTTCAGGATTTTCACGGTCTGTGTCGCGAGTCCTTAAAGGAAATATAAATCCTTTCTGCAACCCCCCCAACAAAAAAAAAAACCCTGAAGAGGCTTGTCTTCAGCACCAAAGTTAATTAAACGCTGCCGATAAGTTGGGCTAAACTCTTTGCCCTTTCCGCTCAAGTACAGAGTCCTTTTAATTAGTAATTTCTTCTTTTTTGTTTTCAAAGTCATCATGCTTTATATTGGAAGATGTTGTAGGCTGAGAGGTAAAGGCATCCTTGTCGTTTTAGAGAATGCGTAATAGCTCATTATGAATTGCTGTATTGAATATTTCCGTATTCCGGCTATGGACGATTAGTCATTAAAACTGTTAACTGCTACGTATCGACTCAGTGGATTCTACTGACCTTCCAGTGAATCCTCCAGCCTCTATAAAGTGCCTTAATTGTGGGAAAAACCTGGTTGTTGAGTTTGATTCCGGACAAATCAATGCAAACTGCTCAACTGTTATTGAAGAAACAGTACAGTCTCTACCATTTACTGGACTCAAGATCCTTCACGGGTTATAGTGATGCAGGTTTCATTCTTTAAAGTATTTTTTTAACGTTTTGTTTTAGTTAAATTTTGATTTTTAACTTAATGTTATTTATTAACTACGTTTTTTTTTTTAATTTTTAACAAAATTGATATTCCCTGATTGATAACTATCTTGCCTATCTCCTCGACACATCATCGGGACGATAAGCCGCTTGTCTGAATAATCTTATTTTACCACTTGAATAACAGGTATCAAAAGATTAATATTTTTTGGCCAGGTTTTAAGGGCTAATACTCTGCGAGCCTCCCATTATTAAATACGTTAAACCATATTTCAACTTAAAAATATTATATTAGGTTTCATTAAATATTTTAAATTCATGATAATTACACTTTATATGATCCCTTCTATTTTTAATATTTTATTAACAATTATTTACATCAGTACTTTGTTTACTATTTTTTTTCTTTTTTGCAGGTGAGTTCCTGTGTTCTGTTAATACATAAGTACCATAACTTTTTATTGTGTACATTTTTTTCATGTAAGTATTTTTTTTAACTGTAAAGTAATACCAACAATTTTTTAATTCCACATTGTCTTGTAAATATTAATCTATTATTTTGTCTATTTAAAGTTTTTTCCATATGTAACCAATTAACATTTAATGATGTAATAAACAATTCAAATAATTTATAAATTGCTTATGAATATCTACAATTCAAACGAAATACAATAGGAAAAAAAAAGGATAAGAATAAAATAGGAAAATTATTGTTATTATTCGGCGATTCTTGTTGTTACTAAATTCGTGTCTTTTGTCCCGAAATCTAAAAATAAGAATTTATAAAACCATCATCCTTCCAACTCTTTACGGATGTAAAACGTGGACGCTAACGATGAAAGATGAACAACGCCTTTTTATATTCGAAAGTAAGGTGTTGAGTCCAAACAAAGTTGCGACCACTGGAGAATTTAGGAGGTTACATAACACGTATTTGCGAAGCATAATCCAGCAAATATTATTCACGATAGGTTCACGAAGATTAAGATGGGCTTTTAGAGTGGCTGGGCTTAGTCTCGAATGAATTCCTTAAAAGCGCAGTTCCGACTGGGAAGCTTCTGAGGGGTAGATCGAGGCGTAGATGAGAAGATTACATTAAGAGTGATCTGAAGCATTTGGGTTTGGGCATAGATCCGTAGCCTTATTGATACTTCTGTTTAACTTTGACACGGGCTTATCAAGTTGCTAGGCTTAGTAACGAAGGAACTCCTTCAAAATATCAATGACTGCTGATCCGACAGATAAACTTCTGAGGGATACACTGAAGTCTGGGTGGGAGGATTGCTTTAAAAGTCTTCTAGTGGATTTGTGTTTGGGCGGGCGTCCGTTGACAGAATTTTGTAAGCAGAGATTGGTGGTATCGGCAACGAGCCTTCGGGTTCAATAATCCCCATTATTATTATGTGTTCTTTAAAGTCATATTTAATTGCTGGTTGAATTCGATTATTATTACGAGCGTTTGATATTCATTTGTTAATAATTTATTAATATATAGTTTGTTTGTCATTTAACGTCACTTTATGCTGCTATGGCTAATCGGACGATGCTGCAATGGGAACTCTAAATTTTGCCTATCCAAGTTTAACTAAGGGGCGACCGGTGGTCCAGTGGTTAGCGTAACAAACTAATAAGCCCAAGATCGCGTGTTCGTCGACAGTTGGCCCTAGGATTTTTTAAATGGATTCCTTAGTCATGCCGTCCTTCGGAAGGGACGTTAAACGGGGGTCCCGAGCCTGTACCATGCCAGGCACTCGTTAAAAATCCCTATCCTAATTAAACCTGGGTAGTCAAAATTTAGAGCTCCTACTGTAGCATCGTCCGATTGGCCACAGCAGCAAAAAGTGACGCTAAATGAGCAAACAATTTTAGCTATGATAGGGATCTTTAATGAGTACCTGACACCGTACAGGCTCGGGACTCCTATTTTACGTCCCTTCAGAAGAACGGCACAACCATAGATTTTTACTCCATTATGAATATATATAAATTGATGGGGACAATATTGAACTATATTAGCCTTGTGCAGACTTTATGAACCCGCTTAGCGATGTACTGACTCATCGAGAGATGCGAAGGTGTTTTGGCGCGAGGTCCATAACCCCGCCAAAAATAGCAACTGACATTGGCTTCTTATGCAACCGCTCTTTCTCTTAGCCTCCTTTTTATTTATGTTTGTTTCGTCTCTTTTTTTCTCTCTTTTTTTTATTATTATTCTCTCACTTACCATCATTATTTCCTTTTCCTTTATTGATATTTATGTTTCTGTTAGCCTTTGTTTATTATGTTGTTTTTCCCTTTCAGCATGTATAAGTTCTTGTATTTATTTAGAAGTGAAAATATTTACATATATATATTTCAATCAGTGCAAATTTATGGTTTGTAAATAATTCTATTTTGAGATGAGGGTAGTTCAATTGTCGTGCTGTCCCGGGTACAAATCCAAATGTGACTGGTAAATTATTTAATCTGTTAATAGTTAAAGATGGACCCTATTTGACCTGCAGACCCTCTCGGGGCTCAACCAGCCCTCTATTAGGTGATACACATAACTGGGAGATACAACAAGGCAGTTAAGCGTGATTTTGGACTAACCACTTATCTGAATAACCATTGTCATAGAAACATTTCAGTCCCTGACGTGTACTGAACCCAATAACCTTGAATATTGTTAGTGATACAAGTTTTTATTTTATTTTCGATCTATTTGCATCGACATCCCGATACATAATATTTTATTTATAATTTTGTATCGATTCAAGGTACAAATCCAGCAATAGTAGATGAATTACTTAAATTCTTAATTGTAACGGAGGGATCATGTGGGATCTACAGACCCTCCTAGGGGTCATCCAGCCTTTATAAAGTAGATGTCCTAAGTTGAGGAAACAACGTGGCGATAAAGCGTACAGTCTCTACTATGTACTTAATCCAAGATTATTCACGGATTGTAGTGTTACAAGCGTTTAATATAATTCTGTTGAAGCTTGACTCGGGGTTGCCAAGTTGTTAGAGTTACAAACTAACGAATTCTTTAGAAAAATTAACAAGGTACTGTACCAACTTGTAAACTTCGAGGAATACACTGAAGTGTCCGTGGGCGGAAGTTTACAAGCAGAGTTTGGTGGTATCGGCATCGTGTTCGCTAAGACATATTATTAAGAAAAACATAATTAGGAATTATGTCCCATGATAAAGTATACATTAAATGAACTATGCAACCTTGTAGTATTTTAGTCTTAAGGTTTTGGCAATCTGGTTTATGTATAATTTTTTTTTTTTAGAATAGAATAATTTATTGATATTTACAACTGTTATTATATTACATCAAATAAATCTGCTGTATGAACAAATGATATGAAAAAAAAAACCTTGTGGAGAAACTATCCATTGATAGGACTCCAATAAAGTTCTATAGTAGAAGGTCTCTAGGCCATCTTCTTTTCAGACGCCTCAGAGGTTTATCAGGAATATTATGGGAAGCAAATTGAGAGACTAGCGGATTTAAGTGTGTATGGAGCTTTTCATGGAAGGATAGGTATCTAGTTTGGGCCAAACCAGCAACAAATGGGATATTAAGATCATGATGGATGAGTTTGTTTGTGACATAATAAGGAGCATTGAGGATTTTACGAAGGATTTTGGATTGTAACGTTTGGATACGAGATGAATTGGATGGTTTAGTAGAGCCCCAAAGCTCAACTCCGTATGTCCAAATAAGTCTGATAACTGTCATGTAAACGAGTCTTTTGTAATTAATTGGGGGCTTTGAACGTTTGTCCAGTAAATGTTGAAGTAGGCGAAATCGTCGAGCAGTTTGTTGTCTTTTCAGAGTTAATAATAAACTCAATGCTACTTTTAAAATCTGTAGGATCAGACGATTCTCACCACTAATTCTACAGGTTGTTATCTAGTAGAATAACTACTACTAACCGGAATCGAACCCTTACTTTCCAACCCAGACCCTCGCGTTTCCTGGGCGTCAATCAGGAGAGAAATCGAAGACGGGCGAGACAAATTAACTGTTGCCTGCCGCAGAACCTGAGCTCCTTCACCTGTAATTATGGAGCTGTTAGTCCTGGTTATTATTGCCTTTCATTTACATAGGCACCAGTCTCGTCTCCCAAGTTCCTGCCGTACATAACCGTTGTGTAGTGAAAGCCTGCCTTAATCCTAGAATTTGTATTTGTTAAGGAGTTTGCTATTCGTGTCGAAATTTGCGATTTGAATGTTTATTATTGATATCAGGCTACCATACTATGATAATTTGACGCTGTAGAATTCTGAATAATTTAAAATAGTTTTAAGATTGAATAATTGTATTTTGTCAACCGAATTCGAACATGGGATCTTGAGCACAGTGTCTCGATGCTCAACACACTGAATCTACATGGTTTTAAAATTTATTTATTGAAATTTACAAATGTATTACAACAATAAAACAAGTAAATGGAATGAAAGATATACAATGGCATGAGGTAAAGGCAAGTAAAGAAACTACCCACCCATATTTCACAGATAAATTCAAATTAGAAGGCCACGAGGCCATCTTCTTTTCAGACGCCTCGGAGGGCTATCAGGAATTGAAGAGGTGAAATAATTCTTATCAGATTCGGGCCAAATCAGCAATAAATGGGACAATATATAATTCTCACTTAATTTTAGTTACTTTTCTCTTACCAGTGCTTGTTTATCTTCAATTGAAACTTATGATGTTGTATCATGTGACTGTAAAACTAAATGTTCTGTTTTCAACGCAATATTATTTATTGTGCAAGGGGGCCGTACGAGGAATTTCGCTTGATAAGAGGGGAATGTGGAAGGTTTTCATTTGGACCGGGGGAGCGTGGTACAAAATAGGTTTTGAACCACTTCTGTATAGTCTATGACAGGTACTGAACCTCAGCTTAATTTTTTTTTGGTACTGGTATGTTTTAGGGCCTGTTGACATCAGCGCGCCCTGGTGTCACTTACCTCAACTATTTGGACCCTGTCAGGTTATGCTGCCTACAATTTATTTCAAATAGTATTGCCTTTCATTATCATAGAACAGATTTTTAGGAAATGAAATAAATGAGAAACATGTGAAGACAAAATAAAACATTTATTAGAAGCAATGTTCATTAAACAGAAGAATATCTAACTAAAATATTATATTTTAGTTAGATATCATCATTTCTCTTTAAAATATGATAATATGAGAAACATGTCAAGAGACAATGAAACATTTATTACAAGCAATGTTCATTAAAAACAACAATATCTTCAGAACCTTTAACTATGAAACACTCTTTTGTTTCTCTACATATTCCTCCAAATATCCACTGCTGAGGCAAAATCCATCCTGTGCTGTTTTTTCTTCTAGTATATAGACTTTCGTCAATTTCTACATACATCCCTGGACCTCCAATAGTTGTTGAACTTCTCTCTAATTTAAAAGCACACACTTCTCTCATATAATTGGAATAATCAATCACTGTTGAATGAGACATGTGAAGCTGTTCGTCACAAAACTTTATGGAAGTCAGTTCCTCCTGAAGAAATAGGAGAGCTGACTTTTCATCAGTCACTGTGCGAAAATTCTTAATTAAATTCCAACTGATATTGTCAAAATAACATGAAAACACATCCACATTAACTTAACACAAACAATAACAAAGGACTAAGAAAGGTTACAATAACAGTAGGAGATGGTTAAGAAAAGTGACACCTGAGCGCGCTGATGTCAACAGGCCCTAAAACATACTAGTACCTTTTTTTTTATTGCCCATTCTTGAGGGCAATAATTGTCATCATTAGTTTTTCCCTGTAAACCAAACGACAACCAGTTACTAATAACAGTTTTTGTGTAACCTGTTATTAGAGACAGCCCTACTCAAAGACGCGCGATCGATGGCCGGATATCGAATAGGATCACACGGGTGAGCGACATTAAGGGCATGGCCTCGTGCCTGCACCGCCCTGGCTAATCCGCCCTTTGTGACTGCGACATATTAGACGTGACGTATTCGGGGGGATAACAAAAAGGGTTGTTTGCATAATCTGATGCGGGGGTGGCAGCTGCGGGATAAGAGGGCGCATCTGTGCCGCTCGTGTTCCTTCAGTATTATTTTTTTTAATTACGTCTCGTATATCATAATTAATTATATTATCTAATTAGAATTTAAATGTAAAATCTCCCAAAAGAAAGCCTGAAAAATAAAAAGAATAGAGGAAAACAATTAAATTAAAAAAAAGACATAATAATGATTATAATGCAATTAAAAACTCCAAAAAACAAAGCACTAAGACCAACCAGTGAATGCTTCGCCATTATAGGCATTATCAAGACATAATTAGAATATTAATATAATGTTTAAATATCTGGGAGAAACGAGATGCAACAACATCTTGGGAAAAGAGAGATTAAAAGAAAATATCACAAAATTGGAAAAAAAACTAAGACTCAAAATTAAAAATTTGAATACAAGGCTAAAACACTAAACTAAAAATTTGAAATTAAAAAAATTCAAGCTATAATTCATTTAGAAATTCAAAAAAGACTGCGTTCTTAATTAAAAAGTTTTGAGTTTTGAGTTCTGTTGGCAGTCCGCATGACTGGCTGTTTACATTGTTTTAAATTATAATTCAAAGGAATATATACCAACAATAAATCATATTTTTCGATACACAAAAAATGGACAAAAACGCAAAATAATTATTACGATTGCGATAGAAAAGCTCCAGAAAACAGAGCCATATATTTTTTTTTAATAAAAAATTTAAAAACAAAGAAACCCTTAAAGCTATATTTCTATTTAATAGACTCGGGTAGATAAGAGCCATCAATGTCTTTAAGGACAAAAAAGAAGTTTTATTTCTTGTAGCTGTTAAAGAGAACAAGAGTTGTTAGGATGATGAAGAGAAGGTTTAGTACTTGTAACTTAATAGCGGGTCGTTAGGGGTCCTTCTTCTAGCTCAATTAGCCAGTTCTTTAGCTGGGATGGATCGATACCTGGCGGTTCGATGTTCCAGGAATCGATTCTTCTAAATCGGAACCAAGCTATCGAGTGGCAGGGAAAGTATTAATAGAGATATTCTGTTACCAAAAGTCATGAGGACAGCCGACAGACATGAAAACTCAAAACTGGAATATGTTTTTGAATTTCTAATTTTTCTCCTACCGAATGACGCTAAACGTGGCTAATGTTTTCACTAAAAATAAATAAATAAATAATTTAATTTCAAACCTATTACAATGAACAGGTGAGAAGTGAGAGGTGAGAAGAAGGTCAAACAATTTTTTAATATTGCTTTAAGGATTTCCTCAGATTGAGGTTTCCTTCAACCAAAAAATTATTTTAATTCCTTTTTCCATTCCGTACCTTCTATATGTATTTTCCTCCCTTAGACCATGGCCGTGCATACTTTTCTTAATGCCATTTATCCATTTTCCATTTCCTCTCTTCAGCAGTCCAATTGAAAATTAAATTGGGCAATATTTCTTCTTTCATTCTTCTGAAATAACTATACCATTCCAATCTATTTTTCTCTATATTTTGGAGGATGTTTTGTTGAGTTTACATCCGTTCTCCAATTTTGGCATTAGCCCATCTTTCTAGCTTGGACACTTCGGCAGCTCTCAAAGCAGTGCTTATCGCCCATGCCTCTGCTCCGTACAGCAATATGCTTTCAATTATGGACTTGTATATGAGCTTCTTGATTACATTCATCATTTTATTGATCCAAAGGACAGAGGCTAAGCATACCAATTGCTTTTTACGGTTTGCAATTGTACTTTGGTTTATCTCTTTTTCCAAGTTCGATGTTCCATTCTTTTTCATTACAGAGCCGGAATATTTAAAATTATCTCCACGTTTTATGGCATTTCCTTCAACAACGAGATCCTTCTGACCATTTATGGTCATTTATTCATTTTTCCTAAAGTTTATTTCAAGACCCCAACTGTAATACGTCTCCCACAGTTTTCATAGCATGTATTCTGCATCCTCGTGGTCTTGAGCGACAATTACCTGATCACCAGCGAACAGGTAATGGAAATGACTGTTGCCTATTCTTATATGTTGATTTTAAAATAAGGAGGGTGACATGCTGTAAACCTTTACTAGTAGAAAATTCTGATGACACATCACACCTATTTTGATTTGACGCTGGTTGTTGCTATATATTCTTCTGATAAGGTCAACCAGCGGCCTGTTAATAGCATTCTATTGAAGTGCTTCCTATAATAACGAGTTCAAACATCTTTTTTTTTTTTTTTTTTTTTTTTTTTTTAAATTTATTTATTGATATTTACAACTGTATTACAATTATACAACAAGTAAATAGAATGCGTGTTACATAATGACATGAGAATGACAAGTAGAGAAACTACCCACTGGTAGTACTCAAATCAAAGTTCAAATAAGAAGGTCACGTGGCCATCTTCTTTTCAGACGCCTCGGAGGATTATCGGGAATTGAAGAGGAAGCCAGGTTTGAAACTAGAGGGTTTGAGTGGGAATGAAGTTTGCTATGAAAGGATAGATACCGGGTTCGGGCCAAATCAGCAACAAAAGGGACATAAGGGACGTTATGGATGACTTTATTCTTAACAAAATAAGGAGCATTGAGGATTTTACGAAGGATTTTGGATTGTAGGGATTGGATACGAGAGGAATTCGATGGTTTAGTGGAGCCCCATAGCTCTACTCCGTAAGTCCAAATAGGTCGTATGATGGTCATGTAGATGAGTCTTTTGTAGTTAATTGGGAGCTTAGAGCGTTTGTCTAGTAAGTATTGAAGTAGCCTGAAACGTCGAGCGGTTTCTTGTCTTTTCAGTCTTGTATGAGGATTCCAGGTTAATCGTTTGTCGAGGTGCAACCCTAAATATCGGATCTGTTCTACAGGCACCAGTGGGATATTATTAAAGGATACTGTAGGGCAGGAAGTCATTGGTTTACTACGTAAGGTAAAAGTGATTTGATGCGATTTTTGCGAATTTATTTTAATTCTCCAGTTTTGAAACCATTCTTCAAGATCAGTGATATGGGATTGGAAGCTTTGGGATGCAATAACTGGATTGGTGTTGACTGATAATACACATGTATCATCAGCATACGTGGTAAGGATAGTATTAGGATGAGTTGGGATGTCAGCTGTATAAACTGTCTAAAGGATTGGGCCAAGGATACTACCTTGAGGAAGTTCAAACATCTAAAGAGAAATTATCTATCGGGACTTTCCTTATATTTCACTTAGAGTGGTAAAGTTTTTAAGAGTATTCTAGGTTCTGATATCACCCATATCCAGGGCAGAATATAGAATAGGGGCAGAGCTACTATAGGTTAAAGCGTTGAGGGCGTTAAAGTAAACAAACGAGAACAAATCGATCCGTGAAATATGGCAACTGGAAGGCATAAACAACTCCGCCTTATCGGATCCCATCTTCCATAACTTAATGGCCTCCAAGCTAATAGTAACTGCTACTGGATCTACACTGCTACAACAGGATTATTACACTGATAGGACTTAGCATATGAAAGAGGAGCCAATCAAAATGCAGATGTCCGTTCCTGGCCTGTAATTGGCCTGATTTATTAACCCGGGGAGAGAGAGAGTGTGTGTGTGTGTGTGTGTGAGGGAGGGAGGGAGGGTGGGAGTTAGTTTATCGGGACAGCTGAGAAGGCCCGCCCATTCTGCTTAGTCAGCTGATCGACTCCCGCCAGAAACACGATCCCTCCTCGCAGCTATGTTCTCTTCTCCTCCCCTTCGTTCATTATAGTCATGCTGATTATTAATCTTACTCATCTACAGATTTATTTCACTATTATATAAAAAAAAGTTGTTCTGAAGTGAAAACTTTTTTAGGCGCTTTTAGCAAATTTTTTGTATAGAAATGGTTATATCGACCCTAGCTTCACTTCGACGAAAGCAGTTCAGATAATCGATGCTCTACTCTATTCGAAATTATTTCTATAATCAATATTTCATCCCTGCAAATATGTATATCCCATTATCTAGTAATGCGTTATCCCTAATTATATTAATTATATTATATTATTATATAATTATAGTATTATCCCATTATCTATATATGTATGTATGTCAATGTACGAAAATATGTGTGAAGCATTTTTAAAATGTTATTGTAGTAAAAAAAAATTATAATTTTCTTACAATGCATCTAAAATTTTTTTGGGTATCCGTTCCGCAGGTTGTCGCTACGAGTTGAGTTACACTTATTTCATTAAATAAGTGTAATAAATAAGTGAAATAATTTTAATTATTTCATTAATTTGGTAAAACCATTTTCCAGTCAAATTTTCTTTATTTCAAAAAACGTTTCGACTAGATTAGAGATTGACCATGGAGAATAATGAAACTCCAAGTAAGAAATTTAAAAATTATGGACATCTATATAAAGAATTGGTAGAATGACAATTCTAATATTGACTTGTAAGTGGTAAAAGTAATGTTTATGAAAAAAAAGGAAAAATTGAAAATGACTATGTAGTCGAGACGTTTTTTTGAAATAAAGAAAATTTGACTGGAAAATGGTTTTACCAAATTAATGAAATAATTACAAATATATAGTCCAGTGGCATCCACATTAAAAATTAAAAAAAAAAGATAATGTAATTATGAGAAATGAGTAGATCATTTCATGATGCATAAATGAGTGGATTGGTTCAGTGATAGAGCGCTGAGTTCCCGCTGAGCGTGGGTTCAAATCCTGTTGCTGGCAAGATTTTTATTTAATCTGTTGGGAGCCGGAAATGGATCCTAGGACCCTCCTTGGGGCTCACCCAGCCTCTATAAAGTGGGAACCAAAAATAAAGGGTGGAATCACATCAAACAATTCACCTCCCTGAAGAAAAAACAGTACTATCTCAGAACCTTCACGGATTGTCTGTTGTTTGTCGAAACGATCATTTCTAGGTGAAATGATTACCTGAGTATACTCATTTTCCTTAATTACATTCTCTTTTCCATAATTAAGCTCATGGTAACTTTTAACTTATTTTTGGAAATATGAAAAGAGTGATTGTTACTCAACTCGAAGCGACAACTTGCGGAATAATTACCTTTTTCGTAATTTTGGCTACTTTGATATTATTATAACCCTGGTTCAGAACAGATATGTTATATATATCAGACATTTTGCTGTGCTTCTATGACCAAATAATACTTAAACATAAGTGAAGTTGTTAATCGGTATTTACGAAGTACATAACTAAGTATATAGCCTATTGCACATAGGTTGGCAGAGCCTTGAACATTATTAACAGTCGACAATTTGTTTTAAGATTTACAGCAATAGCAATGTCCGTGGGCGATAGTGAAGTGGCGCTATGTTACAGCAAGGGGTTGCATAACCTAGCAAGTTAGTTCGTTATGTTTATCGCCTTGCATAAATCATTTGCGGTTTTCCCATTTTCATTTTACTATCCATTTATTTACGGGAAATAGTTTATTTTTTATTTCCTGCAATAAATTAACGCGAAACAATAAATGAGGAATAATTAATAAAAGTCTATAAAATTATATTTATTGCATTGATAAATATTGTAGAGTAACTGTTACAAGTAACTGCTACACTAGGAGTTAATGAAACTAACTTACATATAAAAAACATGTAAAACAGCCCTACGTTATTAATTCGGATTATCGGCGCTCTACAATAGACAAAGAGGCATTTATTATTTAATAAATTATTTGGAACAGAACTAAATATAACCTTACGCATGAGTTTATTTGATTGAAAATTATAATATGCTAACAAAATAGTAACAATAATAATAATAAAAATATTGGGTACAGCAGACCTTGGCTTACATTAGGAAATATTATAACTGGCACAAAAGGCAGTTCTAGAAATCAGCGAAATTACGAGGCGTGTTTTTTAAGTAAGTACCGTTTTGAAATTTAAAAAAAAACGTGCAAAGATATCTCAATAATTTTATTTTTACATGAAAGCCTTAATCTACTTTTCTACATAATTTCCTTCATTATTGAGGCACTTGTCATAACGTTGTACCAGTTTATGAATACCCTCCTCATAGAAGTCTGCCGCCTGACTTGTTAACCACTGCATTACAACTCGTAAAGCGTCTGTTTTCTCTCACCTTATTGTCCACTTCCTGCACCAAACTTTCATTAACAACCGAAGGACGCCCACTCCGTTGTTCATCATGCACATTTGTGCGGCCATCTTTAAATGCTCTCACCCACTTTCTTACCATTCCATCACTCATAATGTTTTGTCCGTAAACTGCACAAATCTCACGAAGAATATAGATCGGTTTTAGGCCTTTAGCACTAAGAAATCTTATAACAGCCCGTACTTCACAGTCGGCGGGATTCGCAATTATCGGAGGCATTTTAAACACTCAGTAAACAACGTAAACAAGGAAGAATCAGACTGTAATGGCGTCAGTGTGTAGGCAAGAGATGTAGGTACCAGTGCGCATGCGCAGGACGCCGACTTAAAAAACACGCCTCGTATTTTTGTTTTCCTAGAATTTTGAATTCCGAGATAAGTATTTGGTGCCAGAGGAATCAGTGAGAAAATATATAATAAATATATTTATTTAAGAAATTAAACAAATGCCATTCGGCACATATTGTATCTGTGTTCTTCTTTTGAAACTCTCCCGAAGCGTGTACGGAGAAACTGCTCATTGAAGGCACTCCTAGCGTAGTTCATTTCACAGTAATAAATCTCTGCGCTAGAGACGCTCCAGTCTTCTGTTCTGTGGTAATGTGTCTGTCAGTAATATTCGTAGGAGAAAGTTTGGGTGTCCGGCAAGTGAGGCATCAAGGAAATAAGGCTAATCGTCCTTCTTCCTTTAATTGAGTGTCAAGGATTAATTTCTAGAGGATAAATACACCTGCGACAAAATATAGTTGAACATGATATTACGATATTATCGTTAATTATAGTACATTATGTTTGTAATAATTTATTATTTTTATCACTACGGTTTTCTCCTCCAACGTCTGATCATACCTGCAGTCTCTAACCTCGTTCTTAACAATAATTCCTCAACATCTAAAATAATAAGGTAGAAACGACGACCCCTGAGGACTTCCTGAACAATAGAAGAGAGTGGTGACTTCCTCCCGTGTCCTTTGAAAGGTGTCCTGTTAAAAATTCAACTCGAGTCCTTTATAACAACAAGGCTCTAACTTAAGAAGCCCTTTTCTCTGGTTTCGATATTCCTTAAAGGATCCTAGAAATAGTAGCCATTATACCTCACATTACATATCCTTTTTGTAATGATGAATCCTTTTTATAAATGCCCTGTTTTAAAGTGATTCTATCCATGAAATTAAAGTTCATATGTACAATTTTGGGGTTATATTTAACCGTTTAGGGAGGTTGGAAGATAGAAAACAATAATAAGAAACACATCTCTAATAAGACGTAATATGTCTATGGCCCCGGTTAATGAGTGGATATTTATGTATGTATGTATATATATATATATATATATATATATATATATATACATATATATATATATATATATATATATATATATATATATATATATATTACAGGTGCTGAAATGTAATATAGTTATTGAAATGTAATATTGGCGTGTTTTTGTTTTGAAGGGACAATATTACAACTCTATTTCAAGCAAAAACTACGAGAATGACTCTATACCTCCAGTTATTCACCGGGGTTGCAGATATATTGAATTTATTATTGTTGTATTGCGATTGTTTTTTTTTTTAGTTCTGATCTTGAGAATACAGATTTTGATTGATATTATTGGAGATGTGTTTTGTTTATCGATTATTTTTATCGAACTTCCAACCTCACTAAAAGGTTAATCCCTTTCCCAAAATTGTACATAAGAACTTTAATTTCCTGGGAAAGAATCACCTTAAAACTGGACATCAATAAAAAGGGTTCATTATTACTAAAAGGATGTTTATTGTGACAGGAGGGGATCCTTTGAAGGATGCGAGCTTAAACACTTGTATAATGGAAGGGTGGAACTGGAAGGGGAAGAGGGAAAAGAAACAGGGGAGGAAGGGAAATTAAAAGATAAAAGGGAAAGGAAACTTTACTGTTGCAGCTTTATGGCTCTAGCGGCCTTTGTGCCAATCGACAAAACTGCGAGTTTTTTTTTTTTTATGTTGGCAACAAAACCAAAGGATTGTGCTTCGGTCTTCGGCCATTGCGGTTCTGAGCAGCTGTTGAGTGGGAAATTTATCTTTATTTGATATTATTATACAATTTACAAGCCCACCTTGCAAGTTGTTTGTTTGTTCATTTAACGTCACTTCATGCTGGTATGGCTAATCGGACGATTTACTGTGGGAGCTCTAAATTTTGCCTTTCCCCGTTTAATTAGGATAGGCATTTTTAACGAGTAACTAATATCGCACGGGACCCCTGTTTTACGTCCCCTCCGAAGGATGGCATTACTAAGGATTTTTTTACTCGCTTTAAAAAATACTAGGGCCACCTGCCGGGCTGCGAACCCGCGATCTTGGGTTTAGTAGTTTGTTATGCTAACCACTAGACCTTAGGTCGCCCCACCAAACGTCGTCATATTATTTTTAAAAAAAATGGAACTATAGCCTCGACTATTAAGAATATTGTACATAGGAAGGTATATTAGCATGTAACCTTTCGAAGGAGAGTGATATTCGAGAGAGGGAGAGAGAGTGAGAATGAACCTAAACCTGTTCCACTACAACTCGTAAACGGGTCCGGGGTTCAATACATGGTAGAGACTGTACTGTTTCAAGGACAACGGTTGTCCAATATAACGCTCTACCGCTAGATTTTCCCCCCTTAATTTTGGGTATCCAGTTTTAGAGGCTGGGTGAGACCCAGGAGGTCCCTAGATCCATCTCCGGCAGCTAACAGACTAATAAAAGTCTTGAATTTTCGGCACGATAACCCAGTGCTCTACTACTGAGCCTCCGTGCTCCCACAATAAGAGAGAAAACGAGTGATATTCGAGAGAGGGAGAGATAGTGAGAGAGCGAGAGAGGGAGACTAAATATAGAGCGAGGAGCGATAAATGGCTATTGACCCAGTTGCTGAGAGTCCTGCGGCACCAACCTAGTCCTTCTTCCTTCATCCAGAACATATTCAGGAGGCAGAAATAACTTCTTTCTCAAATTATTTAATTAATTCTTTCAAAATATGAGCCGTTTATTTTGAAAGTGGCCTACCTCCATTTATCTTCAAATGGGGATATTTAAGGGTTTGCGTTTCAATGAATTTAAAAATATACATATAGGATACTAATGAGTCATACTGTTTAAGTGTATCTAAGGGTGTTAAATTTATGGTTGCTATTAAAATTGTAACAATTATTAAGTGAATAATGTGCGTTTTCTTATCAAGAATGGAGTTGGGCCACTTTCAAAATTAACAACCAAATTCATTATAAAATTTGAAGGTACCCAAGTCGATTCAACATAATTTAAGATGCTTCAACTTGAAAAAAAACAATATTCAATTTATTTTACATATCTTTAAAACACTTCGGAAACACAATTTATGCGATTCAAAACATTTTTTAATCATTTAAAAAATGATGAATTAAAGAACATATAAAATTACAAACATAAATTTATTACAAAACAATTTACTATTCATCTACATTTTGCTCGTGTGAAAGGGATTTGAAGAAATCATGATGTTCCGGTGGTATATATCACAAAAGGTCAATCATGTCCTTGAATTTTGCTGTTGTAATTTGTCTGATATTTTTATGGAGTGGTTTCAATACAATGTTTTCGAATTTTCTTGGTCTACCCCGACGTGGTAATAAATTCAGGACTTTCAAATTTTCATTCTCATTCATTGATGTCTTTTAGAAAATTTTATACGGTTCATTTCTAACAAAACGCATATTTGTAACCAGTTTACTGATTCTCCATCAGAATTCTTTACCCTTTTAAAAATTGCGTCTTCTAATAATTTTGTTGATACAAAATCTTTTTGTCTCATTTCATTTACAATAAAATTATTACCTTTCCGACCCTTCACCACTGCTTTCAGACATTATCAATAGTAAATATCTTGATATAAGTATAAAATAAATGGAGTTAGGCCACTTTCAAACTGCACGGTTCAGTTATTGAACTAATTCTGAAAACTTATGTGTCAAAAACTTAACGTATTTGCTCGGAATATCAGCAACCTGAAATGCTTCACTGATATATAATGTGAAGTTGTACATGTAACCATGGTAACTGGCAAAAAATTGAAAAACGGAGTTAGGCCACTTTCAAAATAAACGGCTCATATATTGATTCAGTTTTATTTTATTTTCTATTCTATTTATTATGATCGTCACTTGACTTGAGGAACAAACGACTTATCTATAATAGTATACTAAAACCTGTTTGGACATATGGAGCAGAACTTTGGGGTTCAGCAAAAAAAGTCCACACACACAAGATGCAAACAACACAATCCAAAATTCTCAGAAAAATTATTAATGCACCTTGGTATGTTTCGAATCACACCATACACAACGACATGAACATTCCCACTATAAAATCATATATTCATTACAAATACATAACATTCCACTCATCGACACAATATTACCCAAACCCACTCGTTCTTCCGCTTTTCTACTCCCTGTTACCTGGAATTGATAAAAAAAGATTAAAAAGACATTGGCCAAGAGACCTACTCAACAATTGATGTATATATATTTTTTCCAAAATAACTGGATGATCATGGAGAAAAGCGAAGAGAAAGACACTTCAATCAAATTTGCTGGATGCGCAATTGCGCAGGTGCAAATGAAAAATTAAATAATAATAATTTATTTTATGAATTAATTTCTGAAAATATATGACAATACTCAAACTTTAAGTACCGTAGCTACTATTGCACAATTAAATGAACAGTTGCATGATTTGTAAAATCAGGATTAGTCCGCCGTGTTACAGGGGGACTCTTTTAGTAATTTATAATATTACATTAATATTTAATATAAATCTAATTCAAAAAATTGCCGTATAATGAAATAATGAAATATCTGAAACTCGCATGTAGAAAATTGATTAATGTTATCAATTAATCCGATCTGCAATAAAAAATAAAGTTGGCAGGCTGGAAGTAGGTGCTTACATTTTTAACCCTTCACTTTATCGATTATATCTCTCGAGGCTTTTATCGATTTAATTGATCGATTAATTACGAAACGCGATTAACGGTCCGGCTAATGGAGCAGGTGGCGCACATGCGCGGTCGGTCAAACGAAAAATAAATGAACGTCTGACAGGTCGGCTTTTCAATTATGTTTTTTTGTTTTTCTTTTCAATTTCAATTGATAAAGCTGTTAACATTTATTTTGATAGGCGCGATTGTTTTTTTTATTTTCTTTATTCGTGTTGTTGACTTTGTTTTGTTCTCTTGTCTCTTTGTAACAAACGCATTAGCATACATTAATGTTGCTACTGTGAATTATTGATTTGACACCTTTGCCGTTAGAATATAATATGAAGATTATTATTTCTACTTAATTTAATTATACTTAATTAAGTATTTATCTTGTATAGATACGCTTTTTATTTGTTCACTGACAAATATTGATTGACATTATCAGAAAACACTCGTGTGATACAGGCTCTTTTTTTTAAATATTGCTGGTGCGGTACCCGCTGTCCGCACAGCGGCCTACTAACTTCCGTTGTACAAATTATAAAAATACAAAATAAAAACTGTACCATGACAACCCGTGAAAGGTCTGGGGCGCAGTACGTGGTAGGGAGGTGATGTATCCTAGATCATAGCTCAACCGCCAGGTTTTCCCCTTGTTATGGGTACCCACAGAGGCTGGGTGAGCCCTGGTAGGGTCTTAGTCCCAAAGGTTCCTCTCCGGCGTTTAGCAGATTAAATAAAAGTTTGTGAGCAGCAGCATTTGAACCTGGGAAGGATTTGGATTATATTTTTGTAAAAGTTTTTTTTTTAATAAATTAATCTTTTTATATACTACTGAAATGATGCATAGTCTATGATGTTATACAGATATTATAATACAGTTCTAATGATAAATATTTGATACATAATATGGATACACATTACACGAACTTTATATACAAATACACAAATATTATATGTTTGTATATTATGTTATGTAATCTTGCTCATATTTACTAGGTATCCTCTATAAAATGTTGTAAACATACCCCAAAATAAGGGGGAAAATCTGGCGGTTGAGCGTGACCTAGAACAAGTCACCTCCTTGCAGAACTGTTGTCCATGAAACAGTACAATCTCTAGCATTGTAATGAACCTCAGACCCGTTCACGGGTTGTATTGGTATTTTTTTACGTTACGGGCAGATGTTAGCGAAGTGTGAATAGCAGATAATCAATTAAATTACGAAGCTAACAACAGCCAAGTTATTAAAAAAAATATATAATAAAAAATGGGTAACACACCCTATGAATAAATTATTTAATGGAGTGTCGGATTATCCTTTAGGCATGTGCATCTGCCGGGGTGAAAAAATAACAACAGGTGTACGTTGTTACTGCGTAGTGTGCGGTTCAGGTTCGACCCTCGCGTAATGTTAATTTATTTAGTTCATTTATGCAGTCGTTTTTTTGGTATCGATATTTTTCAAATATTCCTATTCTATCAGCTTCCTTCCTTTGGAAAAAAAACAATGACTGTTTTTTTGTCTAGTTATTCAGTTTATCATTGCTTGCACTTATAAAAATATGTTATTAGTTTACTGATTTCCCTACTTCTCTTATTACACCCTCGGGGGTACCCACTTTTCGGAGAAACTCTAGACCTGGAGAAAATTATCGGTTTGAAGGCCGCCTAAATACAGCTCTAGTAGCCTGTGATGATAAGTTTCGCTCCCTGCTGTTCCTCCTTCTTCTGGAACTAACTACCGGGGACTCTTTATGCAAATGAATCGTGCAAAAGCCTGGATGATCTCAGAGTGCGTCGATGCATAGCCGATGTGGAATACCCTAAGGGTGGAATTATGAAGTTACTTCGGGAGGTTGTCATTAGCGGATCCGATGTGTCGGTGCTAATCGATATAGATTATCCGATTCTCGAGCCGATTCGTAATAGTCAACTTTTCCGGATACCGCTAACGGACATGGTACATAGGTATATACTATTTGTACATCGATGTGAGAAGTAAAACTTTGGATCAATGTTTTTTTTAATCTTCCACCGATAGTATCTTTCAGCAAGAGATTTTTTAATAATTATTGCTAATAATCTAATAAGATCTGGAACAATAAAACTATTGTAAATACCATAGCAGTGATGAATGCAGGTAATTGAATGAATGAATGAATGAATTAAGCCTTTATTATAAAGAGAATTATAAAACAAAATGGTTTACAAAAAGCTACTAATATTTACAAAAATATATACATTATTATATAAATAATAAGATTTTTCTTGTTGAAAGATGAATTAATTAATTAATTAAATAATGTAATGATATAATAGGGGAGCGGAGTGGCTCAGTGGTAGAGCACTGAGTTGCCATGCCGGAAATCCTGGTTCAAATCCCGCTGCGGGCCATGATTTTTATTTAGTCTGTTTGCAGTGGGAGATGGATTATATGGGATCTAGGACCCTCTTGGGGCTCACCCAGCCTCTATAAAATATGGTAAAAATAAGGGGGGAAAATCTGGCGGTTGAACGTGACCTGGGACAAGTCACCTCCTTGCAGAACCGTTGTCCATGAAACAGTACCGTCTCTACCATGTACTGAACCCCAGACCCTTCATGGGTTGTAGAGTTACAGGCAGGTAATGATATAATGGCTTTTTATAGGCCTTCACTTATGGGAGTATGGTCTAACTTTCCGGAGTGACCAGCCCTATTGGGAAGTGGAGTTCGACATTAATTCCTGCCACTTAACTTTCTTCTTGAAAATTAGTCTGACTGGAGCTATTCTCTGATTAATTTCATTAAATTCTTTTTATTGTTTTTAATATCAAAAATCTTTCCCCATATCGGCCATTTTCAGAAGAGGTGTGCATATCCCACTATTTCTTTCTATAATCGTAATGTTTTTCCTTCTTATTTCTGAAATTATCTTATTATGCCCCACTTGATTTTATTTCAGGCATTTTCTAATTCCATTAAAAATTCCATGTCTTCACTAACAGAGTCCTCGCATTGATCGTTCCAACAAACAGTGAGCTATCTCTTTTATCCTTGCGGTATGGGCAGGTAATTCATGTAATAATAATAATAAAAAATTCTTTATTTACTCTAGGACAAGTCCCCTGTAGTAGAATATATTAATACAAGGTATTATTATGTCTTATTTAATGAGAAAGAATAAAATAAAAAAAAGTTGCGAATTACCTCCTTTCACAGAAATAAAAATAACAGAAATAATATTACAATAATTATATAATAAAAAGTAGAAATAAAGATAGCAGAAAATGAAACAAAAATATGAACAATTCAACTAATATAATTTGTATTTAAAAATATCTAACTGGATGATTGAAGCGCCAATATTATAAATATATATATATATATATATATATATATATATATATATATATATATATATAAATAATGGTATAAATATACTTATGTATAAATAAAAACACATCATTCATTTATCAATTAGAATTTTAGTCTGAAAACTGAGTATGTTATTTTTTTGTAGTTGTAAGGATGTAAGGTGATTGAATATTCGGGGTTTGAAGGTTGAAAGATTATTGGAACGACGAACGGAAAAAGGTGTAGAGTTCCAAAGGGACGAGAATCGGATAAGGAAAGCTCTATCAAATGCAGTTGTTCGGTGGGATGCTGTATATAGGTCTGAGGGCCGAGAACAGGTGTTACAGGAGTGGACTGAGGTTTTGAATTAAAGGAGATCGGAGATGTACGATGGTCGGCGGGATTGGACAACTTGCTACATATCGGGTATTTATGTGTAATTTAATATGGCTTGAATACATTCGGAAAATGTGAAGCACTTGGTTAGTACCCTGTTTGACTGCCAATTTCTGTATTGCTTTAGAGATATAGTTTCCATATTCCATTTTCAATTTCGGAACCTTAATTTTTCTTATGTTTTTTCCTTCTTTTCGATTAATCCATAATGTTCCATTTGTTGCTGATTTGGCCCGAATCCGATATCAATCTTTTCGTGACAAACTTTCTCACTCAAACCCACTAGTTTCAAACCTCGCAACCTCTTAAATTCCTGATAATCCTCCGAGGCGTCTGAAAAGAAGATGGCGTCTTGACCATCTAAGTTGAACTATTTGAGTACTACCACTGGGTAGTTTCTCTACTTGCCTTTATCTCGGGACATTATTTATCTTTCATTATATTTACTTGATGTATTCAGTATACAGTTGTAAATTTCGTTATCATATAATCTTAATACTAATCACATATTTACTCGGGGCGACCTGTGGTGTAGTGGTCAGCATAAGAACCTACTAAGACCAAGGTCGAGGGTTCGTAGACCTAGAATTTTTTAAAGCAGTAAAAAATCCTTGGTTATGTCACCCTTCGGAAGGGACGTTAAACTGGCGTCTCGAGCTTGTACGATGTGAAACTTGAAATAATCAAAATTTAGGACTCCCAGTGTAGCATCGTCCGATTAGCCATAGCAGCATACAAGCGACGTTAAATTAACAAACAACGTAATTACTATTTATCAGCCAACTAGACCTACTTATCTGATGTATTAATTATAATTTCTAATTTATTACAAATTGACGTAATTATTTTTATCGGCGACGAAACAATTCGATTGAAGACTGTTTATCGCACATCCCGAAGAATGAGGTTTCCGTTACGAGTTCAAGGCCTGTAGCCATTAACAACGGGCGCATGCGCTGTCATATCGACCTTTAACATAAATCGATTCTATAATCGAAGTTGCTTTGCATCTCAATGGTCCCGGTCTTACGCATTCATATTTATGGCAATACTTGCGCACTCATTATCATATCTCTTTACAAAGTGCCTACATACTCTTAGCCTTTCGAAATGATAATACTCGTAAATAGACTGTAACATGTGGTCGGAATAAGGAAGCGGTTTGATATATTTGTTTTGTTTCTTTTTCTTCTTTCTTTACATCACCTGTTAATACACTTGTGTTCACCTTGACATTCTCTGTCGGGCCAAAAATATATATTCGTTGAATGATGTGAAAGATATCTTTCTCCTGATTTTTTTTTTTAAAATAATTGGTTTGTATTATTAACACGAAGCCTTAAAGCCTGGGCAAGCTCCAGGAAGGTCTGCAGATCACACAGGATTCATTCGTGGTTGATAACAGGTTGAATAATTTATCCACCACAGCTTTATATGAATCCGCACCCTTTAGCATTGCAACTGATTACTCTAAACACTCAGCTGCCTTGCTCCTTAAGCAGTTAAATATAAAACCTAAGTAATTATTTTAAACAGAATAATATTTTGAATATTTGATATGGTTTTATTTCTCTAGAGATCTGATCTCAGGAACGAGTTCGAGACCGACTTTGGCAGAATTATTATTTATTCTTTCAACTACAAAGAATCGACCTTTGGGATTTCTAGGTTCCTGGGGTTCAGTCGACCGTTCAAAGTGGAAATTCTGGCGATTTTGCGTCGTATCACCTCCCTGCACAATATTTAGTTTATGAAGAATATAGTCTCTTCCATGTACTGAAAACATTCCCCTTCACGTGCTGTAGTGGTGCATGCTTTGTTTCATGCCCACACGCTAGCCGAGGCTACATGATAATGCAATCTAATCATCCGAAAGGTCGGCGACCCACTTTCCCGAGAAATGACTATCGTACAGGAAATGCACCTTGGCCACTTTGATACATTAAACCTTTATCGCAGGCTTAGATTAGGGATAATCTAAAGCTACAGAGGATATTATTGATATCTGAAACTTAAACTTTTTTTTCTCTCCTTCCTTATTGGTCGAGAACCGACAGGACCGTTGCAGTTCCTGATTGCATCAAGCCATGCACCCCAGAACTGCATCGAGTTGTGCACTTTGGAGGCCGACTACATTCTCCTGTCGAATAGTTTTATATTTCCTGTTCCAATAACTGTGTGCTGCAATTCGTTTTATATTTTACAAATTTCTGCAGCTGTCTCTAAAAATGTATTATAGCTGATGGGACGATAGCCAACAGTACCTAATTTTTGGAGTTTTTTCTTCAAGAAATCGGTTGGTTATTATTCCGTAGTACAAGTTTTAACTTTTCATTCGTTTTCTTTTAGTCATTTTCGAAAGATACAAGTTATCATGAGATTTAGTATGGAAAAGAGAATGTAATTATGGGATATGTTTAGATTTCGGTAATCATTTCATCAAGAAATAAAACTTTCAACAGACATATATCACATATAATATACTTACATCAAAAAAGGTCACCTGTGGTCTAGTGGTTAGCGTAACAAACTACTAAGCCCAAGATCGCGGGTTCGTAGCCCGGCAGGTGGCCCTAGGATTTTTTTAAGGGAGTAAAAAATCCTTAGTTACGCCTTCGGAAGGGACGTTAAACGGGGGTCCCGAGCCTGTACGATGTCAGGTACTCGTTAAAAATCCCTATCCTAATTAAACCTGGATAGGCAAAATTTAGAGCTCCCACTGTAGCATCGTCCGATTAGCCCTAGCAGCATAAAGTGACGTTAAATGAACTAACTAACTAACTTACATCAAAATGTTTTATAAATTTTTTTTTTTTTTTTTATTGATATTTACAACTGTAATAACATTACATCAAGTAAATTGGCTGTATGAACAAAGGACATGAACAAAAAAATCACTTGTGGAGAAACTATCCATTGATAGCACTCCAATTTTATAAAATTAAAAATAAAAAAGAAAACCTTTATTTCTTGATGAAATGATTACCGGAATCTACACATTTCTCATAACCTTTTTCTTTTTTATCCCTTTTCCCTGGCTGTGATACAGTTTTGGAACAATGGTGGAGACTGTACCGTTTCTTGGTCAACGGTTGTGTAGGAAGATGATTTGTCCTAGATCCCCCCCTGTTTTAGGTACCCACTTTATAGAGTTTGAGTGAGCCAAACATGGTCTTAGATCCCATAGGACCTTCGTCACAGCAACTCGGCGCCCTGCTAATGAGCGGCTCAGCACCCTGAATTTTTATACATGCATACATATGCATATATGTATGTATATATATATACTGATAAAATAAATAGCTAGGATGCAGACAATATACATTTAATATTCTGAAAGCCTATTTATCAACCCTAACATGTATGCTATCATCGGAGCAGAAATTAAATCTGAGATACAAGATAAACATTAAACAGGGAAAACAAGACAGGTCCGATAACATTGTAAGAAGTTTTTCCGTGTTTATCTTTGTCTTGTATCTCTGATTTAATTTCCTGATGACGGCTTATATCTCTGCCGAAACGTCGGGTTTCGGAATAAATAACATCAACTCAATGCTCTACAGACTGCTACCTTTCTCCCCATTATGTGACGTAATGTGATGTAAGAATTATTGATAATTTGATCAAATCAAAATTATTAATTAGTAGAAAAAGAGAAAAATGTAAAGATTTTCTTTTTGAAAGAAGATTTTGACAATGTTGCATAGAAAGGTATGGAAAAAATTAAGTCACTAAAATAGAGCCAAAAACTCAAAAAGAAACACTATGGTATGTTGAACGTCTTGGTGGTGGGGTGCTGTCTCATGTTTGGAGCCTGTTGATCGTTGGGATGTATTGCACCTTTTTCTTCCAGATGTGATTCACATAACCCTATTTTGTTTTTGTGTCTTGATAATGCCTGAATAGGCGAAACGTAGACTGGTAAGTGGGTGTATTTTTGAAACATAAGGCTCTGCATTGTGGTTTTTCCCAATTGCATTATAATTGAAAAAATTCAGTTTTTTGATTTTTACATTTAATGAAAAACTGTGGGTAAGTTTAATGATTGACATTTTTTTTTTTATTTCGAAAACTATTGTTACATTTTTTAAATACTTTATTATAATAAAAAAGAACAGATCATTTTATTTTTTACAAGATTGTCCTTTCACCTTTCATTCCCTTATAATTGACAGTCTTTATAATTAATTTAAATATTTATAAGAGGAAGAAAATTGTCCGGATGGAGGTCAAGAAAATTCTCTTGTATAAGGGAGAACTGTTCATTGGTAAGCCAACGTTTTGACCCACATTGCAGTTCTTCTTCAGGGCTAGTATCGGTGGGGGTTGACACTAGACTGGCCAATTAATTTATAGTCTCGCTAGCCTCGTGTAAGCCCCTGCAGATCATACTGCCCTGAAGAAGACCTGCAATATGGGCCAAAACGTTGGCTTACCAAAGAAACAGTTCTCCGATTTATAAGAGAATTTTCTTCATCGTATATACAAGGTCAACTAATAGTATTCAATATTTATAGTTTTCTGAATTGGTTTGATATTTTGTTATTTTATATTATAATTGTTTTGTTTATTTTTGTTTCAGGTGAGTTAATACAATCAAATGAACCACTACTTAGGATTCCTTGTAAATATGTAAGTAATTTCATATCCATTTTCGTGTTTTACTACATTAAAAATTATTCAAAACTGCGATATAAATTTGGGGTGAGAAGTCAAGGGCAATTTTATTAATTATTAACTGTTAATCATAGTAAATCGATCAAGAGGCTAGGATAAATAGCTCAGCAACTCGACGCTGTACACGCTTAAACTGTATTTCCCCATTCCATTAAACAAGTCATCTGTTTTCCACATCGGATACAGATGGAAATGATTGAGTGGATAATGCTAAGGTGAGTGTAAAATGGTCAGGGAGTCAATAAAATACAATTATTATCAATTACTATTTTTTTATACATTATATATATATATATATATATATATATATATATATATATATATATATATATATATATATATATATTACTATGTTTTATTTTCTTCTAGATTTCTTTCTCTTCTTTTTATTTCTCAACGGTTATTTCATAATTTATTTTCAACTCTTTGTATTTCTTTTCATTACTATCATTTCTGTTTATATAAATTGTTATTATTCTTTGTTACTGCAATGTTTTATATAATTATTTATTTTTAGTTTTTTATTCTCAGCCCTGAAGTAGGCCTAAAACTTAGGTCGAAACGTAGGCACAAGTAAAATAACTATGTTATTTTGTGTAGCTCATTGACTGCACTCCCCGACCATTATGAACTCTTCCATATACATTTTGCATTGACTGCCCTACCCAACCGTTATATCGTGCTTAAACATTAGCGCAGGGTGTTAGATAACACCTCATACAGGCACTCACACTAATCAGCTCGACATTTCATTGGAGCATGGAGCGCTTGTAAGGGCTTGTGAGGACTTTTGGCGAGGATGAGTGGACCACTTGTGAAGTGAATAGAGACGCTATTCAACACCAGCGCGTCTTGTTATTCACGGTTCTGCAGCTGTCTCTCCTCCGAGTGCTCCATTTAGCGTTATGTTTGTCTCTGGTTTATTCATACATTATTGGATGGTTGAATAACATGCTGGTTTTCTATGTATGGTAAATTTTACTTAAATATTCCAATAACTAAAATTAAAAAAAAAAATCTGTGAAATGTGCCATAACTTTCACTCCTAGCTCTATTTTTAGTAAGAAAATCTAAGCAATTCAAAGAACTGTTAATAAAATATACTTTAGGAATCTAATGGCTGGGCAATTGGGTAATTAACTCCCTACGCCAATGAAATTTATGAAATAATTCTCTATAACTATTATCAATTATCACTTTCAACTCCTCCGTTAAAAACCTAGGCATTACCATTGACCAAAACCTTTCCTGGAAACCACATGTCACCCAAATATCCCGACGAATAATTAGTTCCCTAAAATTATTCCATCCTTCTCGGCATCTCCTTACACAACCTACTCGGAAGCTGCTCGTATCATCCCTCATCTCCCCCCACTTCGACTACTGTAGTGTGGTATACGGTGGCCTCTCGAAAATGCTTGAGAGCCGCTTAAAAAGAATAATGAACTGCGCTTTAAGATTTGTCCTTGGTACTCCGAGGCGATCCCGGGTGTCACATCACTATGTTGAGTTAAAGTGGCTCTTCCCTCCCATCCGTAGACAATATTTCCTTAGCATTTTTCTATACCAATCCATCAACTCGCAACACCCTTCATATATCTATAGTCTCCTCCCATTCAAATCCTCTGTCCAGCAGCACAAAACAAGATCTCGCCTTTCCGATTTCTACATTCCTTCCCACAGAACTAAGGCATTCGAGCGCTCCTTCCTCGCCCGCTCCACCACTGTGTGGAATTCAATCCCTCCTTTCATTCGCCATTCCTCTTCACTAGCTTCGTTTAAATCCCTGCTTTTCCATCATCTCTGGGCATCTCAAAAAGTCGCTCTCCAAGCAGGTCAAATGTCTGCTTGAATATATCAGTATTGTAAACTCGATCCCGCTACCCTTTGTTTTGTTTATTTTTCCAACAACAAAGATGATACCGACTTTTTAAATATATTATCGCATACTATGCTAATCAATTATTTTAGTTGGCAATTTCGTCATCAACTACTGTATTAATGTTATTAATCATTATTTTGTTAATATAAATATATTTATTTTCGACAATTAGTTAAAAATCAGTCAAGTTCTTTGTATTTTATTTATTTATTTTCTTATCTATTTCTATTTTTACAATGTTTTGTCACACTTGATTATTTCATGATTTGTGTTATTATGTAGCCTTCTGGCCAGATGAATTTTATGGTTGTTTTTTTTTTTGTTCATTATTGTTATTCTAAAGGGACTTGGTCCCAGAATAAAGTTTATTTTCTATTCTATTATAAATTCAAAAATTTACTATTACACAATAATAATAATAATAAGGCTTAGTGAACCCGAAGGCTCGATGCCGACCCAACCAATCTAAAGTTATAAATTTCTGTCCACGGACCATTACCATAACTCAAATACGTCAGATCTCTCTTAACGTCAGATCTCACCATTGCCTCGCTCAACTCCTCAGACACTTCTCAGTAAATATAGAATATATTTATACTATATTACACAAATAATTAGATAAAAAATAAAAAACAACAAAAGAAATTTTAACAATTACAATGAATAAATAAATAAAAGAAATAATACTATTTTTATTAAGGCTAGCCTCAATATTATAAAAATTGTCACAAGATTTGATCTGATTCAATCCGTTAACAACTAAATGTGGAGCCTGTAAGATCTGCAGGTCCTCCTCGCGTTCACCTATACTAAAAAAATTCGGCATCTTTAATTGTCGATTGATTATGACCTCAGAGCTCACAGCAAATTACTTCTCTTCAATACTAATACCATGTATCCTATTCAAGTGCCAGTATTGAACCCATGAAGAGTCATAGGTTGTACTGTTACGTGTTGGGCCTTGGAGCTGATTGGAAATTTTATTATTTATTATTATTTGAGGTAGGGATGTGCTTTATTTATTTCCTTTGCTATCATTCTCTTTCTGTCCTCAAGATGCCTGACTAGGAGAAGTATTGTCATGTATTTCCCCCCCTCCCCGCCTTTTAGACTTCAGATTTTTTTGTTTTTGTTTTGAAGACTGAAAAGATAAGAAACTGCTCGAAGTTTTCGCCTACTTCACCACTTACTGGACAAACTAAAATAAGCTCCCAACTGATTACAAAAGGCTCATTTACATGACAGTTGTCAGACCTATTTGGACATACGGAGTTGAGCTTTGGGGCTCTACTAAACCATCCAATTCATCTCGTATCCAATCCTTACAGCCCAAAATCCTTCGTAAAATCCTCAATGCTCCTTATTATGTCACAAACAAACTCATCCATAATGATCTTAATATCCCATATGTTGCTGATTTGGCCCAAACTAGATACCTATTTATAAATAACCTCAAAACAAAACAATTGCAATTAAATTTGTGGGCAAAAATAAGCAACTCTTTCTAAAATCTTAGTAAACAAACTATCGTACCTTCTCCTCCATATGAATTCGCATATATATGAATCCAACATATTTCTACTCGTTCCACATTCTTTTTTGTTTCTTCGTTCGACTGAAGCCCAAAGTGATTCCACTCTGGGTATGAGCAACTTTGTTTATGTCAACGAAATTTTTCGACTTGTTAACAACGTAATGTTTATACTTCATGCCTTCAATTTGCTTTATTCATTGCATAGGCCTTCCAGCAATCAGGATATATTGAGGTCCCAGGTCGTATTGGAGCTTTAATGCAAGAAGTCAGCATTTTAGCTGTTCTACATGGGACAGAATAGAGTAAACACTCTCTAGTTTTCCTGGTCCCCCTTGAACACCCATTGCTGCTGGTATATCCACATTATATTTTCTTTTGGAGAAGTAGGACTCATCGATTTCGATTGAGTTGCTGCACTTTGAGGTCGGGATGTGATTTAGATATTTAGTCCCTTTAATATTATTCTCTTTCTGTTACGAAGACACCTGAATAGGCGAAGTATTGATAGGTATGTTCTTTTCCTGTTATTATGTTAGAGACTTAAAGCATTTCTACTAGGAATTTTCCCATTCATCTCTTAATAAGCAATTTATTTATCTTTTCAGCTTTTGCTCTTCTAAGTTAATACTAATCAAAAATGAGTAATCGGTTTTTTTTTCAGTAACAGTTACATTCCATCCAGCCCTAAACTAGGGATCAACTGTTGCGTAGCAGTTACTATCCTGGATCGCTGTTACTATCAAGCCCACACACGACATAGCACTTAGTGTTGACCACTTGAGCACTTAGTGTTGACCACTTCGCCGCGGCCATATTACTGTCACCACTTAACATCTTCTACCCTCGTATCTACTATTTACGACTGCTAAAGATATAGTACAATTATAATAAATCACAAAACTCTTTCCATAATTCAGGATACTGGAGAAATTACCTTTAAATGACTCATCTGGATATTAACTGTATAATTACAATACAAGCCCTTCGACCTCTCAAGTAGAAACAGAAGTACTGATCTAGAATAAGGGCTCGTTGTTAGTTGCCGCACTAGTGATCTCTAGCGCTGTCCTTTTCAACTAACTGCTTTGTATTCAAGTGTAACTTCGTTGTTTGTTGTTTGTTCATTTAACGTCACTTTATGCTGCTATGGCTAATCGGAAGATGCTACAGTGGGAGCTCTAAATTTTGCCTATCCAGGTTTAATTAGGATAGGGATTTTTAACGAGTACCTGACATCGTACAGGCTCGGGACCCCCGTTTAACGTCCCTTCCGAAGGACGGCGTAACTAAGGATTTTTTGCTCCCTTAAAAAAATCCTAGGGCCACCTGCTGGGCTACGAACCCGCGACCTTGGGTTAAGTAGTTTGAGTGTAACTTCGTATTTTGTGGCCTAGTAGCCGATATATTTAATTTAAAATCCTTATAGCTGTTTGATTCTGCTAGTCTGTTGGAACTTTTTTTTGTATTGTTGAGAGGTCTTATAAATAAAATATGGTTATTTTAAATTTAAGTTAGTTTTGCACTTTAATAATATAGATAATTAGTCTGATTTTTGTTTTTTAATACCCTTTTCAGAGATTGTAATCCAGTTTACAACATCACATCCTATTTTTGTGAAAGGCTGAGTTATAGGGATGTTAAATCTTTAGTGGACCATTTTGTGAAGACAAGCCTAATGATAATGCTCGCAGAATTATGGTTGAGTGATGCATTCCATTTTTACGAAATTAAAAAAAAAAACTTCAAAGTCTCAAATAAAATCGACATATGGCGAACTGATGGATTTATTTGATATTTTGCTCAGACTTAAAGTCAAAATTAAAAACTCAAATTTTGTGGGCGAAGAAGGTTTTGTTATCGATTACAAAGATTTATAATTGTTAATAATATACCAAAATATGCTATATATATATATATATATATATAATGAATTGACCTCCGTTTCAGGCTAATTTCAAGCTCCTAATTAATTAGAAATGACCCTTATACATGACTATTACAAGACCTACTTGAACTTAAGGAGTGGAGCTTTGAGGCTCCACTTAATCGAATTACAATCCTTCATAAAATCCTCAATG
Source organism: Arma custos (assembly GCA_037127475.1). Classification (NCBI taxonomy): domain Eukaryota; kingdom Metazoa; phylum Arthropoda; class Insecta; order Hemiptera; family Pentatomidae; genus Arma; species Arma custos. The sequence continues at coordinate 12,147,180 of CM073760.1, read as the reverse complement.
CTCCTTACTTTGTTATGAACAAAGTAATCCATAATGACCTTTAAGTCCCATTTGTTGCCGATTTGGCCCGAACCCGATATCAATCTTTACATGACAAATTCCATTCCCACTCAAAACCACTAGGTTCAAACCTACCTCCCCCTTCAATTCCTGATAAATCTCCGAGCTGTCTGAAAAGAAGGTGGTCTCGTGACTGAGTAAGTTGAAATTGTTACATGATTATTACAACTGGTAGTTACTCTACTTGTCTTTATCCATGCCATTAATTATGCCCAACTATATTTACTTGTTGTATCGTTGTAATACTGATGTATATTTTAGTAGATAAATAATTTTTTTAAAAACAAATAAAAAAAGACTTGATTGATGGAAATTGATTTTATTCTCACGTCTTTCGTGAATAAAAGGATGGATTTGATTGGTAAAACATTTGAATAAGGGCGGTCACGAACCAATAGGAAGCGAGGATATAGAAGGCACGACCTCAGCGAGTGTGTTGTGGACTGAATGCATTGTGTTCCTTCTCCCATTGTCTCCTCAGTTATTGTACAATATATCCCGTAGTCCTCCAAGTCGTGCCCTGCGGTAGTCGTACGGGCAGTCCTGCAACAACAGGAGTGTCTCGATGTACAGGAGTACGCTAGTATTCATTACCTACTCTCCTCTATCTTATTACAGTCAGGAATTGCTTGTTGTTGTTTTTTAATTTAACGTTATTTTACGCTGCTACGGCTATTCGGCCGATGCTACATTGGGAGCTCTAAATTTTACATATCCAGATTTTATTAGGTTAGGGATTTTTAACGAGTACCTGACATCGTACAGTCTCGCGACCCCTGTTTAACGTCCCTTCCGAAGGACGGCATAACCTACGATTTTTTTACTCCCTTAACCTTAAGGCCACCTCCCGGGCAAGGAACCCAGCGATCTTCGGCTTAGTAGGTTGCCATGCCAACCTCCAGTCCACAGGTCACTCCAGGAATCGTTCCTGGGTATTTTTTTCTTTGAGTATACCAGTTACTTTTACTGATTAAAAATAACTGTTTTTAACTATTTATTAAAATAAAATAAAATTACTAGTCAATTAACAATCATTATAGTGATCTGTAGATAAATTCAATTTTGTATGTTATATTTTCCATGTTTCTTCAATATTTCGTTTTATCGCCATGTAACTTCACAAATTATATCTCCACTTACCTATTCTTTCAGAAAATTTCTGAAATGAAAATTTTCTTTTAATATTCCTTTACTGATAGCTTCATGAAGGATGGGCATTTAAAGTGGTCTTAGTAACCAACGAATTCTTAAGATAAGGACTCTGCTGACTGGGGAGCGCCTGGGGTAGACCGAAGCGTAGGGTTGGAGAAGTTTGTAAGCAGAGATTGATGGTATCGGCATTCGGGTTTGCTAAGCCTTATTAATATTCCTAGCTCCTACTAATTCATTTTGGGATGTGATTACAGATCTGTATCAATAGATAATGATTTAAAAATGTTAAATACTTTTCAAACAGTTACTTTTTAACTGTTAAAAGTAACTTGGGTACCTAATATGTACTAAGATTAGTTTTATCATCATATGTAATGATGGTACCTTAAACTTGGGAGATGAACGTGATATCAACTGCACAACAGTTGTCCTAGAAACTGAACAATATATACCATACATTTAACCTCTTCTTTCATTAGTGTTTATGGTTCAGTTTATATATTTTTTATTTTATATATCCTTCATTTCCAGATCGGCTATTCCTAGCCTAACATATTTTTTTAAATGAATTTTAAATTTTAACATGAGGTAAAAATGTAGGTTTCGTCTCATGTAAGAGACACCTCTAACTGTACATTATCAGCTTATTTACAAGATAAGATATAAATGAATTAGTGAACAAAATAAAAATAAATGTAATAATAAACAGGACTATAGTACTATAAAACGGAAACTGGATTATATTACAATGATTTAAAAAGACTGGTGAGAAAGGTAATAGAGTTCACATCAGAATATCTTTCGGTTTTAGTTTTGGGGATGAAATAGGTTCGCCTATGTTGAATGCTCCTTTGACTGCAGGTAATTCGGTCTTAAATCTGGTATAACGCTTTGTAATAAATTCTTCTGTAGTCTCTAGTGTAGTTGACTGTTTCGTACAAACCTATATATATTTTTAAAAGTCATATATTTGGAAAACTTACGGAAGAAATAAACTCGTTATCAATATAGATAATGGCTAATAAGTTAGGTTAACGAAACAGAAGTAATGATAAACATGCCAGCGGTTTTAAGAAGATAAGTGACTAACTGCTTATAGATAACTCGCAGCGAACAGGAAAGAGGAACGTCAATATTGGATAATTTTCAAGAGGAAAAAATATAAAACGCAAAGATTAGGCGATAGGTTATATGATTTTTTTTGTTTTGTTTTTTAATAAAAAGTTTATTATAACCTATAATGGTTTTTGGGTTTTGAAGGTAAAGGTTTCTACAGCAGTGTTTTTGATCACCCTCAATCGCCAGGTTTTTCCCCAATTAAGAGCATCCCCTTTGGGTTTTGGTGCGCTCCAGGAGTGTCAGCTAATACCACTGAGTCCATCCTTAACTGTAAAAAGTAAATAATTTATTCCAAAAAAAGAATGAGTCTACTATAACATTTTTAAGTTTACACATTGCGGAATTGCAGAGCATGCATCCGATTATTATAATTTAGCTGATAGGCTTAGGAGTCTGTTAATGTTTCAAGGAGTAGATCGAGGCGTAGGTGGGAGGATCACTGTGATCTTATGGGTTTGGGTATAATGGTAATTCGTGGATAAGTGATTGCAAGTAGCAATTGGTGGTATCGACATCGATCCTTTGGTTTGGATTGATTATTTAATGACAAAAAGCTAAAGGAAGCAAAATTTCATCATCAAAGGACAAAAGCCTAGATACATTTTTGAAATATCATAGAGAAAGAATATTGGAGGAGAGTGTTAATAAAGACTTGGATGCTTCAAAAACGAATTTCCAAAGCTAAAAGATTCGCAAATAGCATAAAAATTGGATTAATATATTATTATAAAATTTTTTATTTATTTTATTTTATTATTGTTTTTTTATTTTATTTCCAAACGAATATTTTATTGCATTAAAAGCCAGATGTTTTTTGTTTGTAATATAATTCTAATAATAATAAAATTTATTAAAAGGAAACGAAAGAATTCAGAGAGTAATTTTAAAAAAATACGTTTTAATATTGAGTGTGAAGTTTGAAAAAACAAAACAAGATTATGCCGCCGCTCTCTCCATATTCTTCATCTTGAATTTTGTCACATCTCACCAGTAAAACTTCTCGCTATTTTGATCTAATTTTGGACTTTCCGGTAAGAGACCTTTAGTTATTTCTACTCATCATCATTTCGAATCATCAAGTCATCGCTATCAAGAACTCAACACTTTTCAAGAAATCAATTCATTTCTCAGCTTTTTATTGATTCACAGACCAGTAATATTTTTTGTTTTAAGACTCATCTCTCTTTTGTAAATAAGTTAATTTCATTTTTTATATGAATAATTGTAGATAATAGCTTAATCCATTTTCTTTTTTTCATAACTTTTTTATTTAGTTTTAAATAACTTTGTATTTTCTTAGGTTTAGTTGGGCACATTAAAATTTTTGTAATTGTTCTTTTTCTATTTTTTATATTATATATTTATCATTTACTCATTTTTGGATGTTTTTATTTGCATTTACTTGATGAAATTCTTTTCTTTCCTTCTATAGCTTCAACTATATTTATTTGGGGAAATTGTCACCCAATCAAACTATCAGGTTATTTTATTGAATTCACAAACGGCAAATTCGCTCGGATAGAAGGTTAGCGAATTATTACATATTACGAGCTCCTTCTTCCACACTCCCAAAGTTTATTAGCCCACTGGAAGATAGAAGAACTAGAAAACGCTATGTTTAATTCAAATATAAAAATTCTGGGATTATCTGAAGTAAGAAGAAAACATTCAGTTCAGGGATAGTGGATATATTTTATATATATATATATATATATATATATATATATATATATATATATATATATTTTATTTTTTTTTATTTTTCCCTTCTCGCAGTACCCCTACGCGAAGGACGTTTATTGTTCTGCATGTTCCGTACATTTATAGTACATTACATACAATTGTACTTTCATGTTTTGTTTTTTTTCCATTGTTTACATTTTTTTTTAATTATTTATATATAAAACTAAACGCTAACTTGAAAATACATCATTAAAAAACAAAATTTAAACATAAAAATATTGATCATAGTAAATATTAAACCAGTTGAACAAAAAAAAATAAATAGGAAAAAACACAAAATTACAACAAAGTAATTGAAAACAAAACTAAAATTCTTGTTCACCTATAATATTGATTTCGTGTATTGATGATTAACCACACTGCTTTAGCAAACACCTTGAATTGCTGAAAATACTTCCAGTATAAGTCCTTAACACTGATTGGCCAACTGTCCTTCTGCGTCACATGGTTGATAAGTGTAGTCCTTGGTTCATCGGTTAGTCTGCAGTCATATATTAGGTGTAAGTAAGTTTGTTCGATGGTAAAGTCACAAGGGCATGTCTTATTGTCTGTAAATTTAAATTTATACAAGTAGGATTTTGTGGGTCCATTTCCTGTCAACATTTGTGTGAGGTAGAAGTCAGTTGTTATTTTGTTATTCCTAAAATATTCATATGTTCATGTTTCATAAAATAGTCATATGGTTTAAGATGTTGTTATTTAGTTGCCGTATCCCATGTGTTTTGCCACTGATCCATATTTGTAACTGTTTGTCTGTGTTTCAAGTAAGTCTTAGTCAATTTACTGCAGAGTATTGAAAGTGAGCCGTCTTTGGCAGCTGACTTAGCAGCCTTGTCAGCTAATTCGTTACCGACGTTGCCAGAGTGCCCTCTCACCCACCTGAAGTTGATGTTGTATCCTGCATTTTGTAAGTGGAGTAAAGTAAGTCTGGTTTCTTCAATCAGCGGCTCATGAATTTTGCGATTAATGAGTTTGTATAACGTACTTTGGCTGTCAGTATGCAAATAGATGTCCTGCGGAAATTAAATGTCTGTATATATTCTAGTGTTTTCAGTATAGCGTATTGTTCATCTTGATTGTTTGTGCAATTAGGTCCAAGTCTGTATTTCTTTACATCAGTCAGTACAACGTCTTCAAACAATACCGCTGCACATCCCACATTTCCACAATCTTTACTACCGTCTGTATAAATTTCTGCTTCAGCATAATCTTCTTTTGTAGGTTGTTTGATTTCTGGGAAATGTGCAGGATGCTTCCAATTTTTATAGTTAATAGGTCGTTCAACGTCATCGGCAAGTATCCCGTCACAGTCTTGGTTGGTCCGAAGTAAGGTATATAATGTAGTGTACTGTTGAGCGATCAAGTCGCTGGGGATCAGTTTTGCAAGTACACAGGCTGCTTCATTAGATAATGTCTTGAAACCTTTTACCATTTTGATTGCCATTAATCTCTGTACACGTCGAAGTTTCCGTAAATTGTATTTTCTCTGCAGTCCTGAGTGCCAGGTGTTAATAGCGTACGTTAATATTGGTAATATGGCTCCTTTGTACAGTATCCTTAATGCTTCAGTTTTTAGTCCCCATGTATTTCTAGCTGCTATCGTTAAGTTGTTGGTAAGTCTCAGTAGTTTAGTCTCCAGTAATTCAATATGTACGTTCCATCTTAATTTTGGGTCAAATGTTAATCCTAAATATTTTAGTTTATTTGTTTGTTGTAGAAGCTGTCCTTGAATTTTTGCCTGTAAAGTTGGGAAAGTCCTTGATCTGGTAAAAATCATGTATGTAGATTTTATATTATTGAAAGTTAGTTTGTTTTCGTGTGCCCAATTGTCAATTTTTTGAGTGTATTGATCTATTAATTCTTGAAGTGTTCGAGCATTGTCAGCTTGTGTAAGTAAAATTATGTCATATATATATATATATATATATATAATTTATTATTTATTTATGGTTATTTTTAATTATTTAAATATATTAAAATATAATATTAAATATATAAATATATAAAATATATATATATATATATATATATATATATATATATATATATATATATATATATTATATATAATATACATATATATATATATATATATATATATATATATATATATATATATATATATATATATATATATAATAATATATATATATATATTATTATATATATATAGAATACAAAAAATGAATTCAAAAAGTTCTTTAATGAAAAGAAAAAAGGCTCTTCTTTGGGCATAAGCTCTCCCAATTTATCCCAGCGTGCTCCATAATATATATATATATATATATATATATATATATATATATATATATATATAGCATCTATCATACGATTGTTGATAAGAGCAAGGGTACGTGGATTGCAACCTCCTATATAGGTGGTATAATTACCATATGATTGGTGTGATTGTTTGTTATAAACATATGGTTCCTGAAATAGTGCTACATCTATGTGTTTATAACTGATTTATATATATATATATAAATATAATATAAGGTATAATAATATATATAAAATATAATATATAAATATATAAAATTAAATTAAAAAATATATATATATATATATATATGTATTATGGAGCACACGTAACTGGGATAAATTGGGAGAGCTTAAGCCCAAAGAAGAGCCTTTTTTCTTTTCATTAAAGAACTTTTTGAATTCATTTTTTGTATTCTGTACTAGTAATTGTAGTTTGGAACTTATTATTTTGTAAATGTACAAAGAAGAAAGAGGAAAAAAATAAAGCTTATTATTATTATAGTTCGTCTTTAACAACTTATCGAGGAGGATTTACAATACTATCATATTTCCCCCTACTTAAGATTGCATAATTTTTTACCGAAGCTGAAACAAGAAAGATAAAAATCGAAGTCGATTTTTTTAAAACAAGTTCTGTTGTACCTTTTAAACCTCTGTACTTTTTATTTATGTCGATTTTATTTGTTTCTACAAAAAAATGAAACAGTAAACCAATTTTTTTTTAAATATCAAATTTATGAAGAATTCATCATTTGTAGAAAAAACTTTTGTTTCAAATTGCTTAATCCGAACTACTCAAATTTTACTGACCCATTTCCAAAGGATTTTATTTGTACATAGTTAAATTTGCTGTAAAATCCTAAAAGGTTAACCGCAAGAAAGAATGAGAATTATCACTACCTGAGAAATGCTAGTGGAGTTGTGAGCTGTGTGTTATCACCAACATTAACCTGCCTGCCTTATTAGTTCACAGCTACTTCTACACGCCAGGTAACTTCTGCCCTCATGTTTAAAATACCATATGAAATAAATAATATGTACATGTTGTATTATATATCATCTGATGCTGTATTATATTATATATTAACAGGAGATTGGGCATAAATTAATAATCCTTCTCTATCTTCTACAACAAGGTCCTTTATCTAGCCTTTCGGTTCGCTAAGTTTTTATTTAATTTTAATTATTGAGGTGTCCTCATACAAGACTGAAAAGACAAGAATCCGCTCGACGTTTCAAAATTTACTAGACAAGCGCTCTAAGCTCCCAATTAATTACAAAAGACTCATCTACATGACCCTCTATCTATCCTTTCATAACAAACTTCATTTCCACTCAAACCCTCTAGTTTCAAACCTTCCTCTTCAATTCCTGATAATCCTCCGAGGCCTCTGAAAATAAGCTGGCCTCTCGATCTTTTAAGTTGAATTTGTTAATTGAGTACTATACTGGGTAGATTTTCTACTTGCCTTTATCCATGTCATTATACATTCTTTATGTCATTGTCATATTGTTATAATGCAGCTGTAACCTTCTTAGTTGAACTTATTTTTTTTTGTTTTTTTTAAATTTATTTATTGATATTTACAACTGTATTACAATTATACAACAAGTAAATAGAATGCATGTTACATAATGACATGAGAATGACAAGTAGAGAAACTACCCACTGGTAGTACTCAAATCAAAGTTCAAATAAGAAGGTCACGTGGCCATCTTCTTTTCAGACGTCTCGGAGGATTATCGGGAATTGAAGAGGAAGCTAGGTTTGAAACTAGAGGGTTTGAGTGGGAATGAAGTTTGCTATGAAAGGATAGATACCTGGTTCGGGCCAAATCAGCAACAAAAGGGACATTAAGGTCGTTATGGATGACTTTATTCTTAACAAAATAAGGAGCATTTACGAAGGATTTTAGATTGTAAGGATTGGATACGAGAGGAATTCGATGGCTTAGTGGAGCCCCATTGCTCTACTCCGTAAGTCCAAATAGGTCGTATGATGGTCATGTAGATGAGTCTTTTGTAGTTAATTGGGAGCTTAGAGCGTTTGTCTAGTAAATGTTGACGTAGCCTGAAACGTCGAGCGGTTTCTTGTCTTTTCAGTCTTAGTTGAACTTGTGATTTGAGTACTACCAGTGGTTAGTTTCTCTCATGTCATTATGTATCACTTATCCTATTTACTGTTGTAAGATTGTTATACAGTTGTAAATATCAATAAATAAATTATAAAAAATATATATATTGAGGTATTTTACACATTATGTTCCCCAAATTGCTTAAACATTAATAAACTGGATTTGTTAATTTTCCACTTCTCTTTTTTAGTATTTGAACTATAGCAATAAAATATAGTTTTAGAATTCAACTTATATACAGAAATATTAGCATCAGTGAAGTTTTTACCGATGGCAACGCTTGGTGAATTGTATCGCTGTCTCCAGCTGGCAACAGTTTGGTAGTTGTCAATTCAAATTTTGTATCATCAGACTCAGAAAATAACCTTTTATTTTTATTATTTTATTAATAATAATAATAATAATAATAATAATAAGCTTTATTTTTTTTTTCCTCTTTCTTCTATGTACAATTTTTACATGGTTTTTATATTTACAAAGTTTTTAAAAAGAAAAAAAAAGGCCCTTCTTTGGGCATAAGCCTCTCCCAATTTACCCCAGCTACGTCTGTTCCAAGCAGAACGGTGCCATAATACTCCTATGAAGTTTTGTATGTCGTCCCGCCATCTCGTAGCTGGTCTCCCTCTTCTCCTAGTGCGGTGTATTGGATACCAATCCGTTGTTGCCTTAGCTCAATGTGTTGATGCCATTCTTGCAATGTGTCCAGCCCACTGCCATTTAAGATCAGATACTGTCTTGAGAATATCGCGCGTACCAGTCAGCTTCCGTAGTTCTGTCTTCTTTATTTTCTCCCTTCTACTTTTCCTTAACATACTTCGCTCCATTGCACGCTGAGTGGTAGCTAGGGACTTAGATATATCATTATTTAGACTCCAAGTTTGGCATCCATAAGTTAAAGAAGGAATGATGCAAGCATCAAAAACTTTTCTCTTGTGATGTATGGCCATGTTGCTTTTAAAAATATTTTTGTGTGACCAAAATTTGGACCATCCTATTTTAATCCTTCTATTCACCTCTTTCTTGGATTTATCTGCAAATGATATGAGTTGCCCTAGATATTTTTTATTAATAGGAGTTTATTAAGATTGTAACACTTTTATTGTTACAATATATTTTTACTTTTTTATTTTTTAATACTAATATTGGCTTTTAATAATATCTGAATCGTTGGTTTTCAAATAAAGAGTTCTCCCTATTTCAGAGATTTTTTCTGATCTCCACCCGGGCCATCCTAATACATTTTTATTATTTTTACAATATACTGCTAAATTTATAGTTGGAGCTTATAGGCCGGATTTGGGGTTTAGCTACTTAAAAAAAAAAAGCCATGTACCCTTTAACTTTATTTCTGAGGGGCCACCTATGATGCAGTGGTTACAGCTTACTGTATCCAAGATCGCGGGTTCGTAGCCTGGCAGGTACCCTTATGATTTTTTAAGGTGAATAACAAATCCTTAGTTATGCCGTTCTTCGTAGGGAACGTAAACGGATGATCTGGAGCCAGTGCTATATCAGGTACTCGTTAAAAATCCCTATTCTATTAAACCTGGATAGCCAAACTTTAGAGCTCCCACTGTAGCATCGTCCGATTATTCATAGCAGCATACAGTGACGTTAAACAAACAACTTTATCCCTAAACCACTGTACACTGGATATGGCTCTATGAGGAAGATACAGAAGCTCCACGGAGGTCCCATGGCTTCGTTACCCGTTTCTTTTCGCTAGTGGAACGGTTTCGGATCAGTGGCTGTGGTAGCCGTAACCTAATACATTCAGTTAGCTCCGAAACTACCGCATCCAGTAGTATTTTGGTTTTCTTTCTTCTTTGTAATATTTTTTTAATTAATTGTAATAAATTTGTATTTACATGGTTATATTATTTTATATGTAAAATCAAGTGGCATCTTATAGTATCTTTACAATACCCTTTAGCAAGTTGTGAGCGAAGAATGACCAGGCGTATTATCAGAAAAAAAAACCCGGTGCGGATAAGCCGTGCAGAAGCTTCGATTTCCGATAACGGGATTGCTGACCGCAACCTGAAGAAAAATGAAAAAGTGTTGGTCTTAGGATCATTTCGTTCCCAACTTGTTCTTCTTATGCCTCGAAGTACTAGATTACAAGGAAAGATCTTAAAAATAATTTTGAATCTACTTCTCTATAAACCAAAACAGTACAAAGGCTACCAGCAATTATAGTGTACATTAATATATCGTTACCTTTTTCTAAACCTAATTAATTAATCAAAAACAGCTCAGTGGGTAGAATACATGGTTACTTTATGTAGGTCCAGATCGGCTATTGTTGCAGATAAAATCCTATGGGAACTGGATGGGTTCACTCAGCCTCTGTAAATTGGGGAACTTTAATTGGAGAGAAAAACCTGGCCTTATTAATTACTTGGAGTAGAGCTGACTTTTTTATTTATTTATTTATTTTATAATTTGGTACAATTCACAAAATTGTACTAAATAGACCAGCCTCAAATTAAAAAAAACACTTGTACACATTTAAATGTAACTGTGCAAAATTTTCAATGAAAAAAAAAATTTGTAAAAAAACTTCCAACAGAGAAAAAAGTTAATAATAAGATAAATAAAAATTGTAATTACATTCATAGTAACTTATATACATATATATATATATATATATATATATATATATATATATATATATATATATATAAACAATAACAATGAAATAAAGAAAATATCCTACAATAATAATTTTTTTTGTTATTTTATGTACAAAACGTTTTGTACTATTTTTTGTATAGTTCCCAATATTTTTTATAAATGGGGTTTTATTGTTTTTACACTTAAAAAATTTTTTTTACATAGATTGTTGATAAATACATTTATATAAGGTATACTTAATTTGTTATGCATAATTTTAACTTGGGTGTAATATGCATAATTTCCTGCAATTCTAAGGCATTTGTTTTGGAATATTTGTAGTTTTTTGTAATTAGTTTTAGAAATATAACTAAATATTGGGCGTGCGTATGTTAGTGTAGGTCGTAAGCAGGCCTTTATATAATAATAACTTATTATCTGTGCTTAATTTAGAATTTTTATTAAAGTAAGGATATATAGTACACAGAGCCCTGTTAGGTTTATTGCATACGTAATCAGTGCGGAAAGTAAAAGTTAACCTTTTGTCCATATTAAATCCCAAATATTTAATCTGTGTTTTCCATGATACAGGCGTTCTGTTTACATTCAGTTGAGGAATATTATTCAGTCGTCTCTTTGTACATAATATAGCTTGGGTTTTATCGTGATTTATTTTAATTTTCCATTTATTGTAGTATATCTTTAGTGCTGTTGTAAGTCTGTTTTTAATTGTGTCCGGTCTAAAACTTGAAGTATAAAAAGTAGCGTTGACTTAGAAACTGTAACTTTAGGCAGTTAAGATTAGGTGTGAGTTTTAGAGGTTTTTATTGTTTGTTACCCTATTTTCTTATAGTATTCTCCAGTTTCTACATTCAATAAGTGTTCGTTTTACTGAAGTAAATAAAGTAATCCTACTATCCTACTAATATTATAAATGTGAATGTTTGTATGTTTGTCTCTTACGCAAAAACTGCTGAACGGATTTGATGAAACTTTACAGTAATATAAGTTATACATCAAAATAACACATAGGCTACAACCTCCACCCCCAGACAGTTTTTTTTTGTGCTGTAGAGAATCCATTATAGTACCTAATTAAAGGCAAATCATGAACTTAGCATCTTGAAATTACAGATAGGTTCTTTGTGTAATTTAAGAAAGAAATTTGGATAATTCCACAAGGGTTTCCTCCTTAATATAATAGGGGTTCAAAGGTTGTATAGAATCCCTCAGTTTTGAAATTAGGCATCTGAAATTTTGGATGTGCGAGGAACTGATTGTTAAAAAAATTAAATTATTTATTTAAAATGATCTGTCACGAAACTTTATGTGGCAGATCAAATTCCAAGCGGAGCAGAATAGTTCCTACCAGACTACCATAACCTATAGCTATAACCAAAAACCCTACAAGCATAAAATACCATAACCTAAGACCCTCCTTGTTGTAGTAGTATTATTATTATTGTAATTTTTTTATCAAAACCAGGTTTGCATTGGTTATCGAATTATCGAATTTTATCAGGATATTTATCGAATTATTTTTCAGGATATCCATTTGATTTACCGATACAATTTCTTAATCCATATTCATTAATAAAAAGCTGAACCAATAAAACCCGTGACTTCTCCTAGATCACGCTCAAGCGCCATATTTTCCCCCTTATTTTGGGTACCCTATTTTCACAATATTTTATAGAGGCTGGGTGAGCCCCAGGAGGGTCCTAGATCCTATAAGATCCATATCCCGCTTCAAACAGACTAAGTAAAAGTCTTGCCCGCAGCGGGATTTGAACAAGGATTTCCGGTATGGCAACTCTGTGCTGTACCTCTGAGCCACGCCGCTCCCTTTATTCATTAATCATTTAAGTAAATCGTAATTACTTGAGAGTAGTTCATAGGATAGAGTGAATAAGATCGTTGGTTCAAATCCGGCTGAAGCATATATTTATTTAATCACCCTGCTCAACCGTTGACTTAAAAACGGTCTAGTCTCTACCATGAATTGAACCCAGCATAGTAATCGGAGTCGAGCTTTTGGAACTCCTCAAAGCTATCGAATTCATCTTGTATTCAATCCTCACAATCCATAATACTTCGTAAAATCCCCCATAGTCCATATTTTGTCTAGAATACAAATCATATAATAACCTCAATGTCCCATTTGTTGCTGGTTCGGGCCGAATCCGATGTAAATTCTTTCATGACCAATTTTATTCCCACTCAAACCCATTACCCACTAGCAACCTCTTCAATTCCTGATGATCCCCGAGGCGTCTGAAAAGAAGATGGCCCCGTGACCTTTTATGTTGAGTTCGCTATTTGACTACTGCCAGTCGATAGTTTTCCTACTTCCCTTATTGCAATGTCATTATAAAACAGATAATATTTTCTTGTTTTATTATTGTAATATAGGTTTAAATTTCAGATAATTAAAATTAATTAGATACATTATATTTTAAATTTATTTTGGAAACTCAAACAAGGAAATCGATAAAGTGATCGTTTTTTTGTCTTCCTATAATTAACTACATTGATACACCGTCGTTTCATCCTTGGTCTGTTCAATTGCACTTTCTTATTGGCATAATGTTGTGTCATCAGCTGTGGGAACCCTAGTTAGAGTTGCTCCCCACAGGAGGACGCACAGCTATTTCTAGAGCACCTTCCCGGCCAACGGTGCATCAAGGAGACTGCAACTGCTGCATTCATTGTGCACCTTTGTACTGTCTGAGTCATCATCATCACCATCACCACAAGGTTATTATGTAAAAGGAAACAATCAACCTTTTTAAAAAGTATAATCGTGAACATAAAACTAAAGGGGTCTAACTTTATTTTACTTCTAGCTATTGGAATAAATTATTAAAATTCTTATTATTACAAAAAATATAACCATTTCAGGCTACTTCAACACTTACCAGACAAACGCTCTAAGTTCCCAATTAATTACAAAAGACTCACATACGTTACTAATATAAGACCTATTTGTACTTACGGAGTAGAGCGTTGGGACTCCACTGAGCCATCGAATTCCTATCGTATCCAATCCTTACAATCCAAAATCCTTCGTAAAATCCTCGAGCTCCCTAATTTGTTACGAATAAAGTCATCACTAATGACCTCTGTGTTCCATTTGCTGCTGATTTCCCCGAACGTTATAATCATTCATGTTGGAGAAGACTCACATCGTTATCGTTTGCCTTACATTCTTCCATAATTTATTGTTAGGCATCACATTTTGTTACAAATTTCTTTTAGTTTTCTTATGTTAACTCTCTAGGAATCTATTATTTATATCTGTATTAAACTAGATTTTACATACTTGTATATCTCTCTCTTATACCTCACCTTGTTATGTCTATATTTTTTCATTTTGTATTTCATTCTGTTTACCAATTTTTGTTTTTTTTTTTTTGTTTTTCTCTTTGTATTTTATTTGCATTATAACCTTTCTGTACATTTATTCTTAGATAATTTTTATTTATCTTATTCCTTCACTATTTTGTTCAATTTTTCTGTTACTCTACATTATTATATCATCATTTTCTTGGTACTGTGATGTAATTTTATAGTTATTTTGTTTTGTCTGTTTTCTCTCACAGCCTTGAAGATGACCTGCAATCTTACAAACTTCATTCCCACTCAAACCCTCTAGTTTCAAACCTAGCTTCCTCTTCAATTCCCGATAATCCTCCGAGGCCTCTGAAAATAAGCTGGCCTCTCGATCTTTTAAGTAGACTTTGTTAATTGAGTACTATACTGGGTAGATTTTCTGCTTGCCTTTATCCATGTCATTATGTAATTATTCATTATCTCGTTGTCGTGTTGCTATAATGCAGTTGTAAATTTCAATGAATACACTTTTTCCTCCTCTTGTTATTTTCTAACAATGCTATATCCTCACAGCTGGCAACCCCTCAAGCGGGCAGTATACTCCGTTGATCCTCTAATCCGTGCCTTAGATACTCGTCCAGACGGACAAGGATATTCGCTAAGACTTCCTGGCGGTCGTTAACTTGGGAATGTTTTATTTCTATCCTGGGAGTTGGATCGAACCCTCGGTCTATTTCGATCTCCCAGCCAGGACTGCGTGTTGTCTTCTGACATCGGGTGCGGTGTGAATCTACGAGTGAGTGGGTAGTGGTTGCAAGGCAAATACCCGAAGCGTAGAATAACGGGGCTGCTAAATGGAGTTTAGAGTTTCACTTCAAGTATTTTTTCCCTTTTATCAACTTACATTTAAAACTAAATCTGTTCATTGAACTTATATAAAATGTTAAATATTAAGTTTTTAAGAAACATTTTCTAATCTTAAGTAATATACCAATCATGTGCAGTGGTAAAAAGTATTACATGACTAGATGCTACAGCGACACTAAATACGATTTTATTTTTTTTAAAAGTTATTTATTGAAATCTACAACTGTATTGTACTATTAATAGTAAATAGAATGAATGATACATAATGCATACATGAGATAATCCTCATACAAGACTGAAAATACAAGAAACAGCTCGACGTTTTCACCTACTTCAACATTTACTGGACAAACGCTCTAAGCTACCAATTAATTACAAAAGACTCATTTACATGACAGTTATCAGACCTATTTGGACATACGGACTTTATCTTTGGGGCTCTACAAAACCATCCAATTAATTTCGTATCTAATCCTTAAATTCTAAAATCCTTCGTAAAATCCTCAATGCTCTTTATTATGTCACAAACAAACTCATGATCTTAATATCCCACATGTTACTGATTTGGCCCAAACTAGATACCTATCCTTCCATGAAAAGCTCCATACACACTTGAATCCGCTAGTCTCTCAACTTGCTTCCCATAATATTCCTGATAATCCTCCGAGGCGTCTGAAAAGAAGATTAATCTTCAATTAAGACGCCTCGTAGTATTATTGGGAATTGAAGAAGTAGTTTTGAAACTGTTGGGTTTGAGTGGTAATAAAGTTTGTCATGTTAGGGTTGATGTTGGATTCGTGCCAAATGGGCTACAAGGTATAAGGTCATTATGGATGACTTTATTCGAAACAAAGTGAATAAGCATTGAGGATTATGGATTGTAGGGATTGGATACGAGAGGAATTCGATGGCTTAGTGAAGGCCCAAAGCTCTAATCCGTAAGTCCAGATGGGTCTAATGATTGTCATGTATATGAGTCTTTTGTAATTAATTGGGAACTTAGAGCGGTTGTCTGGGAAGTGTTGAAGTAGCCAAGAAAGCTGAATAGTTTCTCGTCTTTTCAATCGACTCCGCAGGCCCAAAATGGCCTCAAAAAAGTCATGTCAAAGAATTTATTAGTAATGACTTGGGTACTTAGAGCGAAATATGTTTAAAATTTTTATTTAAACAGCGATTGGTTTTGACATCGATCTTTCGAGTTTGCTAGCCCTTTTATTAATATCTCTATTTATAAGAAATCACCTTCCTGAATAACAGTTGTCCTTGAAACAGTACAGTCTCTAATATGTACTGAACCCCAGACCCGTTCTCGGTTTGTAGTGGTACAAATTTTATTCATAAGGGCTTATTTTAACGATCATCTAACTATTAATTAATTTCCTAGACGGATAATATCGGCATTTTTTTTTCGAATGAATTATATTACAAGTTAGTGATACATTAAATAAATTTAAGGGATCATTTACCCTTCAGAAAATGAATATCCCTCAAAACGTTTGACTCACCTCGCCGATGAAGTTGATTGAGTCCTTTCCACACGCTTTCCCGCTCTTTAGCTTAAGTTCCATCAAAGGGAACTTTTCTGCTTCCCTTCCAAGAACCGTAAATGAAAGTTAGTTCAGAACTTGGGTAATGAAAAGTTCTTTCCGGCTGACAGAAGTCCCGCTTTTAAAGGTGATTTATAGATGGAGTATTATTATTATTATTATCACAGGCAATTTGTTATCTATTGATTATTCTTTTATGCTGCATTTGTACCTGCGTTCATTTACCGTCACCGCTGCTATGGCTAATCGGACGATGCTACAGTGGGAGCTCTAAATTTTGCCTACCCAGGTTTAATTAGGATAGGAACTTTTTTTAACGAGTACCTGACATCGTACAGGCTCGAAACCCCCGTTGAATGTCCCTTCCGAAGGACGGCATAACCAAGGACACTTACAGTTCAGACTTAAAGTCCACCGACCGTAAGATTCTCCAAGTATGACAAACTGAAACACAGTAATAAACAGAAACGGTTTAATGGCTTTTAACAGATTGAATAACTTATCTGCCATAGCGGATTTGAACACAAGATCCTCAGTACAGCAACTCAGCACCCTACACATTTAGCTATCTCTATCCCTCTTTTTTAATGCAATTATATATTATTTTAATTTTTTAATTTTTATGCAAAAATGTTATCACAGATGAGAATTACCCTTGGAATTAATAACGTTGCAGTGAAAGTGCATCTAGTGGAAGAAGCGACACTTCGTGATTTATAACGGAGCGACAACTCAACTGTTAGTCTTTTATGTTAGAGAAGAATTGGTTGACTGTAACTTCTAATATAAGGAAGAAATAGTTGGGGGTGCAGTCAATAAAAACACCTTAATAAGTGTAACTCATTAATTGTGTGCCGACGTTTCGGCCTACAATGTAGGCCATCTTCAGGGCTAAGAGAGAAAAACATATAAAAAACGTTGCAGTAACAAGAATATGGTGACAAGTAATGTAGTAATGTGGTACTAGTGTGGAAATTAAAATAGTGACTAGATATGATGAAATAGTGAATATATATGATAATTAAAGATAATGAATATAGAAGTGGTTACAGAATATAATAAAATTAAAATAGTGATAGATAAAAAAACAATTATTTTTATTATTATATTATAGATAAAAATAAAACTATTTTAATTTCCACACTTGTACCACATTACTACATTACTTGTCACCATATTCTTGTTACTGCAACGTTTTTTATATGTTTTTCTGTTTGTTTCTCTCTCTTAGCCCTGAAGGTGGCCTACATTTTAGGCCGCAACGTCGGCACACAATAAATAAGTTACACTTATTAAGGTGTTTTTATTGACTGCACCCCAAACTATTTCTTCCTTATGTTAGTCTTTTATTTTTTTATTTTTCTATTGGCCAATTCGTTTTACCAAGGACTCCCTATTCTGGCATTAAGGAAATTACTGGATGCAGTTCTTCTTTCATTTTCTTGCCACCTGTGGTGAATTATGACACGGGCTGCCAATTAGGAAATTTCCATTTAAGAAAAAAGTAAAATGTCATAACTAAGGGCATATTTTAAATGATATTCCATAAAATAAAAAGTATGAAAACATTTCAGTTGATCGGACCAAGAAAGCACTCAAGTGTGTTGCTTATTTTTTTCATTTATTTAACCTCACTTTATGCTACTATAACTAATCTACATGTTGCCTATACAGGTCTAATTAGGATCGGGATCTTTGTTGAGTACCTGACACAACACAGCCTGGGAACCACCATTTTACGTCACCTTCGATGGACGGCGTTACCAAAAAATATTTTCTTTAAGGCTTCCTGCAGTGCTGCGAAAGTTTAGAAACTTAATATGTATTACAGAAAACTGAGCATTTTCTCTAACATTAGATTTCAGACAACCATTTTTTAAAAACTACAATAGTTACAAAAATGAGAGAATTTGCTTCCACAAAGGTCTTTGTGACTAGGGTTCTACCGATATTACCGATATGGTACAGTATCGATACTTTTCCTTTCGATACCAATATTTTGGTATCGATACATTCCTTCCGATATTTTATCGATATCGGTATGGAAAACTAAATATCGAAACAATTAACTGACTTTTTTTTTTACAACTTAAAACGTTGTATATATCCTACGGCACATTCTTTCCTTATTCCCAAAAAAATAGAATGATATGCTTCCTTTACCTATATGAACCCTATTATTTTATTATTATGAACCCTATCTGTACATATCACGGAAATTAATTAATAGAAAAAAAATAATATATATGCATAGCAAAGAAAAATTCTTTCGATAACAGAAGAACAGGGTACTCTTTCGATATTCTAAAAATATTTTCCGATACTTCACAGATGGCTGATATCTAAATTTTTTATTATGTTATTAACCCTATCTGTACATATCCGGGAAATAATTTAAAAGAAAAAAAAAATATATATGCATAGCAATGGAAATTCTTTCGATACCAGAAGAACCGGTTACTCTTTCGATATTCTAAAAATATTTTCCGATACTTCACAGATGGCTGATATCTAAATTTTTTATTATGTTATGAACCCTATCTGTACATACCAGCGAAATTAAAAGAAAAAAATAATATATATACATAGTAAAGAAAAATTCTTTCGATACCAGAAGAACACGGTACTCTTTCGATATTCTAAAAATATTTTCCGATACTAAATATAACATAATAAAAAATTTAGATATCAGTCAACTGTGAAATATCGGAGATCTTTCGATACTTTGAGGATATCGAATGAGTACCATATTCTTCTAGTATCAAAAGAATGTCCTTTCCTATGCAGGTAAATGTTTTTTTTTCTTTTAATTACTTTCCCTGATATGTACATATGGGGTTCATAACATAATACAAAATTTATAAATCAGCCATCTGTGAAATATCGGAAAAATCTTTCGATACTTTGAGAATATCGAATGAGAACCATATTATTCTAATAAAAAATAAAAATGAAAGGTCTTTCACTATTAGATTGATTATCCAATGTGTGACGTTTTCCTGGCAATGGAATGTTTGTAGCCATTTGACGAACCGTGCTTTTAAACGACTAAAAATCTTCCGATACCGAGTGATATCGATATTTTTCTTTCAGTATTTTCTCGGTATCGATACTTTGTTCCGATATATCGCAAAGGCCTGGTATCGATATTTTTGGGTATCGGTAGAACACTATTTGTGACACAAGCTTGTTAAATGTTCCTGTGTGTGTACTCATTTTTATTTTATTTAAAAAAAATTATTTTGATGTAATTTTGAAAAAAAAAACAATGAAGTAGAGATTTTAAAAAAATTAAAATTCCGTGAATGTCAGGCATTTTCGTTTTTTCAAGTCTACGATTAGCTCGGTTAGTCAACACTCTACTGCATTTACTTCATTTGTTTGTTCACTTTGATAAGCTGGAATTTTAAAAATATTAATAACACATAAATAAAATGATAACACATTTATTTCGGTTTTGGTATAATTTTATTTTATAAGGGAGCGGAGTGGCTCAGTGGTAGAGCACTGAGTTGCCGTTCAGTAGGTCCCGGGTTCAAATCCCGCCGATAGCTGACTTTTATCTAATTTGTAACCAGCTGGGGATGTATCTCATGGGATCTAAGACCCCCTTGGGACTCTCTCAGCCTCTATAAAATCTATTTTAGTATAACCCCCTTATTTTAGGGAAAGATGCCGTTTGAGCGTGATATAGGACAATTCACCTTCCTGCACCAACGTTATCCAAGAAACAGTACATTCTCTACCAGGTACTGAACACAAGCCCCTCCTTGGGTTAGTGTAGTGATACAGGATTTAAAAAAATAATTTTATATTAATTTATGAAACAAGTTTTTATTTTTGTTTTTAAAAATAATCTAGATTTAAATAGTAACAGACAGGGATCATTATAAATATTCGGTAGTACGTTTAATTAAATAAAAACTGAAAATATTATTTTATGTGACATTTTTATCCTTTTACTTTTACCGTACCTGAATTACCTGAATCAATTTCCCTCTTCTGAGAGAAGAAAAAAATATCTCGTAAACGTTTTGCCGAGCTTTTCCAATTTCCTTCATCGGCAAAGTAATTAAATAAAACTTCTCTTTAGCAATTAACCCTTTAATGGACTCTCTCCTGATGAAATTAGCGACTTGATGCCATTTCCAATTAGTCAGCCGTGTCCTATAATATATCTTCCTTTGGATTTTAATAATTCCAATTTAATTATTTTAGAGATAATAAAACACTAACCATAATTAATATCAGTGTCTACGATAATTTTTTATTTAATTTTACATGTCTTTAAAAATATTTGTATATGTATCCGTACTTGACAAGTACAAAGGCAGCCAGCTGATCGTCTGACGGTAAAATTAAAAGGCACGCAGATCATTACCCAGCTGTACCTCTCACTTGGCTCGATTTAGATTCTGTTTCATTTTTAATTTGTTTATTTATATTTACAACTTTATTATGATAATACAACCGTAAACAGAATGAATGATAATACAATGTCATGAGATAAAGGCTAGTAGAGAAACAACCTCAAGGTATTTATATAAAATAGCAAATTCAACTTGAAATCAATATTTTTATTTTGAAGAGGTTTATCCTGGCCGGGATTCGAACTCGGTTCTTCCGCATCTCTAGCGCGGTGCTCTAACCATCTGAGCTACCAGGCTCGTAAAAATCCTTTCTATTCACGGATCCTATATCCCCAGTTCTCGCAAGTTTTGCGATGTATATATATATATGGACGAATGTTCATTGAACATTACTTTTTTTTTTAATAAGGATCTCGTTTACGTACGTCATATTTTTATAATTACAAAATATATTTTATTTATTTCAATAGTCTGGCCTGGTTACGACCCCAGACGTTACGAGACTGTACTGCTTCATGGACAACGGCTCTGCAAGGAGGTGACTTGTCCTAGGACACGCTCAACCTCCATTTTTTTCTCCTTTATTTTGGATTCCCTATTTTTATAATATCTTATAGAAAACAGACAAAATAAACACAAGCAGAATAAATAAAAGTTACTGCCTGCAGCGGGATTTGAACCAGGATTTTCATCATGGCAACTCAGTGCTCTACCGCTGAACCACTCTTCCTGATACATGCCATTTATTTATTTTTTAAACTGGTCATTTTCCTTAATGTCCTGTTTGTTGCTGATTTGACCCAATTGGCGATATCAATTTTACGACAAACTTTATTCTCACTCAAACCCACTAGTTTCAAACCTATTTTTCACTTCAATTCCTGATAATCCGAGGCGTCTGAAAACGCAAACGTTGTATTGTTATTCATTAAAAGTTATAAATTTCAATGAATCAATTAATAAAAATCCTCATACAAGACTCAAAAGAAAAGAAACTGCTCGACGTTTTCGCCTACTTCAACAATTTCTGGACAAACGTTCAAAGCTACCAATTAATTACAAAAGACTCATTTACAAGATATCAGACCTATTTGTACATAAGGGGTTGAGCTTTGGGGCTCTACTAAACCATCCAATTCATCTCGTATCCAATCCTTACAATCCAAATTTCTTCGTAAAACCCTCAATGCTCCTTATTATGTCACAAACAAACTCATCCATCAGGATCTTAATATCCCATATGTTGCTGATTTGGCCCAAACTAGATACCTATCCTTCCATGAAAAGCTCCATACACACTTGAATCCGCTAGTCTCTCAACTTGCTTCCCATACTATTCCTGATAACCCTCCGAGGCGTCTGAAAAGAAGATGGCCTCGAGACCTTCTACTATAGAACTTTATTGGAGTGCTATCAATGGATAGTTTCTCCACAAGTGTTTTTTTTTTCATGTCCTTTTTTCATACAGGAGATTTACTTGATGTAATATTATTACAGTTGTAAATATCAATAAATTATTCTAAAAAAAAATATTAAAAAGAAATCTGGTCATTTTCATCTTTGGTTAATATTTTTAAAAAATCGGGTTAGAAATTTTATTTTCGTAACAGCTATTTTAATTAGCTTTCGGAAAAAATTAGTCTTGTAGATACAACTTTTTTTTTTGTCACTTCCATATTTATCTTGTTTTAATCATCACATTCTATCGATGTAGATTATTATACTTGATTTGATCTCCTAATTTTGATACAAAATATATGTAAATACATTTTAATTTAAGGGAAAGATAAAGAAGAGTGTAAAATATTTTAGTGTAGTAGGAGAGGCCGGGGCGGGAGGGTACTACAGTTGGAGCGGATCGATCTCCTCGCTCTGTGGCTCAGCGAATCACTTCACTATTCTCGTCATAGTTTTGTTTATTTTTATATTATTATTAATATTTGTTTCGGTAATTATTCCGCAGGTTTTCGCTTCGAGTTGATTTACAAGTTTTAAA
This sequence comes from Arma custos, assembly GCA_037127475.1. Classification (NCBI taxonomy): domain Eukaryota; kingdom Metazoa; phylum Arthropoda; class Insecta; order Hemiptera; family Pentatomidae; genus Arma; species Arma custos. Next base: position 12,123,980 of record CM073760.1, on the reverse strand, counting down.
TATTTATTCGTTTTATTTTTGATATTTTCCAAAAATACAAATTATCGTGAGCTTTAGTATGAAAAGGACAATGTAATTACGGGTAATGGTAATCATTAATCATTTTATCAAGAAATAAAAATGTCAACTAACATTTCGAAGTATATATGAAGTTCATGATAAGTAGTATTTCTGGAGAATATTAAAAGGAACAGAATAAGAACTTTCCCAATGAGGTATAATAGATGCCATCCAAGTCCAATAGGAAGACGTTGTGGAGTGCAGTGCAACCAACCATACCTGCATTCCGGGTATGTTCAGAGGGAATATTTTAAATTCACCTTTCGTTGATATCAGCCGAATGCAGCATATATAAATTTTTAACTGCATTTACTATGGTTATAATGAAGTTGTATATGTAATATTTTGTGAATGTATCTTCGTTAAATGTAGCTCTAAATAAAAAATATACTGATATAAATTATTTTTAATTATAAGAAGATATAAAAATGAATCTAAAGAAGTTCATTTGTTCATTTAAGTGACGTTAAATGAACAAATGAATGGGTGAGCCCCAAGAGTGTTTTCGGATACCACGGAGTCTATCCATTGCTGTTAAAACATTAAATAATTTATCTGTCACAGCTGGAATTGGAACCACTCACCGCAATAACTCAGTGCTCTACATACTCAGCTACGACCCTCCCAATGCAGAATATTACAATTGTAAAAAAATCAATTAAAGACCTCAGTTTAACAATGTTAAAAGTTATCTATAACAACAATAAATGTCTGTCAATTCTTTTTTATATATTTAACATTATTTTATGCTGCTATGGTAAATCGTACGATGCTACGGTAGGAGTTCTAAATTTTGCCTATCCAGGTTTAATTAGGATAGGGGTCTTTAAAGAATATCTGACATAGAACAGGCACGGGATCAATTTTACGTCCCTCCCGAAGGACCAAGGATTTTATACTCCTTTTTAAAAAAGCTTAGGACAAGCTGCCGGGCTATGAACCCGCGATCATGGGCATAGTAGGCTGTTTTGCTAACCACTGCACCACGGTTCGCCCCAATCTAAAGATGTATTTTTATTGCATTATCCAATATTCAATTTTTAAAGCTTTCGTTTTGACTGTTTTGGTGTATATATATATATATATATATATATATATACACACACATATATACGGAAAAGCAAAATATTACTACACTAATATTTCAATAAAAGTCGACATAACATTTCAGAACTAAACTATATTAATGTTTTATTGCAAAAAAAATTAATTGAAAAAAGTCAAAATGATAATGGAGTAGACCTAAGGGCTAAACAACTCTTAGGTGCGAGGATTCTAATTCTACTGATCTGCAAGATAGTTGTAGGAATTGAATAATTCTAGGTTTGAAACTAGTGGCTTTGAGAGGGGATACAGTTTGTCATGAAAGGACTGGCATCGGGTTGGGGACATATGAGCAACAAAGGGGACATTTAGGTCATTGTGGATGACTTTATTCGCATCAAAGTAAGGAAGATTGAGAATTTTACAAAGGATTTCAGATTGTAAGGATTGGGTACAAGTTGAATTCAATGGCTTAGTGGAGCCCCAAAGCTCTATTCCGTAAGTCCTGACGGGTGGGTCTTATGATTCCCATGTATATGAGTATTTTATAATTAATTGGGAGTTTAGATTTCCCATAATTACATTATCTTTTCTAGACTAAGGCTCACGATAACTTGTATTTTTTGAAAATATTAAATGGAAAATGAATGAAAAGTTATAACTTGTGACTCAACTCGAAGCGACAACTGCGGAATAATTACCTTTTAATTTTCTACTTCTAGTACTTAGAAAAAAGAATAGTTTTGCAGCCATTAAGCATGAAATCTTTCTATTGTTTTCAGATTAAAGAATATAGACTTATTTTAAGTTTTAAAATATTCGCCGGCACGTTTCTTGGGAGCGTTTATCCATCAAAACTTCGGCTTGTTCAATCTCAATATTTCTGCCTTAGGAAAGTTCGGAGTATTTAGGATTTTAAGAAGGATTTTGGAATTATAAGGATTGGATACGAGTGGAATTCGATGGCTTTGTGGAGCCCCAAAGCTCACCTCAAGTCCTAATAGTCATGTATATGAGTCTTGTGTAATTGATTAGGAGCTTAGAGCGGTTGTAGCCTGAAACCGCGCGTATCATAGTATGTTAAATTAATGTTAACTGTTTATGTAAATTTTGATATATTCTTAGCCATACAATATAGCATTAACATGAAATAAATATTAGTAATTTATTATCTGTGAAGACGATTTCCTTAGGTACCTTTGAACTTGCTACGTTTCCATTATTTACGCATGCACCCAGACCAGTCGTATATTTTCAAACCCTTCCCGAATTTCCCGGGGGAAATTAAATTTTGTTACTGTTCGTGTATGCATTGAGCCGAGCTGCGATATTGTTACTGTTATTTTCGAATGCCGGAAGCGAGCATAGGAATCGCAGTTATGGGCTACATTTGTACCGATCGTCAGGAGGTATATCAAGAATTCAATTGGTGTTGGTTGAATTGGTCGTCTTATCAAAAAAATAAATAAATCGGTTTACCGGAGCGACAAAATTTATGATTAATCATTCCATCGTATACTCATTAAAGGGTTGTTGATATCAATTCAGATTGAATTCAGAAATTATAATTGTTACCCGCGGCTCCTTTCTAAGGCTTCGTGGACACCTGAGAAGGTCTGGTTGGGGACATGGTATAGACGAGGACACATGGGAAAACTATGCGAAGAACTAAGCCCAAAACATTTTTATATGAAAAATAAATCTCCACTGTATTAAAATAACATTATTCTCAACTGCTATCAATAAGAATAATCCTAAATGCATTAATAAAATAATAACTTCAATTTTATAACAAAATTCACCATCAACAAAATAATGACTAATAAGAATTAAACACGATAATTTTAGAGAATAGAATAATTTATTGATATTTAAAGCTGTAATTATATTACATCAAGTAAAACCTGGTTATGGAAAAGGGCATGAATAAAAAAAAAACACTTGTGGAGAAACTATCCATTGATAGCACTCCAATAAAGTTCTATAGTAAAAGGTCTCGAGGCCATCTTCTTTTCAGACGCCTAGGGTTATCAGGAATATTATGGGAAGCAAGTTGAGAGACTAGCGGATTCAAGTGTGTAGTTAGCTTTTCATGAAAGAATATGTATCTAGTTTGGTCCAAATTAGCAACTTATGGGATATTAAGATCATGATGGATGAGTTTGTTTGTGACATAATAAGGAGCATTGAGGATTTTACGAAGGATTTTGGGATTTTGTAAGGATTGGATACGAGATGAATTGGATGGTTTAGTAGAGCCCCAAAGCTCAACCCCTTATGTACAAATAGGTCTGATAACTGTCATGTAAATGAGTCTTTTGTAATTAATTGGTAGCTTTGAACGTTTGTCCAGTAAATGTTGAAGTAGGCGAAAACGTCGAGCAGTTTCTTGTCTTTTCAGTCTTGTATGATAACGATAATTTAAAATAAGATTCACCATCCAATCTGCTTTGAACTACCATCTGACTCCACCCCAATTCTTGTCAGACTACAGAAAAATAATAGACTCCTTGACAAATCATCTTCTTTTCGGTCGGATCTAGTCTCTAGAAAGTGTGTACCCTTTATTACATACGTTAGAGCGAGATCTCTGTAAGATCATTTCTCTTGAATTTGAAACAAAACAGTTACTTCCATGTTTTAGTGGATTTTGATGGTGAGTTTTAGTGGATACATCTTTTGTTTTTATCTTAAGAAAAAAAATAAAGTTGTTGAAATTTCTTAAATAGATATAGCTCACACTCACCACATTTAACAAAGTCTGAATGTTTTTTGATCTCATAATATTCCTATCCAAAATTTCTCTTTATTATATAAATGATATGGTACTTGTGTATTAAATCCACCGCACCAGCAGATGCGTGAAGAGTAATCTTGTTCGCATGCGCAAGCGGTTATCTTTTATAACAGTTATTTTGGATAACGTTTTTAATTTTATTTATTGGGGTTAGGGTTAGGTTTGGGGTTGGGATTAGGTTTGGTAAAATATTTCGCTCCTGAAAAATTTAAATTCAATCTTCTTCTGTTTTTGGCAAATCCCAAATACGCATTTTCGTAGCACTAAAAATCAGCAAAGAACAAGGAATCTGTTATAAATATAAAACTGTTATAGAAGATAACTGCGTGCGCATGCGAACAAGGTTGCTCTTAACGCAGGCACTGGTGCAGTGGCGTTAATACACAAGTGCCAATCATACTATGTTGAAATAATATTATTTAACAATAGAGGTCAAGATAATTCTCTTTTGTAGGGAGAACTTTTTATCCGTAAGCCAACGTTTCGACCCGCATTGCAGGTCTTCTTCAGGGCTAAATATACAAGATACAAATAAATTAAAATAATACATGACACTGAATAACATTATATGTAGTATAATAGAATAATACATTATGTAGTATGTTTATTGGATAATTTTTCATCTTTTTATTTAGCTCTAATTTTTTTTTTTTTTTTTTTTTTACTTTGCTCTAATTTTTTTAAGTTTTCATTTTCAAAAAACACCAATTTCGTTCAATAAATTCAAAATTAGGGAAGAATCAATTATGAGGTGGAATGAACGGTGGACTATTTCAAATAAATCTCCTAGTTTGCATAGGTTCATTCCAAAACTAACAAACAATAACTACAAATTTATAAAATCCACTAACTACAAACTAACTCAGGTTTTAACTGAACATGGACATAACAAATCATACTTACACAGATTTCACATAACCAACGATAGTACTTGCTCAATAGACAAAGAAGAACAGACATTTAAACACATAATATATGACTGCCAATTGTATGAAGGACAAAGATCAAAATTAATTATCTCCACAATATTAAGAGGGAAAGTTTAGCCAGTTGCAGAACACGACCTATATAATCACTTTCGACCCGAACTCACTAAATTTATTTATAGTATTGATTTTGAAAAGTTGACATCCATATAAGAAACTCCCTGTACTATACTAGGTAAAAAAAAAGATAATCATTTTGTAAGTATTGTAATTTTAATTAAAAAAAAAAATGTTAATTGTTAAATTTATAGTTGTTAAATTCGTTAATTTTGTTAATTATGTTAAGTTGTAACAGCATGTATATAATAATGTCTTTTGCATATATTTTAGAATTGTCAAACTGTAGTTAACTATTTGTAAAATGAATTTATAAGGCACATAGTATACTCACGTATGGAATGTGCTAATAAATAAACGGTCCTTTCAAAGGGTTACTTTGAAAGGAAAAAAAAAAAAGAAGATACTTTTTGGATTTAAACAGGGCCTCTTTGTTAATATATAGTACATCTTTGTGCTTATCTAATTCAATCCTCTCTAGCTTTTATTTCTATTACTTACTACATAATACAATATTATATTATACTACATATATTGTTATTCTGTGGGATGTATTATTTTAATTTATTTGTATCTTGTATATTTAGCCCTGAAGAATTCGTGGAATGGCGGTCGAAACGTTGCCTTACCAATAAAAAGTTCCCCCTATATATGTTACTATTACTTTATATTAATTGTATCACTATAGTGTAATTACATCATAAGTGTGTTATTATAGTTTAATATAACCTCCTAGTCATTTAAGCATGTACACAAGGGTAATACATTGCCGGTTGTCTTCATGTAAACACACTATTAGAGGGGCGTCCTGTGGTCTAGAGGTTAGCATAGCAACCCCAAGATCGCGGGCTCATAGCCCGGCAGGTGGCAGTAGGATTTTTTAAAGGGAGTAAAAATCCTTGGTTATGCCATCCTTCGGAAGGGTGTTAAACGACGGGGTCCCGATTCTGTACGACGTCAGATACTCGTTAAAAATCCCTATCTAATTAAACCCGGATAGACAAAATTTAGACCTCCCAACGCAGCATCGTCGCGCATAGCAGCATAAAGTGACTTTAAATAAACAAACAATTAAACACACTATTACATCTGAACTTGTCTCTCACTTCTGATTGATTAATTTTATTTGTAAAAGTATTTGAAGGCCGACAGCCTGATGTAGACATCTTACACAACTAGACAACGACCTTATTTACCGTAGTTTCAAATATATGCCTTGATCTTTTTTCCTGAGACAGCTTCAAGGAAAAAAACATAGATCCTTGTGTGCCTGTTGACTATAATCAGTCAGGATCCATGGATCCAGCCCTATTTGTCGCCTGAATAACGAGTATTGAAGGATTGTCGATGGGAAGGACACCATTGGTCCCAATTCCCATTATGCAGCTTTTGATTATGGGTCTATTGGTAGCCAACTATATAAAATTAATTGACCTGTTTTATCTGTAATTTTGAGCATATTGTTAGAACATTTTTAATTTGATACATAATATTAATTTATAATACCTATAATTGTTGAATATAACAACAATTATAGATAGAATTGATGGTACGTCGAAAGCAATCAGTCAAGGCAGTAGACTTGAGTGATCCCGCGGACAGAGATGGATTGTCCTGTCAGAAGGACCAAAGGAACTTCCTGTATCCTCCTAATTATAATTAACTAATATAATTTATATTTATGAATGAATAATAAACTAATTACCTTCAAGGTCTCAAATCCGTAATATAATATGAATTGCTTGATACCATGCAATCGGATGTAGATTTTGTTTATTTTTATTTTATTTTTTTACTTCCTTGTTGGTCTCAGAAGATAAGATAATAGAAACATTGGGGAGAATACTTGAAAGTATATTTCAAAGAAATCATGTGATGTCCTATTCAGATAATTTAAAAAAAATAATTTATTCATTGAAATTTACAACTGTATTATAACAATACAAGTTAATGGTAGGAATTGTACATATTGGCATGAATAAAGACAAGTAGAGAAACTAACCAGTGATACTACTTAAGTAACATGTTCAACTTAGGTCACGAGGCCATCTTCTTTTCAGACGCCTCGGAGGATTATCAGGAATTGAAGAGATTGCTAAGTTTGAAACTAGTGGGTTTGAGTGGGAATGAAGTTTTTCATGATAAGATTGATATCGTATTCAGCGAAATCAGTAACAAATGGGACATTAAGGTCATTATGAATTACTTTGTTCTTAACTATGTAAGGAGCATTGAGGATTTTACGAAGGATTCTGGATTGTAAGGATTGAATACAAGAGGAATTTGATGACTTAGTGGAGCCCCAAAGCTCTACTCCGTAAGCCCAGATGGGCCTAATGATTGTCATTTATATGAGTATTTTGTAATTAATTGGGAGCTTAGGGCGTTTGTCTAGTAAATGTTGAAGTAGCCTGAAACGGCGAGCTAATCAAATAGTTAAATTTTCTTTTCAATTGCTGAATTATGTGTTTTAACAGTTTTGTCGGCAAAGTCCATCAATATTCCATCTGGGGAACAAGGAAGAGGATCCCTTGCTCAGAAAGAGTGAATCTACTACGGAAGAGTCTGACGGAGGACATCCGGACATTCAACGAAGAATATCCGATGTGCTAGGATGCCGTTGAATATATATTATCAAGATGTATATGCAATAATTTATTCATTTCAATTTATATAAATAAATATTGGTGGGATTTTACTTGTGCATATACTGTTCCTCCTGAATTTTCTTCTAATAAAACTAAGATGGAATTCATATTTGGCTAAAAAAAATAAAAAAGCCTGTTCCATTATAACTCGTGAAGGGTTCAGTACGTGATAGAGACTGTTATGTTTCTTGAGCAACGGTTGTGCATGGAGGTGATTTGTCCTAGATCACGCACAATCGCCAGATTTTCTCCTTTATTCTGGGTTTCCATTTTATAGGGCCTGAGAGAGCCCCAGGAGGGTCCTCAATCCTTAAGGTTCCATCTTCGAGCGCTAACAGATTAAATAAAAATCATGCCAGCAGATGGATTTGAACCCAGGAACTTCCGCACTGCAACTCAGTGCTCTGCCACTTAGCCACTCCGCTCCCATATATTATCTATTTATACCTTAATTTTATCTTACTATAATTTTAATATTTTTAATTCAATTTGAAATAAGTTTAATTTAGTTTATTATATACATTGATAAGTACAGTTACTGATTCAGATATAGATATATATATATATAGAGGATTGCCATAAAATACATAACAAAACTTAAATTACGACTTGTCTTTGAAACAGGGGTAGGTTAGGTCTGTAGGTAGGTCTTCGGCCTAGCCGCGTCCGGATCTTTTTAGAAAGTCCTTATCAAAGTGGAGTCCTCGACCTCCCTCTTTTCTTATCTCTTCGCCCACCATGAGGGTATGACCCTTCTTACCTGATCGACCTATTTATTTTCAAACCAAACATGCCGCCCTGTACGATACATAGCGGTAGTAATTAAGTAAATTATCAAATTCAGCGCATCCATTTTGACCATCTTTGAACCAATGTTATCTAGTTTCTGTATCGCTATTATACCTGAAGGATGCTGGAATCCACTCATGGTAGAGGCTGTACTGTTTGTATGTTGTGCATGATGAAGATTTTTCTGAGATCAAACTCATCCGTCAAGTTCCCCCCCCCCCCAATTTTTGGTACTCACTTTAAAAGGCTGGGTTAACCATAGGATGGTCTGTGGATCTCACAGATTCCTTCTGTAGGCTGTTAACCAGCTCCTCATCCGGCAGATTGAATCTGAACCCTTTAGCGTAGCAACTCACCACTCAATGTACTGAGCTCCCAAGTTCCCCTTATCTTGTGAATAAAGTAGAATTGCTTTGTGTTTTTAATTTTCTAACTTTAATTTGTTGTTTTGTTTCAGGTGAGTAAACGGAACAGTTCCTCAAATATGTGAGTTAATCTTAAGCAATATATTTTTTGTGATACGAGAGATTCGATAATCGGTAACTTACTAAACAATTAAATTGGTAATTTTTAAATTCACGAAAAAATTTGAAAATCGGACAAACTAGATTGGTAGTGTTGTATCCCTGTTGGTATTGTACAGTATTATCCACAGTAAAAGATTAAAAAGTATTGGGCCCTGGTTCGTGTAACTAAAATTTCGATACAAATGGTTTATAATCAATTAAACTTCTCAATTAATTAGTAAAATAACCAAATTATAATAATTTGAGTATTGTTAAAATTTTAAATGTACAAGAGGTGAAAGCTGTTTTTGTTCTCCTCATTCACGAAGAGTGAAGTAGTGACTGAAGTAATCGTTGCTCGGACAGAATAACTGTTAAAGTAAAAGTCTCTGTACTCGTTACTTTATATACTTAGCGAAGTTTAAATATATATTTGTTACTTGTTTTTCGCTCGGAAACGTCATTTTACGTCCCTTCCAAAGGACGAAATATTAAACCCCTTGACCACTTCCTGAACCCTTGATCTTGGGCATTGTTATGCTAATCAATACACCACAAGTGGCCTTTTTGAGTACGTTAGTGGAGTATCGATACGTTTTTTCAATACATTATTTTAGCGACAACTGAAAATATATATATTTTTATTTTGAAGAGAAAAGATTTCTCCAGGCCGGGATTCGAACCCGCATCTCCCACATTTCCATTGTGGTGCTCTACCAACTGAGCTATCTTGTTTCCTACCTCGATCAGACAAATCCATTCTCTTCACTGATCCCATATCCCCGTGTTCTCGCATATTGCGATGTATGCAAGGGGGAAAATGCTCCTCTTGTTGACTTACGTCATTATATATTATTATAATTTAATTTTTTTGTTAATTGTAATAATTTAAAATATTTTTATTTTATTTAGATATGTCTCACCGAGGTACGAACGATTATAGCTCAGTTGGTAGAGCACCACAACGAAAATGTGGGAGACCCGGCTTCGACCCTGGACATACTTTTTCTCTTCAAAAATAAAAAAAAATAAAAATTATAACATTTAATAAAATAAATTCTAATGAAAATATATATATTTTAAAATATATATATATATATACTGCACTTTAGAAAAATGGAATGATACTTACGATACCCCTTTCCGTGTCGGAGTGTATCCCAGTAATCGATTCTGCATCAATTCCAGAGAAAATAGACATCGATTGAGTCCGATGGTTTATTATACGATTATTAAGACCAACTTCCTTCTTGACAGGATAGTTTTATTGTTATAAAATCGGAACTCCATCAACAACTTTATTCCTATATTGATTTAACTTTCAACTTAGTATTACTAAGTATTATTATTACTAAGTATTATTATTATTATTACAGAATTAGTACTACATGTACCCTCGAAGGCAGAAGTATTAATTAGGCTTTATGTCATCTTCTAACATTTGTATTTTCAGATATTTTGGAGTATAATTACCTCATCTTATGGTATTACTTATATAAATATGGCTTAAAAAATATTCTCTGATTTACAAATGTTCTTAAAACCTGTATAATTACAACCCAGGGTCTTCAGTTCAGCACATGTACGAGACTGTCATGTTTCTATGCCAAGGTTTTGTCAAAAGATAATTTGACTATTTGACGCTCAATCCCCGTGGTTTTTCTCCCAATGAAGGATATCCACTTTTTAGATGCAGGGTCTGCAGGCCCTATAGGGTCCATCCATACTTATTAATTTACCTAGGACTGCTGGATTTGTTTATTGCGTGTACCACACAGCTTATAGATGTTATTTTGGGATGGCGAAAATTTTACGAAGTCGTCTGATATCAAGAAGAGTACAAAACAATCATCAGGCCTGTTTTGACTAATGGATCGGAAACCTGGCCTCTGTCCAGGGCAGATGCCAACAGTTTGCTGCTCTTCGAAAGAAAAATATTAAGAAGAATGTTTGGAGCTGTAAGAGTTGGCGATCAATTTAGACTCAGACAAAATGCAGAGCTGTATCTTTTGTATCAGGAGCCTGACGTGGTGAAGCACATAAGAATAGCTAGATTGAGATGGGCTGGACATGTGGCCAGAATGGAGGACAACGCTATCTTAAAAAGACTTCTGTTTGGATTCGTTGATAGAAAAAGAAAACGTGGGCGTCCACGACTTAGATGGTCAGATGAAGTCGAGAGTGATGCAGGCAGCATCATTGGATCCAGAGCTTGGAAGACCATGGCGCAGGACAGAGAAGAGTGGAGGCGACGCCTTGATGCGGCCAGGACCCGTGCTGGGTTGTAGAGCCAGTGATGATGATGGTGTACCACACAAATCTTAATAATTGAATTTTATTTTTTAAATTATCCATTCGATTAAGATAGAATTTCAGAACAAATTTTTAACCCGCCTGGTTGTATTTTGATTTAAAATTCTGAAGAAAGATAACCTATACCAATTCAACTCATGAAGGGTGTTGGGTTCCATAAGTGGTTAAGGACTATATTCATTCCTAGCAAACGGTTGTACAGGGAAGGAAATAAGGCCGAGATCACACTCAGTTTTTCCCCAATTGCGGTACCCTTTTTTTTTGAGGATCTCCAGGACTCAGAAAGTCGATAAACGGTTTTTAAGAGAATAAAAAACTGATCTTTCACAGCACCTTTACCACTACCTCCCATGAAGGATCTTGTCTTCAGTACATGCTAGGGACTGCTTTTAGGACAAAGGTTGTGCAGAGTGGTTATTTGTCCGAGATCAAGCTAGGTTTTTCCCACATTTTTCAATTTGAAGAGGCCGGGTGAGCCCAAGCAAGGTCCCTAGATCTTACGGTGTCTATCCGAGGCTGTGACCAGATTAAACAACTTGTCTGCCACATTGGGATTTCAACCTTCTGCACAGCAGCTCAAGGTTCTACCACTCCCTAAACAATGTTTATTACAGTTAATGCTCTTGAAAAAGTAATATATTTTTGCCAAGCACTTTTATTTATTCTTCACTTAACATGTTATTCTATTAATTTCACTGTATGATCGCGCACCTCCTGGATCCCCTAGACTAAGATGTCTTCCAGAACTCAAGCCATCGAACCACGGAATCAATACAAGACATAGGAATAGGAATACTTTTCCAAGTAAACTCAGTCGACTCCCCGCCGCAACTGTAACCCTACTCAAGGCCTTGTAAATAATAAACTAGGGAACAGGCAGGCTCGATCATATAGAAAAATCGATGTCTGCCATTCGATGTATCGTATGTTCATTAGATCTATTTATATATAGGCTACTTGCCATATCTGCTAGTCGTAGAATGAAACCTGTAGCATTCAAATTAGTAGTTGGATTGAATTTGTAGCAAATTTAATCTATTTTAAAATGGTTACCCAAGGTTTAAAAAAAAAAATGCACTGATTATGAGATATAGGCCAAAAACTGAAATAAATCCGAAAATTTCGAGGTTCTTTGGCCACCAAAAGTTTTCCACTCGTTTTTTCGGTTGCAAAATTGTATTTCCACTACTCAGGCATGTCCTTGCAACATATCAGAAATGCAACTCTCTTCGATTTTTCGCGACCCTCAAACTCCTGGCCGCTGGCCTATGTTTGGACTATTTGGAAAAAAAATATTAGTTCAAAATCTATTAGACCTACAGGCCTCAGTCTATGTTTAAATTAGAGCTAATTAAATTTACTACAGCTTCATTTCCCACGACTTTCATCGTAAGATCGATCCTTCGGTCGGTATTCCTCACGAAAGTCGGTCAAAACTTAAATTTGGATTTTTTTGAAAAAATGACCAATTTTCAAAGGAGTGTAACTCAAAATCTATTAGAGCTTCAGAGCTGCGGTTGGGATGTTTAAAAATGTATAAAAACTATAAATTATAGCAAAGTTAATCTACTTTAAAAATGGAGACCAATTTTTTTATTAGTTTTTTTTTTTATCAAAAACGCACCGATTAGGATATATAGGTCAAAAACTGAAATGAATCCAAAAATGTCGAGGTTTTTCGGCCAACAAAAGTTTTCCCACAAGTTTTTTTTCGATAGCAAACTTGGATTTCCTCTAGTCAGACATTCCCTTACAACATATCAAAAATTGATCTATCTTCAATATATTGCAACCTAAGGCCCTTCTTTGGTACCTGGCCGCCGGCTATGTATAATACTTTTTAATTTAATATACTACTGGTCTTAGTAGGATGTTATCTGCTGAATACTTAACATTCTAGTAAGGGTAAAATTAGTTAGGGCAACCCGATATTATTCCAGAAATCGAAGTTCAGTTTAGTATGAATTTTGTTTTGAGATATGGAGTATATTACATTAAATAAACTAAAGAAGTGTTTTTCTTTATTTTATAGATAATAAGCTAATTAGAATGTGCGATTTCCTTAAAATATTTTATACCTTATATTGGTGTAAATGTGGTGGCCTGTTCCACCGCACTTACAAACCTGTACTTGTTAGGGTATGAACCTGTACATTATATTTTTTTTGTACTTTATTTTATTATCATTTTTGCATCAACTTCTTTTTAATACCGCATCTTTTTATGTATGTATATTTCCGCATGTTTATATTTATTTATTTTATTTTGTTTATAATACTGTTTTGTTATGGAATGATTGTAAGCTACATATCACCATTACTTATTGCCCATAAGTGGCAGACTGTAATGTTTCAATAAAATAAAAAAACAAAAACAAACCCTTTCTTACAATTTGAACCGCCATTTATAATTTTATATTCTTACAAAGAAGTAATCGACGTACTTAATAATCCTCTTATTTAGCATATTCTATTCTTCGAGTTTCAGCGATAGCTCGCAGTTAAAAATAAGTACAAGCGTTTATTATTATCTGTCCTTCGGGCTCACTAAGCCTTTTATTCCCTGGCATGGCGACCTTACTGATGCAGTATGAGTCATTTTACGTCTTTCCTGAGTGCATTTTTCTCTCAACTGCATCTTTTATTATCCGGATAATGATTCCCTCTTCAAGATACAGAGAAGAGGCGAAGGATGACAGCGCGCTCTATAATCGGTTTGAGGCATTGAACGATTTGCCTTGCAGATCAACCCTTTGATCTCCCCTCGATGACGGAATCATAAAAGGCTTCAAGTAATAAAAGAAAATGGTGGTAAAGCATCTTTGAAATATAATGAATATGAATTGACCTGACAAAATGCAAATCGATACAGTACTGGTTTAAGAGATCGATATAAATAAATCGATTCATGACAGAAACTCAGATTTGACAAGCCGAAGTTGTGGACATAAACGCTTTCAAGGAACGTGCCGTCGAATAGTTTACAACTTAAAATAAGTCTATTTTCTTCAATCTGAAAACAATAGGAATATTTCATGCTTAATGCCTGCAAAATCTTTCCTTTTTCTAAGTACTAAAAGTAGAATTTTAAACGGTAAGTATTCTGCTAACATTTCGAGATGAATCACAAGTTTTAACTTTTCTTTCATTGTGTGTATACTTCGGTATAACTTCAACAGACATATTTCATGCCGGCCCTGGGCATCACTTTTCTCTTAAAAAATAAAAATGTATCGAAACTTTTATTTCATGATGAAATGATTACAGAACTCTACTGATAACGCATAATTACATTACGCATAATAAAATTAATGATAACTTGTATTTTTGTAAAATATTAAAAGGAAAACCAAAGAAAAGTTAAAACTTGTGACTCATCTCCAAGCCACAACCTGCGGAATAATTACCATTTAAACAATAACTGAACGGTAAAATGTACTGATCTTTTACGCCACGGGTTCGAGATAGGGTATATAAAAAAAAATCATCCGTTATTTCTTAAAATGTAGAGCCCACATTAAGATCAGCAATGTGAAACGAAAAGTCAACAAACAACTGCTATCCGGGGGCCCAACGTAAAAAATAAATTACTTTTTATACTTTGGTCGCGCCTGAACAGTAAAATTATAAATATTTTTAAAATTACCAAACAGCAAAGGTTTCTGTTCCTGACTAATTTTAGCAGATACACAAAATATACTGTTTTGTATTTTAAAAGAATTTATTGACTTAAAGCATAAAACAAGCTGCATACTATTCCTTGGTTTCAATTTTAGGATTCCCAATGTATGAGTAGAGAATGAAATTAAATAAGATCAAGACATATATATATATATATATATATTTTTTTTTTTCAATTTGTTCCCCCCATGGTAACCCCATGGAGGGACCGTTTATTAATATTAGGACATGCTCCATACTTAAGTAAGCATATTACATGTGATGTTAATAATTACAGATCAATTTGGTATCATAATTACAGAATACATTTTAGTATAATTTAACAATACAAGAAATTCAAAAATTATAGTTTGACTAAATTGATAATTTCTGAGAATAAAATTAAAATTAAACTTGTAATCCTAAATTATGTAATGAAAAAATAAATAAATTTAACAAATATACAAATAAACAAAAATGAAAGGTTTTATGATATAAATGATGTAACTAAAAAAAAAATCAATTCATGAGTTATACATTACGATTAGCGATAGTACTTAATAAAAATGTATACACATATATTTATACTCATAACAGTTACAATTAAAAATGAAAAACCAGGTATCTGGTGAATTGCCCTTCTTATGTCCTAGAGCTGATCAAAATTTATGTCTTTTATAAATGATAATAAGTCAGTTTCATTCATTCACCAGATACCTGTTTTTTTATTTTTAATTGTAACTGTTATATATATATATATATATATATATATATATATATATATATATATATATATATATATATATATGTTATATATATAGTGTCTTAATCTTATTTAATTTCATTCTCTACTCATACATTGATTAAGATAGGGATTACATACATACATATATATATATATATATATATATATATATATATATATATATATATATATATATATATATATAAATATATATGTATATATATATGTATGTATATATAGGCCGTAGGATTTTTTGAAGGCTGTAAAAAATCCTTGGTTATGCCGTCCTTTGGAAGGGACGTTAAACGCGGGTCCCGGGACTGTACGATGTCAGGTTCTCTTTAAAAATCCCTATCTTAATCGAACCTGGATAGGCAAAACTTAGAGCTCCCACTGTAGCATCATCCGATTAGTTGAAATAACTTTAAATATATGAATAGGAAACTATTTAAGATAAACCTACGGCTTGTATTGAGACTATTTGATGTCGATATGACAACAAAAGGAGATGAATGAGACGACAGATCCTGATGCCGATAATAGAAGCCAGGATGAGGACAAAGGATTGTAATTCCATTCTCCTCAGGAGGGAGGCTGGTTAAAGGTATTCTGAGACGAGCAACAAGTGCCTGTATTTAGCGACATCTGCTGGAAGGAACGAGGAAAAAGATATAAATGTGTATATATATAACCACGGCCATCAACAGGTAATTTAGGAGGCAGCGTGGTAGTGGAAGGGGGGGGGGGATTGGTTCTGTTCTCGTACTACGTTATCTTATATATTGGCTTATCTGGCCATAATAATAATAATAATCATTTAAAATTTGCATAAATTAAAAAAAAAAATATTAAATAGCCACTTAACTATCAAACTATATT
Organism: Arma custos; assembly: GCA_037127475.1. Lineage (NCBI taxonomy): Eukaryota > Metazoa > Arthropoda > Insecta > Hemiptera > Pentatomidae > Arma > Arma custos. The sequence continues at coordinate 12,107,497 of CM073760.1, read as the reverse complement.
TTTAGAACCTTTAGAAGCACCTTTATGGGAATAATTGGAAAACATAGAAGCATGGTCGTGGTTAGACGGAATTGAGTCGTGGTTAAGAGAGCTATGTGCTGCTATATTTCGCTCCTTGCTTTGCAAAGGAAAATTTCGATAAATGCATAGATAATTTGAAAGATTTATATAACAAATAGGAGGAGCGGAGTGGCTCAGTGGTAGAGCACTTAAATGATTTGCCATGCCGGAAATCCTGGTTCAAATCCCTCTGCATGCAAGACTTTTATTTAGTCTGTTTGCAGCCGGAGATGGATCATGTGGGATCTAGCATCATATGGGGCTCACCCAGCCTCTATAAAATATTATAAAAATAAGGTACCCAAAATAAGGAGTAAAATCTGGCGATCGAGCGTGATCTAGGACAAATCACCTCCCTGCAGAACCGTTGTCCATGAAACAGAACAGTCTCTACCATGTACCGAACCCCAGACCCGTTCACGGGTTGTAGTGATACAGCTTGGTTTTTTATTTTCTTAGAATATAGAATAAATAGTATAATCAGTCACCATTGGAATTAGATTAATTTATTGATATTTGCAACTTTAATATTATTACATCAAGTCAATTTGCTGATATGAACAAATGCCATGAAAACAAAAAACACTTGTGGAGAAACTACCCATCGGTAGCACTCCAATCAAGTTCTATAGTAGAAGGTCTCGAGGCCATCTTCTTATAAAAGGTTAAAAAAAAAATATGGAATTCCACATTTTAACACATTCATTTTGACCATCTTTGGACCAATCCTAAATAGTTTCATTAACCCAAAAGCCTGTACCAATAGTGTCGATGACGGGTCTATACATGGCAGAGACTGAACTGTTACTAGGAAAAAGGTTGTGCTGGGAGGTGATTATTCATAGATCTCGCTCAACCGCCAGATTCCCCTCCCCTCATTTCTGGTACCCACTTTTTTGAGGTTTTGTGAGCCCTAGGAGGGGTCTAGATCAAGAGCCAACAGATTAAATAAAATTCTGCTGATTTGTCCTAGATCTTTTTTTTTTTTTTTTTTAGAGAGAAGAAAAACACTTTATTGAAGCATTACAATCTGCCTGTTGTGGGCAATAAGTTATGGTGCTATGTAGCTTACAATCATTCCATAAAAAATCAATGATATAAACGAAATAAATGCATAAATAAATATATACAAGCGAAAAAATATATACAAAAATAAAGAAAAAAAAATATATATATATAATATAAAAAAAATAATAATAATAAATAAAACATAAAAGAAATATACTGTACACATTCATACTCTATTTACAATTTGCCTGGGGTCCCCGAACTGAGCTTCTTCCTCATGAATGAGGGCAAAGCAGGAGTCCGGGAGGCCCCAGCCCCCTTTCCCAGCCGCGTCACTGGCATTAAACGCCAATGGAAGCTGGTTAAGGGCGCTTCACACATACACAGGTCGTGAGTGGAAAATCTGGCCAGTGCCAGTACTCCAAATAACAGTATTATATCAGGTCTCGAGGCCATTGCCGGTTTAGGCGGCGGGGTGGGTTATATGGATGTGTGGAACTGGATAATGACTGAGCCAGGGGGTTGGGATGACAGTGTCCAAGATCTAGCTAAGTTCGCCTCCTTTGTTGTTTTAAAAGGGAGTACAGAATTCTTGGCTCTGCCGTCCTTCCAAAAGGACGTAAATTTGGATCCCTAGCGAGTGCAGTGTCCGGAACTCGTTAATGATCTATATACTAATTATACTCGAGTAGGCGAAATTTAGGACTTCGTCCAATTATTCATTGCGGCATGAAGTACGTTAAATTCATAAACGAGTACTTATGGATATTTTATAAATAATATTTTGATTTAGGTATAGCTGTATGACACTAAATATGTCCTAATTAATTATCGCATTAATTTAAATATAACATAAATAGCTGATTGCTTTATGCAGCTGATAAATAACAAGCTAGGGACCGTTAGTCCAAGTTGTGACTGGTTCCGGTTAATTCTTCACTGCCTAGGAACCAGTTCCTGGAACCGTGACTGTAACTGGTTACTTATGGACCGATGCGAAAATGGTATCTGTTCCGCAGGTTGTCGCTTCGAGTTGAGTTATCAGTTTTAACTGTTTATTCGTTTAATTTTTAATATTTTCCAAAAATACAAGTTATCATGAGCTTTAGTATGGGACAAGAGAATGTAATTATGAATAATTTGTAGATTTCTTTAATAATTTCATCGATAAATAAAAGTTTCAACTAACATTTCGAAGTATACATCTTTGGTGAAATGTTCTTTTTTAGATTAGTGAAGTATACACATTTCATATAATAACATTCAAACATTTTACATAACAACGAATCAAAAGTTAAAACTTGTGGCTCAACTCGAAGCGACAACCTTCGGAATAATTACCTAAAATACCTTAGTGGATCCAAACTCCAGAACCATAATAAACCATACGAGTATTGAGTGCGTGTGCATGCTTTTATGCATATGTTTATAAATATATATCAATTGCTTTTACATTTTCATTTTAAAGGCATCTTTATGTACAGTACATTTGAGTTATATTTTACAACCTTGTAACTCGTATTTGGCCAGTGGTACTTCCTCATTTGATAGTTTGCTTCCGGAGTTGATAAGATTTAGAGACAACGGTTTCTCTATTGTCTCTAGATCGCAAACAGAAGTATGTTTGTTTATTTAAAGTTACTTAATGTTGCTATTTTGCCGATACAAGTTTAATTGTAATAGGGATTTTTAACGAGTACCTGACATCGTAAATTCCTGGGCCCTGTACAGTAATGAGAAGATGTTTTATTCAAACATGCATTCACAAAATATGTAACACATATTTCTAGTACAATGGAGTTTAAAAAATTTTCTTATACGAACACACGACCTGTTACAACACAATGACAAATCACTTCCCTGCATGACCGTTGGCAAAGAAACACAAATCAGTCTCTACCTTATACTGAACTCAAGACGTGGGGTGAGATGGTACTTGTGTTTGGGTTAGAGAAACTGGTCAAAATAAGTTTAGAGGCTGTCAAAATAGGTGAAATATGTAAATTTTCTTAATTTGTATATTTGATTAACTCCAAAAAATTAAGTAAAATTCCTTCAAAATAAGTTTTGCCTATTTCGGGTGATCGTTGACTGCATCCCCTGATCAATTCAATTCACAATTAGAATTATCAAGTCAACTATTTTCCCTTTAAACATAAAGTGTTTTATAAGTGATTTTTATAACGATACCTTTATTTATTAATTTATTTATTATACCTTCCTTACTGTATTGTAAGCGATGAAGGAAAGTTAGTACACACTAACTTATATATTACATGATGTAATGTATATTGTAATCTATTACTCCCGGTTTATGAACTATGTCTAAAACATAAAACGTTTATGTAAAACGTACATGCGCACACACACAGACTACCCGTTAGAACTGTGACTGACCCCCTGTCATACGAGTATCTTGGGTCACCATTATACTCTTGACCCTGTCGCGGACCGTTCTGAATACATTATATATATTGTTAGTATTATTGACCATTATCATAACAAAGGCTATTAAAACGTGCTGGTCTGCATTTTGTATTATCAGTTATTCGGTACCATGAGTTCATTATATAATGTAACATTTTTTATTTATTGATATAAAAGAGATAGATTTCTGTTAAAAGAGATCCTTTGCATATTTCGAATCTAAATACTTTCCTCAAATTCTAACTTATATATAGAAAAAAGGTGGTAATACAGTTTCAACGAAAATATATCCAACTAGCTTATGACCACGGCTTCGCTCGCGTGGAATTTGGTCTGCACATACAGTTTCGTAACAGATCATTTATAATAAATAATTTAATGTTAGGACCGTGGAAAAATTCCAACGAAAAGCCTTAAGTCTCCAAACTAAAACAGAAATAGAAATTATCTGTCCAATATTTCGCCCATTCAGGCGTCCTCAGGATAGAAAGAGAATAACAGCAAAACAAAACATGAATAATGCACCCAAGAAACATCCGACCACCTCGAAGGCTCAAATGCAACTAATGAACCATAAGGAAGGTTACTCGACCCCAGCTGGTTAAGGTTAGATAAAAACAGCTGATAGATACTTCAGAAATTCAAAATTCAATATACACTCACCAAACATAAAAAAAACAAACAGAAAAAATAAATAATAGCAAACAACACAAAACTTAAGACGAAAGACCATATGAAAAAATGCAAGAAAAACAGGCCTAACATTTATGTAAGGTCTTTTTATTTTTCAATATTAAATAATTTAATTATTTTTTTAAATATAATCACTCGTACATTCAAAATTTCAGATGTCTAACTTCAAAACTGACGGATCCTATACAACCTTTGAACCCCAATTATATTAAAGAGGAAATCCTTGGGGTGGAATTATACAAATTTCTTTCTTAAACTATACAATGAACCTATCTACAAATTTCAAGATGCTAAGTTCCTGATTTGCTTTTAATTATGTACTATAAAGGGGGGGGCACATGCCCCCACATAAATCTGCCCTTGCTGTAGCCTATGATGTTTAACCTATTTTACTCAATAAGTTTCATCCAAATCCGTTCGGTAGTTTTTGCGTGAATGAGTAACAAACATTTGCATTTATAGTATTAGTAGGATATCAAAACAATAGTTTCACCCATTTTCTTTATGTAATTTTAACTACTATTATCATGTGATTTGCCTTTAATTATGTACTATAATGGATTCTCCATAGTACCTAAAAAACTGTTGGGGGGGGGCGGGCACGTGTACCCGTGCGCCACCCCCATAAATCCGTGCTTGCTATAGCCTATGTGTTATTCTTATGTACAACCTATATTACTGTAAAGTTTCATCCAAATCCATTCAGTAGATATTGCGTGAAAGAGAGACAAACATACAAACTTTCACATTTATAATATTAGTAAGATATGTCCGCGATTTTACACATCAGTTACTCAGTTATTATTATTGGGCAATGATTTGTGTATCCTTGGCAACCATCTGTTAAAGCCATTTGATATATTGTGTGTAGCCTTAGTTTCATAAAACCATAATGTGTCTTGTCTCGGGTCCTAGCACATCAAAACATAGATCAACAATGATTGGGTTCATGAGGATCAGAAATATACAGACACTAGCTTTTGCCCGCAACTTCGTTCGTGTTGATTTTTGATAGATATTTATGTTGATTTTGAACGGAGGGTGAATTTTCAATTCCATAAATGAACTCCATGTATAAACAATGACTTAGAGCATTTGTGAATTCAGCCAGCCTACCAATGCTTATCCATTTGTTGATAGATTTTAATAAACTGTACTATTAAATATTAAATGGCATAATTACAGAACCATCGATAAGTTCTATTGAAATCCACCATGTAATATCTAGGGGCTGATTTTGCAGAATCATGAAAACAATTATTATTATGTTAAAAAGCCTGCTTACTTATTTTCTCATCTCTAACCTAAGTTGATACGATTTCTCGTATTTTCCCTTTTTTCGGATCAATTTTCAAAAAATAAAAAATCACGTATTTCTTTATTTTTAATCTAGAAGCTAAATCTGAAATTCCATAGAGCTATCTTTAAAAATGACGTTTTTTTGTATTTTTAAACGTTTTTCATCCTTTTCACCCTCTTAAGGGACGAATTTTCCAAAATCCTTTCTTAGTGCACGTCGGCCTTATAAAATGTACCTACCGTACAAATTTCAAGTCTCTAGCTTATGCCGTTTATGGTCTTTTCAGTCAGGACGAACTCTTTTATATATACAGACATAGAATACAGAAACACACACACTATGGCAGTTAATTTATCTAATACTTTTACTTATCCATGGATGTGGATTATTACCAGTACTGGTACCTGTACACCCTTCTGGGGCTCATTCAGCCTTCAATAAGTACCCTTAATGTGGGGGGGGGACTTGGCAATTGGCACTGTGAACCTAGCGCTCATTGTCATAGAAACTATACGGTCTCTACTATGTACACTTCATGATTTGATAAGTTTTTAAACAAATATAATAGTATGATAAAAAATAAAATTAATTTATTCAAAAGTGTATTATTTGTTTATCTGTAGTAAGGGAAAGCTTGTATACATTATAATCATACATACACATTAAGCGATTTTATATAAAAATAAATTACCATGTCTGTATTATTTTTATTAATTATGTTTTTCGCTGCACAACTGAAGTCCTAGAAACAGATTGAATATCAGATAATATGACTAATAATCATATAGTAATACTGTTAATATCAGTCTCTACCATGTACTGAACTAGAAACCCTTAATGGATTGTAGTGGTACAGATTCTTTTTCAATTGTCTTTCTTTTTTAATGTATAAATATGTTAAAGATTTTATTACAGATTCTGTGAAAGTAAAATTTAATAAAATTCTTGTTTAGAACTAAAAATAAAAAAAAGAAATGTAAGTATTATGGCTGTTTAGAAACCGCTTAGAACGAGCTGTGACATATTGTAAAAGATAAAAAAATCGTGTGGACAAAGACCACCCACTGTGTCCCTCTGAATTAAGTCTGCCAGAATCGCCTGTTAGTGATTTAACATTGTCAGCGATATCAGTAAATTTATTTTGTATGGAAAGTATTTTTCTTTTATTGTTATCTCTTTATTATTAAATTATAGCATTGATTTAATAGTATTTTTTTTTATATTGATTCTAAACTTGTAATTCATCTGTCAAGATATTGAAAAATTTCAGACATTACATCATTCAATATTTTTTTATCTTTAATTTATCTCGCTAATTTCTTATAATTATTTAGGAATCAATTGAAATTTTCTCTTAATGATGGGTTAAATAATATATGTTTTTAATGATATCAAGAGAAGATGTATGTACTGGACCAAAGATCCTTTATGGGATTTAGTGGTTCAGATGGTACTGATAGAAAAATTATTTTATTTATATATTTTTAAATATTTTTGTTTTGAAGAGAAATGATTTGTCCTGGCCGGTGTTCGAACGCGGGTCACCTGCATCTCCGGTGCTCTAAACCACTGTGCTACCAGGGGTCGTATCCAAGTGCGACATTTTTACCGACAATTTACATTATAAATTGCTAAACCTTTCTTTTTTTCTGAGATACTAGTACAGTGATCTCCACCTTATTGTACCTATTTGACTGATACCTGACTATGCACTAAACCTGTAATCTATTGTCGTATACTTATCAATATCGAAACTATTTATGAATTTGATGATATCAGGCCTGAGGTTTTTATATTATGATTTTTATCATAGACCATCTAAAATCTATAAGCATTACTGATACAAAATTAAAAAAAAAAATCTAACAGCATTACTGATACAAAATGTTTTCCTTTTAAAATTATTGAAATTATAATATTTGATCTTTGCCTTTCTTACATTCGGCATTCAAAGGCTGCGTGTCTAAGCATCTGTTCTTCTCTGTCCAAAAGTATAAAATATATAAATAGATAGAGAATAGTATACATATATAAAGAGTATAAAATATGTAGAAGTATTGCCATTAATTATATGGTATATGATGTGTATCAGTTGGTCTGTCCATAATCAATAAAAACTATTTGACGCTGTTTACTTTCGCGTCGATTTTTGGTATTCAGAGGGGATTACAAACATTTTTTCTCAGCATTTTTAATTTTTAGATGTACAACATAGATTAGAAGTTAATATTGGATTTATTGATTTAACCTCATCCATTCCATTGCATGCATGGATAAGGACCAGGGATATTTTGAACGAATCGACAGGACGAAAAGCCCTTGGAGGGCCTGCCCTGGAGGGAGGGGAGCACTATCGACCTCTCTCCAGTCAGGACCATCAGCTGACTGAGTACTCCCGTCCGGGAGCAGCTGTGAGGAGATCGGCCCGTAAAGAAAGGGTTTGTTCCAACATACTGTCCATAATTAGTAAGCGCTATACAGTTCGGAGCATGCGCGGTACAGCTTTTAATGCATTTGTTATAATAGCTAATAAAAGTTAAAATCAATAAGAGTTAATAAAGTAATATATAATAGATAAACTATAAATATAATTAAAATAATCAGTAAAAAAATCAGAATGCAAACGATGATTTATCGATTGATTTGTTGTAAAGTTCTTTATTTTTAAAGAAACGAAAAAAAAAATTAAGACATCTAGCCAAAAAGGAAAAACGAATATGGAATACTAGCGTTTACTCGCGGCTTCGCTCGCGTGGAATTTGGTCTGCCACATAAAGTTTCGTGACGGATCGTTTTAAATAAATAATTTAATTTTTTTTTAACTATAAGTTACTCGTACATCCAAAATTTCAGATTTCTAACTTCAAAACTGACGGATTCCATACAATCTTTGAACCGTTATTATATTAAGGGGGGACCCTTGGGGGTGAAATTATCCAAATTTCTTTCTTAAATTATACAAAGAGCCTATCTGCAAATTTCAAGATGATAAGTTCTTGATTTGCCTTTAATTATTTACTATAATGGATTCTCCACAGAACACAAAAAACTGTCTGGGGGGCACGTACCTCGTGCCCCCCCCCTAAATCTGTTGCTTATGTGTTATTATGACGTACAACCTATATTACTGTAAAGTTTCATCCGAATCCGTTCAGTAGTTATTGCGTGAAAGAGAGACAAACATACAAACTTTCGCATTTATAATATTAGTTGGATAGGTTCAGTACATTTTTGAAATTGTACTGTTTCTTAGACAACGGTTTTAAAGGAAGGTGATTTATTAGAGATCACGCTAAACCGCCAGATTTTCTCCAATTAAGGGTACCAAATATATACATAGGCCAGATGAGTTCCAGGATAGATCTATCTACCAAGGTCAGTAGAATCCCCACGGTTCAACAGAACAACTAATTAATCTGTCACAGCCGGATTTGAACCGAAACCTTCAGTGTAATAACTGATAACCTTACACACTGAGTTACTTCGTTCTAAGTTAGACGACAATGGTTGATGATACGCATGCGCATTTTTATTTTGATTCAACATCAGCTTTTAAATATTCTACAACTATTTTTTTCACATCAGATATTCTTTGGATATCGTCAACGCTTTTAAATGCTACTTAAACCTATTTGACCTATGGACTGGAAATGTGGGAGAGCGCAAAAAATCGAATAACAAACGTATTCAATCCAAAGCCCTGAGAACTATTTTTAATGCTCCTTATTATGTCTCCGATAAAATCCTCCGTATTGATCTCAACATTCCTTTCGTCCTCGACTAAATTTTCAAACTTTTATCAAAACCTTGCCTGTCATCCCAATCCCCTGGCTCAGTCACTATCCAGTTCCACTTATCTTTTATTTATTTTTTAATTTTATTATTATTATTATTAATTTTATTATTTTTTTTTATTGAATGATTGTATAGTTTTTATATAGTATATAGCTATTTAGCGCTAGTACTTATTGCCTGAAAGTGGCAGATTGTAATATTCCAATAAAGTGTTTATATACTTAACAAAAACAACAACTATAAATGCTACATGTAGCGGTGGGTTCGGAGGGTACCAGGTTCAATTAGGGGGTGCAGACTCTCCTGGGGGGCTCACCCAGCTTTTATAAACGTCTATAAATTATTCGAGAAAAACCATTGGCAGAGCGGGATCTTGGTAAATCACCTCCCTTCGCAACCTTCGTCGTAAAAACAGTACAGAATCTCTTTTCTTAATCCGAGACCCTTCAGGAGCTGTAAATTGTTTTTAATAACTGATTAAGAGATGTGAAGTGTTTAAGCACTATTGAACCTGCCGAGGTATTTTATTATTAATGGTTAAGTAAATTAATTAATGGTATAAAGCCTAATTGAAATTACTAAGCTGAACTATTTACCGCCTTAACCACGAAGGGGCGGGCCTTTATGGAACTTGCTAACTCCTGAGCTAATTGTTCTGGAAGATGTTTCATCGTGAAGAAGTATCTCGAGGTATGCCCAAGTTTATCGCTTGTACTTAATCATCGAGCTTAATTATTAACGTTAAATGTACAACATCCTACCTGAAGGAGTACCTAAATTTACTCGTTGTTTTATTAAATCACGATTATCAGAAACGCTTTTTAATTTAAAAAATCCCTGTACCTTTACAACACAATTGTTGTGGTATTGTGTAATGGGTTCAGCATATGGCAAATGCCGTTTCATTTTCAAGTGAAAGATTCTGGAGTGAGATGATTAGGACTCTCAAACGTTTCTTATCCTTTTTAAAGAGGATGATTTTCCATTTATGTTCGATTCACACCAGTTAACAGAATAATTAATAATTAGATGTGCCATTTGCGAGCCATAGAATTAGTAAAATTAATTGTTTGTTTTTTCAAAATGACACGTCCTATTTTCAGACTGTGGTGAACCAATACATTTTAACCATACACTGATATATTGATAGAGTTACCAGGCACGTATGGGCCCATTAGGATCTACAGATTCTGCTGGGGCTTATCCTACCTTTAAAGTGGGTACCCTTAAATGCGAGAAGAACCTGGCGATCGAGCCGGATCTCGGACTAATCTCCTCCTTGTCAACAATCGTCCTGGAAACAATACAGCTTCTACCATATGTGGATTGAAGGATCCTTGAGTGGTATTACAGAAACTAGTTAGGATTGGTTCAAACATGGTCTAATTGGAATGTGGAATTTTATAATTTTCTCAATTATTTCATTAACTCCATAAAATTACGTGATTAACTCATTTTATAGGTGAATTTTATAAATATTTCTTTATGATTTGTGATCTATGAATAGTGATTGATTTTTTTTGTTTTTACGTCCCCTCTGAAGGGCGTCATAACTAAGGATTTTTACTGCCTTTAAAAAATCTTAAGGCCTGGGAATTGTACACTGTTATGTTTACCACTAGACCACAGGGTTAAACAATTGTATAAAGTAGAGGTATATTTATATCTCTAATAATCTCTGTGATCACTACCGAATCCCTTGGACTGTAGGTTTTTTTATATCAATATTTACAGTATTTATTTCTTGTAATAAATAGTCATCCTGACGAATAAATTATTAATATTTGCTTGAAATAAATAAATAAATTAAAAAGAAATATTGTAAATTAGGGATATCCATGTACTTCCCTGTGATGATTATCCCGTCCCTTGGACCCTAGGTTTTTTTTCCAGCCGGACCCTAAAGCCCTTGAGAACCCACTAACAGAGCAGACCCGGGAGCATTTAGAGATTAAACCCTTTTAGCCTGGAGTGGGCTAACTCTGATAAATATTCAATGCGATCCCGAGGACTTCTGGAGTTCTGTTTAATATTGTCCTCCGTCCCCAAAGCTCTACCTGATTAGTACACGTGTATCAGGGGATCTGGTTTGATCAGCCAGGGGAATGCCAGGGGTCCAAGCCTTAAATTAATGAAGCTTACACGTTAGACTAAAATATCGTAATAATTTTCTCATTAGAAAAATGTTTAAAAATAGGCAAAATATACTTCTTTGCATTTGGGGATGATTTGGTATTCTTGCGTGAACAAACTGTAAAATTAAGTTTATTTTATATTTATTTTTCTTATGATGGTGATAATTTTTATTTTGAGGAGAAAAGATTTGTCCATGCCGGAATTCGAACCCGGTTTTGACCGCGTCTCTAGCGTGGTGCCCTAACCAACTGAGCTAACCTGGTTCTTAACACGGCCAGACAGAATTATAAATATAAAATAAATTATAATATAAAATTAACGTAAGTCAACGAGATCCTAATTAAAGTAATAATAAAAAATAATAATAACGATAAATAATAATAATTAATAAAAAATTATAAATCATATATATTGACGTAAGTCAACAAGATCCTAATTAAAGTAATTTTCCTAAGATCCTAGTTAAAGTAAAGTTATCGTTTTCTCATTCAATTAATTATTTTTTGGTAGTATTGCATGTTTTTTCTCTCAAAACGTATTATATTTTTGTTGAACAGTGTATATCAATCCGGTGTAAAACCTCCTATTAAGTAATTCTGTCGGTTTTTTTTTTTCGAGCGTTTATGCTTTAACTCATATAGCATCTACGAGAAGATGTAGTATTATCCTCATCATTTCTAATCTATATATTTATTTAATATTTTTATAACATAGAAATTTTATAAGTATTATAAATACCTGGAAAAAAAATCTCGTATATTGTAATAGTGTTAAAAGGGATTGTGCCGAAGTAAAGACTATATTCTTTTTTTACTTCACCTTTTAAAGAAACATACTCCTTGCAATATCTTCCCTAATGGGTTTTCTTTGTCGAAGGAACATTATAAATCATATATATTGACGTAAGTCAACAAGATCCTAATTAAAGTAATTTTCCTAAGATCCTAGTTAAAGTAAAGTTATCGTTTTCTCATTCAATTAATTATTTTTTGGTAGTATTGCATGTTTTTTCTCTCAAAACGTATTATATTTTTGTTGAACAGTGTATATCAATCCGGTGTAAAACCTCCTATTAAGTAATTCTGTCGGTTTTTTTTTTTCGAGCGTTTATGCTTTAACTCATATAGCATCTACGAGAAGATGTAGTATTATCCTCATCATTTCTAATCTATATATTTATTTAATATTTTTATAACATAGAAATTTTATAAGTATTATAAATACCTGGAAAAAAAATCTCGTATATTGTAATAGTGTTAAAAGGGATTGTGCCGAAGTAAAGACTATATTCTTTTTTTACTTCACCTTTTAAAGAAACATACTCCTTGCAATATCTTCCCTAATGGGTTTTCTTTGTCGAAGGAACATAGAATATTCAATATCCTGCAGCAGACGTCCTACATCAGACAGACTGCATTATTACCGAACAGCACACATGATCCCCCAACCAACTCCAATATGTAGCTATTACCAAACCATAAGTGTTGGTTAAAGTCATTTTCCAGATCAAAGAGGTAGAGAGTGGTCTTTAGGCGGTAGCAAGAAGGAAGGGGAACCAAGTCTGCAACCATGGCAACATCGAACACGCCGTACCCGGGTAACCTGGTACCATGGTCTCGGGTTTGGCGTAAATATTCAACATTACCGATTATTAACCGAGCGATAATAAAATCATATTTTATAACAATGATAATAATAATAAGAAAAGCAAAACCTTGACACTTAATATAAAAACAGATAAGGAAAATCTAAAGGAAGAGGAAAGGAAAATAATTAGGAAAACTCTGGAACCAAGATGGACCGAAGAAGAAATGAAAACTCACTAAAATCACAGAAAACATGGAAAACTGAAGAATATTCCAACATAGAGAAAGGTTTTCGCCTACTTCAACATTTACTGGACAAACGCTCTAAGCTCCCAATTAATTACAAAAGGCTCATTTACATGACAGTTATCAGACCTATTTGGACATACGGAGTTGAGGTTTGGGGCTCTACGAAACCAGCCAATTCATCTCCTATCCAATCCTTACAATCCAAAATCCTACGTGAAATCCTCAATGCTCCTTATTATGTCACAAACAAAATCATCCATCACGATCTTAATATCCCATATGTTACTGATTTGGCCCAAACTAGATACCTATCCTTCTATGAAAAGCTCCATATACACTTGAATCCGCTAGTCTCTCAACTTGTTTTCCATACTATTCCTGATAACCCTCCGAGGCGTCTGAAAAGAATATGACCTGGAGACCTTTTACTATAGAACTTAATTGGAGTGCTACCGATGGGTAGTTTCTCCACAACTTTTTTTTTTTCATGTCATTTGTTCATATTAGCAGATTTACTTGTTGTAATATTATTACGGTTGTAAATATCAATGAACTAATCTAAAAAAAAAAAAATGTAAAAACATAGAGATAGACATGAGGAAAAGGCGTCTTAAATTCTATGACCACATAATGAGGCTTCCCGATCACAGACATAAAAAAAAATGTGAAGTACGTATCATCCCTTGTTAATGGAAGAGAAAGGACCAAGAATATTAAGAAATACTTGGAAGTATCCAAAATTACTAATCAACACAAGAAACAATTTTATACCCAACGTTGAAAACTGGGAGGTTAAGCCAGAGACAAAAAACGCCAAGAATTGGAACAAAATAGAGCGAATAATGAGAAGGTGGTGGGAATAAAACAGTTTGGAAGAAAACAGTTAGGAAGCTTTAAAGTAATAATTAAAATAAAAATAATAATAATAATAACAATAAATAATAATAATTAATAAAAATAAATTATAAATAATATATTGACGTAAGTCAACAAGATCCTAATTAAAGTAATGTTCAATAAACATTCTTCCCCGTTTATGCATCGCTAATATTGCGAGAACAAGGGATATAGGATCGGTGAAGAGAACGGATTTGTCTGACTCGGATACGACCCCTGGTAGCTCAGTGGTTTAGAGCACTGCACTAGTGATGCAGACGACCATGGTTCGAATCTCGGCCAGGAAATATCTATTTATTTTTTTAACCTTCAAAATAAAAATGGTACTTTTCCAATCTAACGACGACCTACCCCAGCGCCCCAAGTGTCACTTTCGTTAACTACCTGCTACTGTTAGCGAAACCTTCCTTAGTCCTATGTTATTGTTTGTGTCTAGTGGACGTTTATTTGTTTTCATGTTAATTATACAATATGAGTTGGAATTTGATGAAGATTTTTCGCGAGGTGATTGATGAAAAGTCAGCTGTGGTATTTCTACAGGAGCGGAAGGTCATTCCCCGGAAAATGTGTTGTAGAAAGGGACATAATATGAAACTGCAACTGAATATTGTTCTTTTCAATGAACATTTTTTATAATTTTTGTAACATATTGTTCTTTTTAATTAATATTGTTTATAATTGTTGCTAGATATCGTTGTGTTTAATCAATACATATTGTTTATAATAAATGTTTTATTATATCTCATTATTTATTTTAATTTTAAATATTTCAATTTGAAACATAAATAATTATATTTAACTACAATGTGATGTTTTTTGGTTAATTGTTTTGATTGTTGTGTATATACGACACGGTTTTGATGTGATATTGTTATTTTTAATGAATTTTGTTTATAATAAATGTTATATTTTATCTTCTTATTTATTCAGTAGTTTATATATTTTAAATTTAAAGAGAAATTTTGATATACACCTAAAATATGATTTTTTTTTTGTATTTCTTTTATTTTTAGCTATTTTTCTTTTAAATTTGCCCGGGTAAATCGTTTCTCTTTAAAAGAAAAATAGCTAAAAATAACAGAAATACAAAAAAAAAATCATATTTTAGCTGTATATCATCTCCTATTTCATTTCCTAAGAATCCTCTTGTCTGTTTACTATTTCAAATATATTTCAGGCATCATAACCTGACAGGCTGCAAATAGTTGAGGTAAGTGCCAGAGGAGCGTGCTGGGGTAGGTCGTCGTTAGATTGGAAAAGTACCATAAAAATATTTAAAAATAAAAACTTTTTTTATATAATAATAATAATATTTAATAATAATTGAAATCATATTACTCTTGTTATAAAACTTTCAGATATACCTCTGGGTAAAAAAAAGTTTAATGCGAACTTATAATAACGTTAAATTTATAAATAAGTAATAGCCCTAGTGCCTATTGTACTTTATCTCCTCTCACCGATTTCGTATTTTCAGCTGGATCCATTATTCGAACAGCTGTTTTTTTTTTTCACCCTCTTGAAAGATCAATAACCGCCTGGAAGAGTTCTCAGAAGTAAAAGGAATTGCTATTAAGTTCCCTCTTGCATCTCCAGAAGTTCCTTAGGAACCGTAGCAGTCTCGAATCGTCTCTAGCTCGGCGAGAATCGACTCTGCGATATCTGAGCATACCTGGGTGTCATACCTCGTTACTTAAACTGGTTTTAGTTTATAACTTTTACATGAAGCCACTGATCATGTCTTAGGCCTATTCATTTATTTTTTTACAAGCGTATCGATTATTTATAAGAGAATATTTTATAAGAGAATATTTGGAATCGTATTTGATCGAGCTCATTCTGAGAAGGGGGGGGGGAGGACATGGGGAATGAAATATTAAATCAGTCAACTTGTAGATATCTAAATTATTGTATTGTTCTGTTAATTATCATTATGTTCTTGTTTTTAAAAAATGACTATTGCCTTTTTTAAAAATTATTATGTTCAATATGGCTCTGTTCCTTTTTTTAATTTACTACTGTATTATGCTACTAATACCATATTTTATTATGTTAATGATTCTATATTTTATTTTGTTATTAATTATATATTTTGTTGTTAATTGTATATTCTGTTATTAATTGTATATTTTGTTATTAATTGTATATTTTTATTGTAATTTATGTTGTATTGTTCGTACCTTTTATTAAATTGTGTTATTATTATTCACTTCTTATTATTATGATTAATAAAACGGTCCTTTGATTGTTATTATTGTGTTACTGTTAGTTATTTGAGGGATATAAAACCACGTTTATATGTTATACGTTTGTGGAATTCTAACGTAAAATTATTATAGGGGTTCGGAAATCCGAAGGGAGCCTGCAAAGAAATCTTCCCGTTTTTTTTTTTGGCTTTTTAAAATTATATTTATTGAAAGTTACAACTGTATACAGAATGCATCATGCAAATATAATGAAAGATAAATCATGTCCATAGACAAAGGCAAGTAGAAAAACTACTCAGTTGTAGTACTCAAATAAAAAGTTCAGCTCAGGATTATCAGGAATTGAAGAGGTTGCGAGGTTTGAAACTAGTGGGTTAGAGTGGAAATGAAGTTTGTCATGAAAAGATTGATATCGGATTCGGGATAAATCAGCAACAAACGGTTCATTAAGGTCATTGTGGATTACTTTGTTCGTAACAAAGTAAGGAGCATTGAGGATTTTACGAAAGATTTTGGATTGTAAGATTGCATACGAGAGGAATTCGATGCCTTAGTGGCGTCCCAAAGCTCTATTCCGTAAGTCCAGATGTGTCTAATGATTGTTATGTATATGCGTCTTTTGTTATTAATTGAGAGCTTAGAGTGTCGGTCTAGTAAATGTTGAAGTAGCCTGAAACGGCGATCTGTTTCTTGTCGTTTCAGTCTAGTATGAGCATTCCAAGTTAAGCCTTTGTCAAGGTGTAGCCCTGACCGGACCTGTTCTACAGGAATCAGTGGGATGTTATTAAATGATACTGGAGAAGAGGAAGTCATTGGTTTACGACGGACCCGTTTTTTCTAGAATCGGATGTATCCAAAACCACCTTTTTCTTCCCTCTTCTTTTTTGAGTTTTCTATTTTCTATATACATAGTGCGCAAGGATAATCTTTTTATTATGAGGATTCATGGCGAGGACGTCGTAGCTTAGAGGCAGAAAAATTTCAACTGAGCGCCACCTGGCTCTTGTCTCGACCGATAGTATTATATACCGTGCCATGCTTTCACGTTTTGTTACGTATAAAAAAGGTGTGTCAACAAGCGGCCTATTCATAAGTGTTCAGGCTTCAACGAAATTCGGGCAATGGAAGATTTTTTAACAGTGATCGGTTTGCTAATTGTATAGTTGTTTTTTAGTTATTATATTAGCCTATGTAATAAAAAATGTCTGTATTCTAAAAGAGTGGTTTTTCTGTTATGTTTTCATTATTATTATTTTGGCACTACGGTCCTACAAGAACCCGCGCCTCCATCTCCACAGCCAACCGATCTCTGCGATCCTGCGCTGTCCTCCAGCTTTGTACATCCAGCAGTTTCGAAGTCCCTCTTCGACATGGTCCAGCCATCTGATCCGAGGGCGTTGCTGCTTCGTTTTCCATCTGGTTTCTGATTAAGCATTCTCTTCGGCACCCTGTGGTCTGACATTCTCTCCACATGTATGTTTTCATAGTTTTCGTAACATTATTTTACAATAATCAGAATAAATATTTTATTGCTGGACTCCTGTGGTATAGTGGTTTGCATAAGAACATTCTTTGCACAAGATAACGGGTTCGCAGCCGTTTATAAGCGGGTGGTCCTAAATTTTTTAAAAGGGGAAAAACTGCTTGGTTTTGCCGTCTTTTGGAGGGGATGTAAAATTAAAGCTTTTAGTTAAAGATCCCTATCCCTATTCCTATCCTAATTATACCATGATAGTCAAAAATTTAGAGCTCTCACTGTAGCATCGTCCGAATGGCCATAACAGCATAAAGTGACTTTAAATAAATAAGCAAAGAAGTACGTACTTTTACAATAACCCATTTAACAGCATTATTGTAGATGTTCATTTAATGTGTTAGCGGTTGGAGATGGATCCTATGGGATCTAGGACTCTCCTGGGGCTCACCCAGCGCATATAAAGTGCATACCTACAAAATAAGGAGGGATATCTGGTGGTTGAGCATGATTTCAGAAAAACCTTTTTCCTGCACAACTGTTGTCCAAGAAATAATACTGTCTCTACCTTCTACTGATAACCTTCATGGACTGTAGGGTGGCGCAGTTACAGGACTACAGAAGGTGCAGATATAACTGAATAATCACTTAATCTTAGATATAAATTTACATGAATTATATTAAATATAAGTTAATACCTTATATGCAGCTGCAGGTTACAACTGCAGCTTTTGACAGAGCTTTCCTTATCCGATCCTCCTCCCTTTGGAACTCTATACCTCCTTCCATTCGTCGTTCCAATAATCTTCCAACCCTCAAATCCCGTATATTCCAGCACCTATTTTCCCTACAATTCCCAAAAAATCGAAAATAGTAGGGGATCAGTTTTGACTTAATGTTTATTCGATGAATGAATGATGTTTTTTTATTTATATTTTCAGTTCATATTTTTAAGCACTAATTTTAATTTTTCAAATTCATTAATCCTATCAACTATTTTTCTAACAGTCATTGTACACTATTGTTACTGTACAATAGTATTTCACTAATTTTAATTTTTCAAATTCATTAATCCTATCAACTATTTTTCAAACAATCATTGTACACTATTGTTACTGTACAATAGTATTTCTATTATTCACATTAGTTATTGTACATACAGTTCCATACTTTTCTTTAACATGTAACCTCTTTAAGTCCGTTATCATACATTTTATATCTTTATTTTACTAGTTTTTCTTAATTCTTCATGTTCCAATCTTTTTTGTATATGTTAATATTCTCATTTTGTATCTTTTGTTTACCTCCTCCTTTTTGATTTTCCTTTATATTATTTTTACTTTACTATCCTTTCTGTACATTTATTTTCTGTATTTTATTTTATATGCGTTATTTATAATTTATCATTTCTGCTCATTTTCTTTAATTTTATTAAATCTGTCTTACTTTATTATATCTGTCATTATTTTCATTTTCTTTTCATTATCATTAATTTTGTTATATCTGTCTTTATCTTAATTTTATTATATCTGTCACTATTTTAATTTCTTTTCATTATCATTAATTTTTTTTTAAATCTGTCTACATCTTAATTTTATTATATTCTGTCACTTTTTAATATTCGTTATCTTTCATCTTCATATCTGCCACTATTTTAATTTTCTACATTACTTGTCACCATATTATTGTTACTGTACATTTTTATATTTTTTGTTCTGTTTGTTTCTCTCTTATACCCCTGAAGATGACCTACACTGTAGGTCGAAACGTCGGCACATAATTATAAGTTTATTACTTATTCAGTGTTTTTTTTTTTACTGCACCCCCCAACTATATCCTTTACATTAGATGTTTTTTTATGTTCATTTGTGTTTATTATTTTGTATTCATATATATGAGTGCGTGGAATTTAAACCACGTACAAATGTATTATTAATGTCATATAGATTGGTATTAAAAAGGACAAAAAGGGATTAAATGTAAATCTCGGATAATATTGTTTAATTTTTCTTCACTTTTTGTTTTTTCTTGGCATAAATTTGATATATACGTGACCATAAATTTGTTTCTCTTATATAATTATTGTAAAGTTATTTTATTTTTTTTACTTTCTTTTCTTCAATATGTTTTTAAAATACTGTTGTTGTAGGTAATTCACATTTTTTTATTTGTTCATTTTTTTATTCGTTCTCACTTATTAAATTACTCGTAATAATTAATCAAATGTAATTATTTTACACTCTAAGACATAATAGCTTACAATGCCTGTATTGTTATTCTATAGGGACTCGTTCCAGAATAAATAAAGACATTATTATTATTATTATTATATTTCGATGGTAGTCGAGTTGGCGTCATGACTCTCAAGATACAAGTGGACTTATTGCCAACAACTTAGGAAGCCTCCTACAGTTGTTTTTTAAACAGATGAAAACAAATGATCTATCAATTATATGATAAATCGAACGGTATAATATTTAACAGCCTGTTTAATTCTTTCTTTTTTATTTTCTCTTGTTTTTAATTTATTGACGCAGTGTTTGAATAATTTGCAATGCAGATCAGCTTTGGCTTTCCATGCGTTGCTTGTTTCGGCTCAACAGCTGCTTTGACTTAATGGTCTTTCTATGGCAATTTGTCCTTTATTGAATTATTGTCGTCATTAATTATTGTAATTGTAGGGGATTATAAAGCAAACCATAAAGGTCTTGGATTCAGTATTTGGGAGAGACTGCGCTGTTTCTTAGACAACGGTTGTGTATGGAGGTTTTGTGAGAATGACTAGGTTATGTTCCCATGTGACTACTTTAATAATATATTATTATTGCCGTATTAAATTATTAAGTATTTTATTATAAATTACTAAATAACCAAACCTCATTTTCCGCTCTTTTTTCATTACCCGTCAAATTTAATATTTTACATCATATTTTCATGTTATACGCCGTTGTATCTACAACCCCGGTGAATAAGTGATTAAGTCTAATTTTCTTCATAATGAGTTTCTTGTACTGAGGGTAGCTTAATCGTGTTTTTTTCATAGTCAATAAGGTGGTAAGTCAGGCATTGACTTGAAAAGGAATTATTGCTTTTATTACAACTCCATTTCAAGCCAAAAAATACGAGAATGATACGATTCCTGTTATAGGAAAGCAATTAACTAACTCTAGACAAAATCCGACTTATTCACCCGGGCTGTATATCTTAACAAATTTATAACACGTCAGAAATTTTTTTAATATAATAAAGAGAAACTTTTTGTACTTCACAAACGCCAGTTAACAATCTTCTACCAAAGGATTTGGAATATATTTACTTACAAAAAAGAAAAATGAAAACAAATAAATAATGCATAGTACAATATACATGAATAAATAGAAAGAAAATATACATCATATACCTGCAATAAAGCAAAATCTTAGAAATCAATAAGTACTCAGGAATTCCTTTAGTTCAATATACTAATTAGTTGTTCAATTTAGTGTATTTGATTTATACATTCTGTCCATTTTCAAGTGTGAACATACTACAATAGCTCTGAAGAAGACTTGCAGTGATTGGAGGATAAGGTCTTAGTGTTGAAATCGATAAGTCCTGCTTCTCCAAAAGGAAATACAATGTAGGGAGGATATACCCGCAGGAATGGGTGTTCGGAGGCGTGTGCAGGGAAACTAGGGAGTGTTTTCTATATTCTGTCCCATCTAGAACAGCTGAAATGCTGACTTCTTGCATTAAAGCTGCAATACGACCTGGGACAACAACATATTCTGATTGGGGGAAGGCCTATAAGGGAATAAAGCGAATTGAAGGCATGAGGTATAAACATTACGTTGTTAACCATTAAAAAAATTTCGTTGACTTGAACAGATCATACAGAAGGTGGAACCACTTTGGGCTTCATTCGAACGAAGAAACAAAAAAGAATGTGGAATGAGTAGAAACATGTTAGATTCATATTTATGCGAATTCATATGGAGGAGAAGGTACGAGAAAGGAAGTTTTGTTTGCTAAGATTTTAGAAAACAGTTAAAATAACAAATAACAATTATATATAACTTTCTACCGATTACAAGTAAATAATACCTTTTATTGTTAAGTGATTTTTCTATCAACTATTGTTACTTATTAAGTAGAACATTCTTATATCCGCTTATTCACAGGGACTGTAGGTATATTTTATTAAAGACTATAATACATACATAAAAATATTATCTTAATAGTTAACTGATTTGGATAAACATACAATTATCATTATTTATATCACTAACTCAGGTACATACAGAATACCATAAATAAAAATTAATTCAGTGAATCACAGTTCATTAAAAGGCCACAGAGTGTAGAACCGCCAGTTACCTGTTGCATTTAGCTGGCAGTGATTGGATCAACCGCACACTTCACCTGTAATTCAATATCGATAGTAAATCTCGATTCTGTTATCTAGATCTTAATGAGTCCCTTTAGTGATTACCTTCATTACTACCTTACGGACCTCCCCTTCCTGTAAAATTTCCTACCTGTTTACCATAATTATGCTTTTGTAGTATTATTAGCAACAACAGGTTGATTTCCACTATGGGCTGTATATTACGATTAACATACAACATAATTACAATACGATTGGAAAAATTACAAAGCCTTTATAAAAGACTAGTAAAAAGATAGTAACAAGTTAGCATTTCGTCAATTGAGACATTAGAAAATATACCAAAATAAAATTTACATCAATGAATATTGTTACGGGCTACTGGGTATTAAAATGAATTAAACAATTCCTTAATTAAAGATACTAATATTTATCAACAAAATGATAAAAAGGATACAATTAAAATATTAACAATTAAATTATTGAACTAATATAAATTTATAATAACAATTTTCTAAATATTTATTATCTAGACCTAACTCCTATTTAATCATTACAATAATATAAGATATTACTAATTCTAGGTAGCTTAACTAGTTACAATAGTTTCTATGAATATTATAAAATTACACTACAATTTATAACTAATAATTAACACTTACAGTTCACTAGTCCACCGATCGTAAGATTCTTCAAGTATGACAAACTGACACACAGAAACAAACAGAAACAGTTTATTACACTCGCGAGACTGTCACAGTTCACTGATACACTTATTACACGGGCCGGTTCAACACTGACTAGTTTATCACACTGACACTCACTTATCACAGATCTTGCGTGGTCTACTCTCAGGCTAAGACTGACTGGCTCGAGGTGAGAGAAGTATTTAAGTAGGCAAGGCCGAACATTCTAGAACACGGAGGGGCCAGACAATTCTGGAATATTCTTAATCCTTTTCCGACAAAAGGAGACGATCTAGAACGGTCCTAATCCTATTTTAACGTCTCCCGCTGACGGACTTAGCCGCTAATCCCCCGCTTCCGCCTTCCTTTGTGCGGCCGTAACACTATCAAATGCAGCAAATCTCAAATTCTGGGTTCAAATCGGCAGATAGGTTATTATCTTTCCTAGACGATACGGACGTGATCTAGAACAAATCCGCTGTCCAGGAAACAGTACAGTCTCTACCATGTACTGAACCTCAGACCATGTACTGAATCCAAGACTCTTCAGGAGTTAAAGTTGTACAGGTTAGTTAGTTGACTGCATAAAAGGAAGTAAAAATATCTGATTTAGTTTGAATTTTTATTAAAATTATTATTCTTTTTTTTTTAGTTAATTTCAAAATTACCTTTAATTTAAAGTTTTAAGCCTGTATTGCTTCACACAATTAATAAACTTTCTGGTTACACTAAACCTGCTAATCTATCTGAGACAGCTCAAGTTTTTCTCTAATTATCCTAATTCCAAGTTTATCCTTCTTCTAATTGATAATGCAAAAAAACTCTGCAAGTTTCGAAGCTAAATAAGAAGGGTCCTTAATCATAGGACTAACCCTCTGCAATTAAATGAGCGAAATGTTTTTCTCCCAAGACCTCTTCGACAAGGAGCGACCCTCCCGAAGTAGAGGCACCCCGGGGTATTGATCGTCCTGGGGAGCTCGAGTGCACCTGCACCGTGTCTTAGCCGTCGCGATGATGGTAATTGATGATGCTGAGTCTGCAACTGTCGGATTAGCGAAGGGTACGTAAGAAGGATGAGGTTAATGATGATGAGGTACGGCCATATGGGCGTGTTAGTGATGATGTGGGAAGGCATCCTTAATTAACCAAGGATGTCTTTCTAAGATCCTTTCTCTTTGTTTTGATAAAGAACAAAATAATTGAAGCAGAATAAAATACTATTTTATATGAATTTTAACAGAGAGAGCTCATTGTATAGAGCATTAAGCTTATATTTTTGACACGAGGATGTGAAGAACCTCATTGGATTCATCTAGCCTCTTTAAATTTGGTACCTCTATAGTTAATTAGGGAAACATTTGGCTGTTAAGTGCGGAATTACCTCAACCTCAGATTCAGAAACAGTACAGTCTCTACCCTGCACTGTACCCAAGAACCTCTGTAGGTTGTAATGGCACAGATTTTATTATTTTAATCAACACTCCGGCAATCGAACGTCCTAAAAATCCTTTTCCACACGTACAACGAGGAATAAGTATTTATTTTTTGAAATACTGTGCCACCTATCAGGTATTTATTAATGTTAGGCTTGTTGGGTCAAAACTTCATTAATAGTTTTCTTCAACTTCGTCTCAACTATTTATTTGTTAATTCATATTAACTTTTTTTTAAATTTTATTTATTGATATTCACAAGTATTACAATAATGCTATTCGGAGATACTACACAGGGAGTGCTAAAATTTGTCTGTCCAGGCATAATTAAGATAGGGATCTTTAGCCTTAAAACCTTAGGGCTATCTTCTGGGTTCCGAATCCACCATCTTGGGCATTTTATCTTATGCTAACCACTACAGCACAGGTGGTCCTTAACCTATAATTTTTTGCCTACTCTTCCTCTTTGATTTCTAATATCGATTTCTTGGCTATCGAATGGAAAAATTAATCTTAGAGTATCATGTACAAAACCCCAGTTATACTATCTTCAATAATAATAGATCTATAAATTTGAGCTATAGGTAGATGTGTAGAAATATTAATTTTGAAGGTGAAAACCATTTTATAAATAACTAGCATTTTTCTCGCGGCTTCGCTCGCGTGGAATTTGGTCTGCCACATGAAGTTTCGTGACAGATCATTTTAAATAAATATATATTTTTTTTTAACTATAAGTTACTCGTACATCCAAAATTTCAGATGTCTAACTTCAAAACTGACGGATTCCATCCAATCTTCGAACCCCTATTATATTAAGGGGGAAACCCTTGGGAGGTGGAATTATCCAAATTTCATTTTTGAATTATACAAAGAGCCTATCTGCAAATTTCAAGATGATATGTTCCTGATTTTCCTTTCATTATGTACTATAATGGATTCTCCACAGAACACAAAAAAAAATTTGGCACGTGCCCCCCTAAATCTTTCGCTTATATAATATTAGTAGGATAGTAGGATATCAAAACAATAGGTTCACTCATGTTCTTTCTGTTATTTTAAGAACTATCATCATGTGATTTGCCTTTAATTATATACTATAATAGATTCTCCACAGTACCGAAAAAACTGTCGGGGGGGGCCCTTACCCCGGCCCCCCCCCATAAATCCACCCTTGCTGTAGCCTATGTGGTATTCTGATGTATAACCTATATCACGGTAAAGTTTCATCCAAATCCGTTCAGTAGTTTTTGCGTGAAAGAGAGACAAACATACAAACTTTCGCATTTATAATATTAAGTAGCATATCAAAACAATAGTTTCACTCATGTTCTTTTTGTTATTTTAACAACTATTATCATGTGATTTGCCTTTAATTATGTACTATAATAGATTCTCCACAGTACCTAAAATACTGTCGGGGGGCCCTTGCCCCCGTGGCCCCCCCATAAATCCTCCCACCGCGACCGAACTCCCTTACTACCTCCTAGAGACCAAGGGGTATTTATCACCCCTAAGGGTAGTTGATTGGAGTTGGTGGTGATAGAGAAAACTGTGTCTTCACGTACCAACAAAGCATTTTATAATATATATTAGATTTTTTATTAATTGCTTTAATTTTTAAATATTTTTATTTTGATGAGATAAGATTTTAGAAGAGAAAATATGACGTAAATCAACAAAATCCTAATTAAAGTAATGTTCAATGAACATTCTTCCTCGTGTATACATCGCAAAAATTGCGAGAACACGTGAAGGACGGATTTGTCCTGACTGTGAGGCGACCCTTGGTAGCTCAAATGGTAAGAGCGCTGTCACGGAGGGACGGACGACCCGGGTTCGAATCCCGGCCGGGACAAATCTTTTCTCTTCAAAATAAAAAAATATTTATTAATAATTGTTTATTCTTTTGTTTCAGGTGAGTGGAATGCTTTTGGCTATCGAGTATAGTTTTAGGTAAGTTAATCAAAAATGGATTACATTTGTATTATACTTTTAGCTGATTTATTAGTTCATGGATAATCCACCAAAGGAATAATAGTGATAAATAATGTTTAATATTATCTAATTTGTGGAATAATCCAAACTCCGATGTGGAATTCCTTCTAGATAAATCATAATCGCCTGAAGGTTTAATTTAAGGGATATCATAAATTATTAAATAAATTAAAATAATAATAATCCTTCGGAGATATGTTAATCCTCTCGACCTCACAACAGCAGATGGCAGCTAAAATTAATCCTCGATAAATCCTCCTGAATATGCATTTATTTTTTAGAATTAGTGTCTAGCGATATAAGTAAGTTCCCATTTAATGAAATTTTTAAACAATTGAGAAGTATTGAGTTTGGAGGATGTGAAAAAAAAAAAAAAAAAGTACTGTAATATATATATTTTTATGAAATGTAAGACATAATTTTAATGATTGAAGTGAGTTGGACAATATTTAGTTTATCCGCAAGGTTTTTCTATCATCATATCATCATACCTAAGTAAAAATTAAAAAAAATAAGAACAGACCAATAATCCAGCACTCTACTTACAGAGTTATCCCTCTCGAAAAGCACGTATTTTTACGAATTATGTAAACTTTATTTAAAATGATTTCTTTATGATGGATTGAATTGGTGAGGGGATGCAGTCAAAGATTACACAAAATAAGCAAAAATTATTTTTTAATTGTGCCAACGATGGAGGCCATCTTCAAGGCAAACAGCGGGTGTAGTGGCTTGTCAAACTAACCCTTGTCAGCACTATCAGCATAAAAGATTGTGATGATGATCAAATATGGATTTCGAATCACGCTATTTTCGGGTAATTTCTTTTATGAGTTTTTTTTTTTTTAATTTATTTATTGATATTTACAACTGTATTACAATTATACAACAAGTAAATAGAATGCGTGTTACATAATGACATGAGAATGACAAGTAGAGAAACTACCCACTGGTAGTACTCAAATCAAAGTTCAATAAGAAGGTCACGTGGCCATCTTCTTTTCAGACGCCTCGGAGGATTATCGGGAATTGAAGAGGAAGCTAGGTTTGAAACTAGAGGGTTTGAGTGGGAATGAAGTTTGCTATGAAAGGATAGATACCGGGTTCGGGCCAAATCAGCAACAAAAGGGACATTAAGGTCGTTATGGATGACTTTATTCTTAACAAAATAAGGAGCATTGAGGATTTTACGAAGGATTTTGGATTGTAGGGATTGGATACGAGAGGAATTCGATGGCTTAGTGGAGCCCCATAGCTCTACTCCGTAAGTCCAAATAGGTCGTATGATGGTCATGTAGATGAGTCTTTTGTAGTTAATTGGGAGCTTAGAGCGTTTGTCTAGTAAGTATTGAAGTAGCCTGAAACGTCGAGCGGTTTCCTGTCTTTTCAGTCTTGTATGAGGATTCCAGGTTAATCGTTTGTCGAGGTGCAACCCTAAGTATCGGATCTGTTCTACAGGCACCAGTGGGATATTATTAAAGGATACTGTAGGGCAGGAAGTAATTGGTTTACGACGTAAGGTAATAGTGATTTGATGCGATTTTTTAGAATTTATTTTAATTTTCCAGTTTTGAAACCATTCTTCAAGATCAGTGATATGGGATTGGAGGCTTTCGGATGCAATAACTGGATTGGTGTTGACTGATAATACACATGTATCATCAGCATACGTGGTAAGGATAGTATTAGGATGAGTTGGGATGTCAGCTGTATAAACTGTATAAAGGATACTACCTTGAGGATTTTATGAGTTTAAACTTGATCACACGGCAGGCGACAAGATACTTTACCACAACGTACTTCATCGGTATTGACACAGTGCAACAAAAACTTATCAAAAAACCACCTGGATTGGTGAATCTTCAGGGAAAATAGCAGAGGCCTCGGCTGTGGTGTCTTGTCGAACTAACAACTTTCAACTGACCGTATCTTGTATGTAATCGTAGGCCGAAACGTCAGCACAATTAAAAAATAAGTTCTGCTTATTCTGTGCTATCTTTGACCCCAACCCCTAACCAATTCAATCCAGTCAACTATTTTCCACACAAATAAGAATTCTTTAGTCAGAAATTGTTCTTACTTATCCATAGTCTTTGGTTCGGAATATTGTAAGGACCTATTTGTTTCCAGGCCAACGGCTGTGCAGAGAGTTGATTACAAAAGATCTCAATTTTTTATAAAGGCTAGGTAAACCCAAGGAACGTCTCCAGGTCACACATTGTCGTTTCGTAGCTTCTAAAAGTACCTCACTTTAGCATCCGATACTTTAGAGTAACTTACTACTTTTTGGCTGCAGAAAGTTTCGACCTATGTTTTAGATCACGACAACTAAAGAAAATCTTCAATTGGGACTTTTTTTTTTATCAATTTATTAGTAGTTACTCCGTTGTTATTGGTCTTAACTTGACTAATGCGTCGTGTCCAACGCAAGAAGATTTGGGTCTGTTTCGGAAAACGCACGCAAATTATTTTTTAAATATCTGTTATTTATGTTATTAAATAAAATACTCATAATAAAACATGTGTATATTTATAAATAACCTCAAAAACAAAACAATTGCCATTAAATTTGTGGATAATCAGAAATGCTTTCTAAAATCATGGTAAACAAACGAAGACAAAAGACTCATACACATGACAATCATCAGACCCATCTGGACTTACGGAATAGAGCTTTGGGGCTCCACTAAACCATCGAATTCCTCTCGTGTTAAATCCTTACAATCCAAAATCCTTAAAATCCTCAATGCTCCTTACTTTGTTACGAACAATGTAATCCATAATGACCTTAATGTCCCATTGATGATTAGGCACGAACCCGATATCAATCTTTTCATGACGAATTTCATTCCCACTCAAACTCACTTGTGTTTCAAACCTCTTCAATACCTGTTAATCCTCTGAGGTTTCTGAAAAGAAGATGGTCTCGTGATCTTCTAAGTTGAAGTTTTTATTTAAGTGCTACCACTGGGTAGTTTCTCTACTTGCTTTTTCATGCCAATGTATACATTCATTATATTTACTTGGTGTATTCAGTTATGCAGTTGTAGATTTCATTAAATAATTTTTAAAAAAAAAGGTTTTTTCTTTTTTTAAACTGGATTTATCCTTCCATTTATTTTGGGTAAGAGATAATAAAAACCATTTTCCAGTTATTGTTTTATTCAGTTATTATCACTCCTTAGAAACGTTTCGACACTATGGTGTCATTTTCAATCCTTTCTTCTCTTGCATTTTTTAACTTTAAATAAATAAATTAACAATAATCACAATACTATAAATAATTTAACATAAATGTCCAAAGATAACATACTATAAGTATAAATACCTGAAAAGTCATAATTTTAAAAATTCCTAGGAGATCACTGGTCCTCCATGGTCAATAAATTATTGATGTGCTGTTTGAACATAATTTGTTATATTATAATAAAGTCTAATGACTCATAGAAATGAGAAAAAGGTCCGATGGTTCAAAGATCAAAGTGTGGTTTTGTAATGCAATATTATTTATTGACCATGAAGGACCAGTGATCTCCTGGGAATTTTTAAAATTATGACTTTCCAGGTATTTATACTTATAGTATGTTATCTTTGGACATTTATGTTAAATTATTTATAGTATTGTGATTATTGTTAATTTATTTATTTAAAGTTAAAAAATGCAAGAGAAGAAAGAATTGAAAATGACACCATAGTGTCGAAACGTTTCTAAGGAGTGATAATAACAGAATAAAACAATAACTGGAAAATGGTTTTTATTATCTCTTACCCAAAAAAAAAGAAAGGGTTATAGTGATACAGGCTTTTAATAGTGACCTACAATTTAAATTAGAACTAA
Source organism: Arma custos (assembly GCA_037127475.1). Taxonomy (NCBI): domain Eukaryota; kingdom Metazoa; phylum Arthropoda; class Insecta; order Hemiptera; family Pentatomidae; genus Arma; species Arma custos. Next base: position 12,077,344 of record CM073760.1, on the reverse strand, counting down.
ACTAAATGTGAAATTTTAAATCATAATGCTTAGAAAACATGATTAATCCCAATAAAACAATTATTAGATCAGATAAAATAATTTTCTTTGTTCGGAAAAAATGACGCAGATAATCTAATCGGTTGGATTAAGATGAATAAGTAAATATAAATATCGCCGGATCATCCGCGCGTGTAGCATAAATATAAAACGAATTAAACACCAACACAAACAGATATTAGATATTGCAATAACATATTATTTCCATTAAGGAAAATGTAGTAATTGCACCTGCGGAGGGTCAACCTGACGATTAATTAGCGGCTAATCAAACGAGTGGATTCGTTAATTATAATTGTAATTGTGATTGTTTGTGCATAACGGTCATAATGGTGCATAACAGACATTAAAGGAATATGTAATACGCTTTATAGGCTTGAAGGTTAGCAAGGAAATTCGCGCTTTGAAATTATACGCGAACACCTGCGATGTTTGTAATATAAAGAATGATGAAGCTGATACATCAATACTTGCCATGCAGTGAATTGATGTATCAGCTTCATGTATGTTCGCCCCCTATCAGTTTCATGATGTTCGCCCCCTATGTAACGTATCTAAGGGAGCGAGGCAGCTCGGAGTGTAGAGTTCGGAGTTACTGTGATGAACTTACCGGGTTCAAAACATGGCCCCCAGATTGAAGGGTACTTGTGTCTTAACGCAGCCCTGGTTACTTTTCCCTGCTTGTTCGCATGCGCGAGCAGTTACATTTTGTAACGGTTACATTTCTAACAGCTGATTTGTTCTATGTTTCATCTTGCTTACTGTGTTTTAATTATTGCTGATTTATTGTTGTTTGTTGTTCGTTATTTGTTCTTTATTCTTCGTTATAGATTATTCGTCGTTATTATTTTAGTTAGTTATTTAATTGGTGTAAAATGATGCGTATTTGGGATTTGCCTTCAACAGAAGAACAAGCTATACATTTTTTGCAGGAGCGTAATATTTTACCAAAACAAAGAAAATGTAGCAATTCCCATCAAATGAAATTGTATTGTGGTGAAAGGTTTTTTTGGAAATCAATCATATTTATGCGAGTTCGTATGGCGACAGCATCAGTCAAAACAAAATACAGACTGTTTTGAATCTATATTGAAGTCTATTTCGACGCATTTTACACCTAAATGCGATTAAATTTTTATTATTTGTATTTTGTAATTGTTCATTCTTCTTTAATTAATTGTTCCTCATATATTACATTTTTCAATTTTTTTTTTACATTTTTTTATCAATTTCAACTGGACTCAATCATGTAATATATTCTTTAAATAGGAGAACAAAAAACCTATTTCCAGTAAAAAAAACTTTTATTCTTTATTTTCGAGATACGTTTCGGCCTAGGCCATTCTCAATCTTCTATTCTAATTGTTTCATTTTTTTTATTACTTATTGTATGGTTAACAATTTGACCATAAGTCATTCATCTGTAAAAACATGCATAAATTCTATAATTATTACAATATAAATAATTCAATATTTATCTATTGAATTATTTAATTTGAGAGTTGTTTATGTATAATATTAAATATTATTTTATTTAAATAATTTCAAAATTAATATGAAAGATCATAATATACTAAGATCAAAGGTTGACTTATTATTAAATGACTATAGAGGATATGGTTCCCTCTGAATTTGAAAAAAAGTTTAAATGGAATAAAACAACTTATATTGAGGTATGCTTTATTTTTAGGTTACTTGTTGGACAATAGAAATATTTTATATACAGTTTTATTTATTGAATTATTTATATTGTTACAATTATAGAATTTATGCATGTTTTTACAGATGAATGACTTATGGTCAAATTGTTAACCATATAATAAGTAATAAAAAAAATGAAACAATTAGAATAGAAGATTGAGAATGGCCTAGGCCAAAACGTATCTCGAAAATAAAGAATAAAAGTTTTTTTTACTGGAAATAGGTTTTTTGTTCTCCTATTTTTTTTTACATAATTTTTCATTACTTTTATTTCTTAATTGTTCATAATTTATTATTATTATTTTCCATTGGTCAATAAATTCTTTTGATTTGTAATTGTTCATCATTTTTCCACCCCAATAAATCGAAGGTAACTGTTAGAAATGTAACCGTTACAAAATGTAACTGCTCGCGCATGCGAACAAGCAGAGAAAAGTAACCACAAGTACCGATTAAAGCATTTACGGAGGACCTAAAGATCAACCGGGACTCACCCAGCCTTTATTAAGTCGGTACCCTCAATTAGGGGGAAAAGCCTGGAGGTTGAGTGTGATACAGGACAACTCACCTCTCTGCACATTCGTTGTCTCTACCATTTACTGAACCCAAGACCTTTCGTGTGTTGTAATGGTGCAGATGTTTCTTTAGTCTAAGAATACTTAAATTTCTTAATGTTTTTATTATTATTTAATGAAATTTACAACTGTGATATTAAATACAAGTATGAATGGTATAAATGATACATATTCACACGAATAAAGACAAGTAGAGAAACTCAAATAACAAGCTCAACTTAAAAGGTCACGAGACAATCTTCTTTTCAGACGCCTCGGAGGATTATCAGGAATTGAAGAGGTTGCTAGGTTTGAAACAAGTGGGTTAGAGTGGGAATGAAGTTTGTCGGTCCAAATCAGCAATAAATGGGAAATTAAGATCATTATGGATTACTTTGTTCGTAACAAAGTAAGGAGCATTGAGGATTTTACGAAGGATTTTGGATTGTAAGGATGGAATACGAGGAGAGTCGATGTCTTAGTGGAGCCTCAAAGCTGAAGCCCGTAAGTCCAGATGGTTTTAACGACTGCCATGTATATGGTTCTTTTGTAATTAATTGGGGGCTTAGAGCGTTTATCTAGTAAATGTTGAAATAGCCTGAAACGGCTTGTTACGCAAGCATATGTATTGCGTTTGTGGAGTTAAAAAAGTTTTTATATTTAAAAAAAAATCCGGCATATTAACTTTATGGATATATTATTTGGAATAAACAAAACAAAGTGTGGTATAAATCGGTATCGAATTACTAAAAATATTAATAAAACTATCAACCTTCCAAATTTTTTATGTAGGTGTGAAACATTACCTTTAACTAAAAAAATATCAACAACGTCTTAAAGTATTCGAAAATAAGATTTGGAATCGAATATTCGATCCAAAGATGCATGAGTCTACTTGAGAATCTAGGAGTCTGCATTACAGTGAGTTGTAGAACATGCAGTCGGTTATTGTAATTCAAGTGAGAGTGCCGCGATGGTTGAGATGGCTTCTAAAGTTGTTGAGATTATTGTAACAAATTCCTTAACAGTTAATTAGAGCTTACCAACCGGTAAACGTCTTAGGGATATGCCGAAGTGAAGGTGGGAAGATTACAACAATTATAACTGTTGTACTTGGCTTCGGGTTTGGGTCGTAATCCAAGGAAGTTTTCGCTAAGGATATTGATATTATTATTTATTAAAACTAGTCTTTTAAAAGTTTTTTATTCGACTTTAGTGCAAATTGAACTTCCAGGAAAGTTTTCCAGAGACTAACTACTTAATTGTATCAACTGATGGCCGAGTCATTGAGTTAAAGAAAGGTGAAGGATTCTTCCCCGTAATTCTTTTGTTAACAATTCTTGCTACAGCTGCGTCAGTTCTTGTTTGGATAATGTCATAGTTCAACATTTCCAGAATGATGCATTGTTTCTGAAAACTGCATAGCACATTAGTTCGGGTTGGATTTGTTAGCGATAAATGATGTTAATATTTAAGGAAATGTGTTAATAAATACTTACTATAATTTTTTATCTTAACGTCTTTTTTATCGATACGTATTAGGTTGAGCATGTAAAAGTGCCTGCGAAGGTTCGGGTCCGATATTAGTCTGAATTAAAATATTATTTCTACATAAACCTGTACCGCGGCAACTCGTGAAGGGTCTTGATTTCTGTACATGATATGGACTAAACAGTTTTTAGGTTGTGTGAGATGATTTGTCCGGGATCCGCTTTACTTCCTGTCTTTTCCACTATGTAGTATACCCTCTTTATAGAGGCTGGGAGTACATTACATGGTAGAGACTGTACTGTTTCTGGGACAACGGTTGTGCAGGCATGTGATTTGTCCTAGATCACGCTAGACTACCAGATTTTCCCCGCTTATTTTGGGTACCCACTTTATAGAGCCTGTGTGCGCCAAAGGAGGTTCTCTAAAATCCACAGGGTTCTTCCGTGGCTGTTTATAAATTAAATAATTTATATGCCACAGCCGGATTCGAAACCAGAACCAGCATTACATACTTCATAATTTACACTACTAGCATACTTCGCTAAACCAGTGCGAGTTGAAAGTAATATAGATTTTCCTGTACCAATACTACCCGTGAAGGGCTTGGGGTTCATTACATGGTAGAGACTGTAATATTTCTTGGCGAACAGTTGTGAAGGTAGGTGATTTGTCCACCCAGGACCTTTGGCACGGCAACTCAGCGCTGTACCATTGAGCCTCTCCGCTCCCTATAATACAAACTTTAAGCAGTAAGTATCAATTGTTCCTATAATTACGAATTTTATAGTTCTAGTTATAGATGTATACAAATACATCATTTAACATGAATGCCGCTAGATACTGCGGAGCCGTTGGTAAGCAGAACCACTCTGAGATTATATTCTGTAATATTATTTATAAGGTTGGCGAATATATAGTAAATTCTTAATTTTTTTATTTAATTAAGAATTCTAAAATCGAGGAATTCTAATTTTAAATGAACAGCTGACAATTGAAAGAGTTCAAGGACTGGCATAGTCACATGTTACGTATATAACCTCTCCTTACCTTGGAGTTGCCCCTTCCTACGTCGCAACCTACACGAAGCACAATTTACGTGGGAATAAACTTCCTCACTATTGTATTCCTCGCTTGTTACTAATTGTGGGTAATATAAATTATACACTTTACAGGATTGCATCGAACCCACGTATTATGCGTCCTTGAACGAAGAAGGAAATTGGTCTATTATAACAGCTGATACTGTTACGTGGATTCTTTTGTTAGTGGATGAAAATTCGATAATATTATCGCATGTGTAGGGCACTTAGCTGGGGCTCTATTAGAGAGCGGTTGTTACAGATGAAGTATTTATTCTGCCGAGGATGGACCCTGTGGGATCTGGTGAAGTTAAGTGGATTTCCAGGGGGGGCACGGGGGCACGTGCCCCCCCAGACAGGTTTTTCTATATTTTGGAGGATCCATTATAGTACATAATTATAGGCAAATCACACGATCATAGTTGTGAGAACATGAGTGAATCTATTGTTTTGATATTTTAATAAACCTTAGAAATATTTCAATGTACTAAGCCCAAGATAGCAGGTTCGTAGCTCGGTAGATGGTCCTTAGTTACGCCGTCCTTCGGAAGGGACGTTAAACGGGGGTCCCGAGCCTATACGATGTCAGGTACTCGTTAAAATCCCTATCCTAATTAAACCTGGATAGGCAAAATTTAGAGCTCCCACTGTAGCATTGTCCGATTAGCTATAGCAGCATAAAGTGACTTTAAATGAACAAACAAACAAACAAATATTTCTATGGATACTACAAGTTTATTTCTAAGTTATTGTTGGTTTTTTTCCCGTCTGGCCGTTGTGCCCCCCCAGAAAAAAATCCTGGATCCACCCTTGGTGGGTATAACCCCAGCATCAGTAAAGTGGGGAAAAACCAAATGGTTGAATCTCTATCCTTATGGAAAATAATCTATTTGTAATAAAATTGGCTTAGAAACAATAAAACCATTAGCATGTACTGAGCCTAAGATTTTTGATTATATTTCGGACTGATTTCCTCTTAATTTAATTTAAAGAAACATTTACTATAAAACGTATATATCTTTGAGTGAAATATCATAATAATAATAAATTCTTTATTTATTCTGGTACAAGTCCCTTTAGAATAACAATACAGGTTTCTAAACAAGGTATTATGATGTCTTATTAAATGAGGAAGTATTAATGAGAAAAAAAAAGTTGCGAATTACCTTCAGTGATAACATTTAAAAAATAAAAAATAAATAGAAAACAGAGTACAAGAAAAAAAAAATTAGCAGAAATAAGATTACAATAATTATATAGAGAGAAACAATAGACAATTACATATTTAAGCAAATTACAATGTCAAGTAGAAAATAAGAAAGCAGAAAATGAAACAAAAATATGAACAATATCAACTAATATAACTTGTTTTTAAAAATATCCAACTGGATGAGTGAAGCTTCAATAATATAAATATATATAAATTATGATACATTTATATATATATATATATATATATATATATATAATTTATACTATGTATACTATACTATACTATGTATTTTATTATATGTTATGTATATATAAAATATATTAAATAAATTTCAATTTATATATTTTAAAACATAAAGTTTTTAAATAACAGTGAAACATAAAATACATATTTATATAGAACTCATCTTTTACTTCACAGATCAAAGTTTAAATCATTTTAATATTAACAATTGACCATGGAGGATAGCTGATCCCCAAGAAAATGTATGTATAAAAACAAATTTTTTTGTTTACATTAAAAATGCATTTTATGGGGTACCCATGATTTTGCTGATTGTTGGGACATATTGTTTAGAATTATGTATTTTTCTCATTATAATTGTAATTTTTTACAGATTTGTGAGTTATAGCTTTTTTAAGTTATATGTGATTGTTAATTGATGCTGAAGATTCGTTAGAGAGATTATAATAAATTAAGAATATATACAGACTGGATAATGTTTTTTCACCATCTTTTGTGATAAATTGAAGATTTATAGTCCAGTACTTTAGATCGTTTGTTTAATATAAATTTTAATCTGAAAACTGGGTATGTTATTTCCGATTTTTTGGGAATTGTAAAGATATAAGGTGATTGAAGGTTGGAGATTATTGGAACGACGAATGGAAGAAGGTATTGAGTTCCAAAGATAGGAGGATCGGATAAGGAAAGCTCTATTTCCTAAGTTCCCTGCACAACCTTTGGTTTAGAAACAGAAATCTCTATATTTCCCAAGTCCATCCATTCATTGTAATATATTTAATATTCATTCGATTGATTTTCGATAGTTGATATTTGATAGTTTATTTGAAGACTTACGGGCTAAGTAGGGGTTTCCAGTATCTTACTAATATTATAAACGTGAATGTTTGTATGTTTGTCTCTCTTTCACGCAAAAACTACTAGACGGATTTGGATGAAACTTTACAGTAATATAGGTTATACATCAGAATAACACATAGGCTATAGCAAGCACGGATTTATGGGAGAGTGCAAGGGGGCACGTCCCCTCCCCCCCCCCCCCCCGACAGTATTTTAGGTACTGTGGAGAATCCATTATTGTACATACATAAAGGCAAATCACATGATAATAGTTGTAAAAATAACAGAAAGAACATGAGTGAAACTATTTGTTTTGATATCCTACTAATCTTACTAATATTATAAATGTGAATGTTTGTGTGTTTGTCTCTCTTTCACGCAAAAACTACTGGACGGATTTGGATAAAACTTTACAGTAATATAGGTTATACATCAGAATAACACATAGGCTATAGCAAGCGCGGATTTATGGGAGGATGCAAGGGGGCACGTGCCCCTCCGACAGTATTTTAGGTATTGTGGAGAATCCATTATTGTACATAAATAAAGGCAAATCACATGATGATCTATGTGGGGGCACAGGGGCATGTGCCCCCCCCCGTTATAGTACATAATTATAGGTAAATCAGGAACTTAGCATCTTGAAATTTGTAGTTAGGTTCTGTGTATAGTTTAAGAAAGAAATTCGCATAATTCCACTCCAAGGGTTTCCCCTTTAATATAATAGGGGTTCAAAGGTTGTATAGAATCCGTCAGTTTTGAAGTTGGACATCTGAAATTTCGGATGTTCAAGTAACTTATATTTAAAAAAAAATAATTAAATTATTTATTTAAAATGATCTTTCACGAAACTTTACGTGGCAGACCAAATTCCACGCGTGCGAAGCCGCGGGCATAAGCTAGTTTTTTTATATACTTAATAGGTAGCTAAATTGCAATTATGTATTATTAAAATTATGAAGTGAATATTGTATACGTTATAACTACGACGCCATATTGCAGTTAGCGCTGGCCAAGGCCTGGTGGATCGCAACCTAGCGAAAGGCCTCGCTGCACTCAATTGCAAGGATGCACCGATGACTAATGACGCAGTAGATGCACCTCGTTGATGCACATCCTTGAAGTCGCATGTTCCCAAGGCTCCACGTGCACCCATCTCACAACCGCAGCCTCAGTGTTACATAAAATATCATAACAATTGTCTCATGTGCGCATTTCATCTGTTTCATGATGAGAAGCAGAATTTTAATAAATGAGTGGCCAAAGTCCAGCAATTAATCGATTTATAATTATTTATCGATCAAAATGTTATTGAAATGTAAGATGCTCACCGTTTCAGGCTTCTGCAATACAAACGCTCTAAGCTCCCAATTAATGGTAATTAACCCGCAGGTTGTCGCACAGTGTGTAATTATGCCAATCTAGGAGGTCAAAAATACTAAACGTCCTCAGAATGAGTGTTTAATAATTTTTTTTATATTTAAGTGGTCAAACTAAGACAATTAATGAGATTTATCAAGAATTATATCACAACAGGTATAATTTTAATTGTATTTACGCATATATATATATATATATATATATATATATATATATATATATATATATATATATATATATATATATATATATAGTTTTAATAATTTTATTTATTTACTTTTTGTAACTTATTTCTTACCTTGATGTCTGCATCGCATTCAAATCCAACAACAAAATTGTTCCGCAACAGGAGACATTCCAGCGCCACTCCAATCTGTACAGTACTGACTTGAGACGAGCTCTAATTTTTTCCATTTTTTCCTCAGGCAATCCTCCCCAGCCTTTCTTCTCAATAAAAAAACTATGAACGTTGTCAAATCTTGCATCCTTTTCACTCTCTCTCCATATCTCATACAGCATTTCGTAAGTGACTAATTCGCCCATTCTAAAATACAGTAACATTTTTTAAGATTTCGACAAAACGAGCAAATATGGGCAAACTTTCCCTGTCAAGTTCTCTTCTCTAGCTTCCTAAGTTTAGGTTAATACATAGAGCAAGACTTGAATCGACGTAATAATTCAAAATTCTTAAGTGCATGATTTTTTTAAAATTTTATTCGTTAACTTGAATAAATTTGTTTAAGCCCTTTAAATTACAGGTATTCTAATGTAACCATTAGTTAATACTTACCTCAAATGATGTATGAACAGAGACCAATTCACAAGTTGAAATAACTGGAAAACAGAACCGTGCACACTGATGAACAAAGAACGAATGAGTGAAGGTTTGCACTAATTCCTTGTATGCAAACATTGAATAGGCAAGTTTGGGTGTAAAGTACGGCGCTTTAAGTGGCTTTAAAATTTCAACTATTTCGCTTCCAATACCCTCAGACATTGTACCTGTTATATGTAGTATTGAAAATCCTTAAAAAAATATGTAGTTCATTTTTTCGATTTTTGTCCTCCTAGATTGGCGAAATTTCACTCTGTGTGTCGAGTTGAGTCGCAATTTCACTTTTCATTCGTTTCCCTTTTAATATTTTCAAAAACTACAAGTTATGAGTGAGAAATAAATTATTTTATCTGTAAACAGTCGATCTTGGAAATTTACATTATATAATTTAACCAATTTTAATTCATTCCTATCTATAAAACCGTCGTATTTACTTTCTCTTAATTACTTATTACTAACATTTTTGCTCTGTTTGTATTGCTTTTATATTTTATTTAAAAATTATTAAAATAAATAAATTTTACTCATTTATGTAAAATTCATAGATTGCCAATGAAAATTCTTATAAGTTGTCTAACATCGCAGGAGACATTAGAAATAGGCTAGTAAATTTTACGACCACATCCACATTTTTTTTTCATTTATTTAAACACCCTTCTCCGCCTTGCGCAATAATGTCCAATAATCAATAATAATAATCTCCTTACTCTAAGAAATTCTCAAAGAATATGTCTCTCAAGTTGTCTCAGTGGGTAGATTATTTAAAAATGTGGTGAACTGTTAACTCTATTGTTGAAATTTGTTATCAATAAATTTCTCATGAGTGATCTTTAGTATGGAAAAGAGGATGTAATTTTGGGAACTGTGTGAACTTCGGTAATAATTTCATCTATAAATGAACGTTTCAACGAACTTATATCATCTATGCTTCGAAATGTTAGTTGAAACATTTATTTCTTAAAGAAACTTTTACCGAAATTTACTTATTGCCCATAATTACATTCTCTTTTCCACACTTCAGCTCACGATAACTGACTGTTATTTCTGTAAAATATTAGAATTGAAACGAATAAAGAGTTAGAACTTGTATAGATTTAAAACAGTAATTTTAACAGGATTGTTATAAGACCTATTTGGTCAGACAGAGTAGAGCTTTGGGACTGCTCTAAACTATCTATCGAATTCCTCTCTCATCCAATCCTTACAACGAATAAATTCATCCATAATGACCTTAATGTCCCATTTGTTGCTGATTTGGCCCGAATCCGATATTAATCTTTTCATGACAAACTTCTCTCCCACTCAAACCCACTAGTTTCAAACCTAACAACCTCTTCAATCCCTGATAATCTTCAGAGGCGTATGAAAAAAAAGATGAATCCGTCACCTTCTTGGTTGAATTTCTTATTTTAGTACAACCTCAGGGTAGTTTCTCGATATGCCTTTATCAAATGCCATTATGTATCAATGTATCGTTCGAGTCATTATATTTACTTGTAAATATAATACAGTTGTCTGTCAATTTAAATAATTACATTCTTTTTTAAATGTCTAATGACAGCAGAGATCCAAAGTGATTTAGAATGAGCTGCCATGGCAACCCAAAAACCAAACAAACAAAAAACTAACGTCCCGTTTAGAGTGCTCTGGAAGAAATTACAAGAGTAGCTGTTGAAAAAACAAAACGAAAAAAACATGCTTTAAAGGGACCATTAAGGAGAGATTTGATGCGGTGAGAAGCTTACATTGAAGCATATATTTACGGGGGTCCTATTATTTGTTTCGTTTAACGTCACTTTATGTTGCTATTGCCAACCTGCTTCTACTAATTTTACCTATCAAGGTGTAATAAGGATAGGAATCTTTAACGAGTACCTGAAACAGCACAGTTAAGGTATCTCCATTTTACGCCCCATCCGAAATACAGCATAACTTAACATTTTATGGATCTTTAAAAAATCCTAAGGCCACCTACTAGGTCATGACCCCGCCATGTTGGGCATAGTTTGGTTGTTATGTACCTACAACACCACAGGTTACCTAGGGTAATCCTGTACAGTTAATTGAATTTCTTTTTTCTTTTTTTTTTTTTTTTACTTAATTCATAATTAAACACAAATTCATTCATAAATTTTTACAAAATAAGATTTATTTTTTTTCAAGGATCCTTCTATCTTTTCTTAAGTGTATTTTTTTAATATTGAAAGTTCGGGTCTTTTCTAGAACACCCTTCTAGAAACCCCCACCAGTTACTTTTAGTATCAGTTACTTTTATTGATAACTGCTATAACCTAATAGAAATAAAAGAACATTAGTTTGTATTTATGTATAATTTAAAACACAACAAATAACCAAGACAATTATAGATATACATTTTCAATTTGGAGGACAAAAATCTACAATATTCTTCAGGATCTGCTCAAATAAAACGCTGTTTTCGTACCTCCTTCGCCAAATATATTCAAACAGGTACGAATCTATCATCGTCCGGTTGGTACCGTATTCTCTCTTGTTCCTTCTCTTGAGAGATGACCATAAAGATTCGATTCTTGCATGCATTGTAATGCATTCTCGTCTACTGCATTTCCATCTTGCATAACGATTTTCATTAATACTGAGGTTCATTTCATGTCCCTTGGAACAGTCTTTTTTATGTATAATACCTTCATCTTGAGCATATTTTATGCTTGGTTCTTGATTTTTAACTATTTTCGCCAATTCTAAGAAATTCATTTTAATGACTGAGGAAATCATATGTACTATAAGCAAACTACATGAATTTATTTTTCTTTACATTTAAGTTACATAAAAGTAACTGGAGGGGGTCTCCTCGAAAAGACCCGAAGGTTGAACTATCGATTAAGAAATTAGAATACAATATTATAATTCATTAACATGAGATATATTTCAAAATATATTTAAAAATGCTTACGATTCCTTCGACAGCCAGATGCTGTCTAACAAATTGATTTGACAGTGTACACAGATGATGGAGGCGCGGTTAAAGGCAGGAAGTGCTTGTTAGAATTTATAAAACTATAACCCTTCCAACTGATGTAAAATGTGGCCTTAACATTGAACGATGAAAAACCTAATGGTATTCGAAAATCAGGTTTTGCGTCGTGAAGTCGTGAATTCGGTCCAAAAATAGTCCATTCGATAGAAATTACGAGATGCGGATCATGTACTTAGTTAATACAAATAAAGTGATAGTGTCACGAAGACTGGAATGGGTTCGTTGTGATGTTTTCAGGCTTAGTAACGAATCAATAACTAAAAAGTTAATAAGCGCTGAGCCAACTATTAAACGTCCGAGGAGTAGGTGGGATAATTCCGTTAAAGCTGATCTTACTAATCTGTGGAGGAAAATTTTATAAAAAGTGTTCGATGGTAAGCTTAATGAGAATTGTTTTGTATTTTATAATTAATTTTAATCACATATTTTATAATGAATTCATTATTTTTAAAAAATATATATGATAGTTATAGTTGCTAAAGGCCTCATCTCCTACACTCCCGATGTTCTTGTAACCCCGGATCGTTGAGGCTCGGGGAAGATCCGGCAACATGGCAGGAATGGTTTTTGTCCGCCCTTCTGGGGGCAGTGAAGGGCAATCTGGGTCTAATACCGAGGCTCCGCTGTTGGGATCTTAAAGGGTCGTTTTTAGGTTTTTGCACGGTTTTTATTTACTTTTAATTATTCATATATTAAAAAAAAATTTCTAGAAACCATGTGAAAGTAGTTGTGTGTATATGGTCTCAGGGTTGGGCAATTGAAGGTGGATATATATTAGAATGTATGTATAGTAAATATCTTAGACATATAATTAATATTAACACATTCTGTGCCTAACCTAATGATTTAAAAATCCTAGGTTATGCCCCTCCAACTGATGTAAAATGTGGCCTTAAACATTGAAGGATGAAAAACGTCTGATGGTATTCGAAAATCAGGTTTTGCGTCGATGAATTTATTATTATAGCTAATAACCTTAGAAATGTGATTATTCTAAGAAGGCAAATCTACTTTCTATATTTTTTAACTTATTGGGAGGACAAAATGTTTCAGTTTACTTGAATATGTTATGAGATATATTTTCCTACCCAGTTTTTATTGCCGCTTTTTCAATAATAGTTCAGAAGTTAATATAAAGAAAAAGTACTACTTCAGCCCATGAAGGGTTCGGTACGTGAGGGAGACTGTACCGATTCCATTGGACAACGGTTGAGCTATGAGGTGATTGGTCCAAGATAACGCTGACCGCAAGATTTTCTCCCTTTTTTGGGTACATACTTTACAGAGGCTGGGTGAGCCCTAGGAGGGTCCTATATCTCACTTTTTTCCTATGAGGTTTTGTGAAATCTCGTGTACATGTCCCGTCCAAGGACCCTATGAGATTTGAAGATCAACCTCCGAGAAGAAATTGCGGTACTAGTACATTTAAGGGCCTGCTGGCATCAGCGCGCTCTGGTGACGCGTCTCCTAACCATCTCCTACTGTTATAGTAACCTTTCTTTGTTTTGTTATTGTTTATGCCAAGTTCAACGTGAATCTGTTTTTCATTATTTCCTTTAAATATGAGTTGGATTTGAAGAAGATTTTTCGAAAGGTGTACGATGAAGAAACAGCTGTTAGGTTTCTTCAGGAGCGGAATGTCATTCCCCAGAAAATGCGTTGTGTTAATGGACATTACATGAAACTGCAAGTGGGGAATAAAATTAGATGGAGATGCCAGAAAAAAGGATGCAACAAGACCCTCGGTATTCGAGTAAATACGTGGCTGAGGAATAGTTCATTACTTTTGGAGACTATTGTACACTTTATATATTGCTGGTCGGAGGAACTGACTTCCATAAAGTTCTGTGACAAACAGCTGAACATGTCTCATGGTTCAGTAATTGATTATTGTAACTATATGAGAGAGGATGAGAAAGGATTTTTAACTAAAATATGATTATTTTTTTCATTTTTCAATGTTTTTATCTTAAAGAGAAATTGCCCGGGCAAATCTTTTCTCTTTAAAATAAAAACATTGAAAAATGAAAAAAAATAATCATATTTTAGTTAAAAATTGTTATTTAATGAAAACTCCTTGTAATAAATGTTTTATTATTTATAGTTTAATTTTGTCTACATGTTCCTCATTTATTTCATTTCCTATAATCTGTTGTATCATTATGAAAGGCAATGCCTATTTCAAATTGATACATAACCTGACAAGGTCCAAATAGTTGAGGTAAGTGACACCTGAGCGCGCTGATGCCAGCAGGCCCTTAAATGTACTAGTAACGAAATTGCCATAATATCGCCTGCTATGCAAGTGTTATGACAGTCACCAGAAATCGGTGTATGGATAAGGGCTACTCCAGGCATTCGCCTGCACTATAAAAAACTAATAAAAATTTTCTGGTTCAAACAATTATTCAGCTTTGAAAGAAGGAAGTTATGATGCTGCACCATGTGGAACGTAACGGGTAAAAGTAATGTATCAGGGGTGACCTGTGGTCTAATGGTTAGCATAATAAACTACTAAGCCCAAGATGGTGGGTTCGTAGCTCGGCAGGTGGCCCTAGGATTTTTTAAAGGGAGTAAAAAATCCTTGGTTATGCCTTCCTTCGGAAGAGAAGTGAAACGGGGGTCCCGAGGCTGTACGATGTCAGGTACTCGTTATTAAAAAACTATCCTAATTAAACCTGGTTTGGCAAAATTTAGAGCTCCCACTGTAGCATCGTCCGATTAGCGCCATAAAGCATAAAGTGGCGTTAAATGAACAAACAAAAGTAATATATGGACTGCAGGAGTACACTACGGGATTTTTCGTAATAGTTACTACCGGCACAGTAACTGTCGTCGCGTTGGCACGACTAGTTTGATCTCACAAGCTCTCGAGTGTGAGATCAAAAAATATCGATATCTCTTGTTTGTTTTAGTAATCATACTCCCTTTTTCCCCCCACTCTTTTCCTTTCTCCCACTTTTTCCCTTTTCCCCCACCCTTTCCCTGCCCCCTCCCCTGAGCCGATCGCAAACACGAGAACGCACATAGTTCGTGACAGAGGCGATTAGGAAGAGGAAATTGTAACCTTTTTTCGACCGGAACCGCCGCTAATGGGCCGGCCTCCATGATTAACACTTGATTAATCAACTCCTATCAACTTCGTGTTTACATTCCTTCGCTCATCGGAATGTTCTCCATCACGTTTTAATATGCTTTTCTGACGTAAATCCAGATGTCTGTGTTGATTTGAAAAACGTATACCACATTATGATCAACTCATTATACGGGCACATGATAAGAATGTACCAAGGGGACTAAACGAGAAAGTATTTGACAAAATCCGTGTACACAAGAGCGTAGGATGGAATGTGAAACAAATTGGAAAGGAAGCCCAAACAATTAGCATAACAGAAAAAGAGTGCCTAGATGGAGAACAATACGTAAATAAATTATAATAAATCTAGGTTCTTGTACAAAAAAATAAAGAAACACGGGAGGGTACTGCGTGGTCGAAAGAAAGAAAGCAAAAGCACGCAGAAATAATGGTAAACTACTGAGAGAAAAAAGGGCGAAAATGAGAAAAGCAATAAAGCAATAATAATAGCTTGATCATAAAAGGACGATTCGTGAAAAAAAAGTCATATCAAACATTTACGCATCGCAATATTTGGGGTAGATGCCGTAGAGCTGTAGCTGCTGTTGTGCCGATGAAACAAGTAGGAAACTGTATTTTATTTTGAAAAGATTTGTCCATGGCCGGGATTTGAACCCGGGTCTCTCACATATCCGTCCTGGTGCTCTAACCAACTGAGCTAGCCTGCCTCGTAGCACGGCCAGACAAATCCTTTCTCTCCGCCGATCCTATATCCCAGCGTTCTCGCAATTTTGCGATATATAGAAGGGGAAGAATGTTCATTCTTCATTGCTTTAATTTGGATTTTGTTGACTTACGTCATTATATTAATATTGAAAAATAAAAAGAGACCTTACATAAATATTAGTTTGGAAACTTAAGGGCTTTTCGTTTGAATTTTTTCCACGGTCTTAACATTTATGTAAGGTCTCTTTTTACCTTTACCTTTTAAATATTAATATATTTTGTGGAATAGCCACAAGTCCGCTAGTTCCTTGATGATGTTCTTTTTTTTTTTTTTTTGCAATTTTACTTTCATTTTTCATATGGTTTTTGTCTTATGTTTTTGTGTTGTTACGATTATTTATTTTTTCCTATTGTGTTTTTTTTTAATTTGATGAGTCTATGTTTAATTTTCAAATTCTCCAGTATTTATCAGCTGTTTTTATCTAACCTTACCCAGCCGGGGTCGAGTAACCTTCCTTATGATTCATTAGTTGCATTTGAGCCTTGGAGGTGGTGGGATGCTTCTTGGGTGCATTATTCAGGTTTTGTTTTGTTTTTTGTTTTTTTTCTCTATCTATCCTGAGGATACCTGAATAGGCGAAATATTGGCCAGATAATTTCTGTTTGGAGACTTAAGGGCTTTTCGTTAGTCATTATATTATTTATAATTTACTTCATTTCATTTTTTTTATTAATTGTTATAATTTTTAAATATCTTATTTTTAAGAGAAAATAAATACTTAGAGATAATAAAAGACTTAGCGATACCAGAACTCTCACCATAGAGACTGGGAGAGCCCTAGAAGGTTTTCCAGAACTCACAGGGTCCATTGCCCGTACCTTCGGCTAGGGTACTCAGTAACCCCGTTCCCACCAATCTCCTTGGATTTTGTTAACTTTTTAGAAATCAGTAAATCAGAAATCATATCACATTACTATTTATGAACTTAAAGGCTTGATGCCGACACAACCAATCTCTTTTTACGAACGTTCGCCCACGGATTAATGCCTAAACCTAGGGCGTTTGTTATATTTTTAGATATTCTACCGTTGCTAATCCCAACATTACAAGCTCATCCTGCATGGCACAATTGTTTCAATCATATTAACCGGATGAATGGTCTCCAAAATCTCCTAAATTCTCCTGTGGTTTCAGCCTTTTTTGGACCGAATTTTTTATTCGATACCTAATTTTCGAATACCTCAGGACGTCGTTCATCTCTCGAAGTCAGTGGCAAATAAAAGATGGTAGAATGACATGTTTATAGCTTCTAATATTTAACTTTCGGGACTAAGGACGCAGGAACGAAAATAATCCAACTGAGCCTTTATTTCTTCTTGGATTTCTTTTCATGGGCCTTAAGTAGTTAAACTTTTCGACCTTTCCCGCTTATTCCGTTCTATGTCTATATAACCAAAATCATTTTTGACTTATCCGAATTTTCTTCTAATTCTATTGCATTATCTGTATTGTTTTTAAGTTTATAGTTTTCATTTATTTGTAGTCAAGGTTAGTAATTCATAAGATTTCGGTACACCCATAAACATTTCTAATAACACAGCAGGTAGAGATTATCGCTGCTGGATGAACCTGCCGCACAGAAGCAATGGCCTTAGTGAAAGAAAAAATAAATAAAAAGTAAATGGGTAATAAACCAAAGGTTGCTTCTGTGCCCTCTACGGGTTCTTCTGCCTTGTACCTTCTCCTACCTGCCTCCCGCTGCACAGGTAATTCGAAACCCTTCATGTATTAGTCTCTAAACAGTATTAAAAAAAATGGCGCCCGGAAATAAAATATAATGTTTGGATGGATAAAGTTATCTCGGAAGGGCAAAATTTATATGGTCGGAAACACATGAAGGAGTAAAAACCAATCAACCGGAAGTAGAATAGTACTTCATATAAGGAAGACTTAAAATATATTCAACATATCCACATTGCTACTCGAGACGCAATTGTCCCTGCTGATAAAAAACATTTTGAAATGCATTGACCACACCCCGACATTATTTCTAGATACAAGCCTTTTCTTCATTTATGTAAAAATAAAAGTTCACTGTTTTATAAGTAATAACCGCCTCAAAATCGAGCCATGTAAGCTTCTCTCTACGCAAAGCTTCGTGTCCGAAATTGACAACGGCGAAGCACCTTCCAAAAACTATGTACGATATCTCGGACTATACTTGGACCAAAGACTTACTAGGCCAGCGGCCAGGCACTTGAAGGTCACAATAAATTGAAGAGAGATGCATTTTTGATATGTTGTAAGGGCATGTCTGAGTAGTGTAAATCCAAGTTTGCTACCGAAAAAACGGATGGGAAAACCTTTTGGTGGCCAAAAAACCTCGAAATTTTCGGAGTTATTTCAGTTTTTGGTCTATATCGAGCAGATCTTTGGGGTTCAGCAAAAAAGTTCACATACACAAGATACAAACAACGCATCCCAAAATTCTCAGAAATTTTTTTAATGCACCATGGTATATTTCGAATCACACCATACACAACGACATGAACATTCCCACTATAAAATCATATATTCATAACGAATACATAACATTCCACTCATCGACAAAATCACCCAAATCCACTCGTTCTTCCGCTTTCCTACTCCTTGTTACCTGGACTTGATAGGAAAAGATTAAAAAGGCATTGTTCAAGAGACCTACTCAACTATTGATATTTCCATACCAAAACTCGATATTCCTGTACAAATGCAAGGAGAAAAACAGTTGGATGAAATTTGTTGGATGCGCAATTGCGCAGGTGCAAATGAAAATTGATTAATAAATAATAATAATAACTAATAACCGAGTACTTAAACTGAAATCGGCCGTGTCAGGTAGATCATTTATTCTGTTATCAGCTGTTGTTAAGGTATTGGGATGTTATGTTCTTCTTGGGTTCACTCATCCTTTATATTTGGGACAAGGTAGCTCAGGACATAAAATGCTGAGGACTTAAAATATCCTTTTTATTCTGTTAACAGCATGAATCGAAGCTGTGAGATCTGCAGATCTTCCTAAGTGTCACTCTATAAATATATAGGATGGAGAACGGAGATAGTTGGGGGTGCAGTCAAAAAAACACCAAATAAGTATTAGACTTATATTTAGTAAGTGCCGACGTTTCGACCTACAGTGTTGGTCATCTTCAGGGCGATTGGGAGAGGAGCCGGTGGGTGCACCGGATAACCA
This sequence comes from Arma custos, assembly GCA_037127475.1. Classification (NCBI taxonomy): domain Eukaryota; kingdom Metazoa; phylum Arthropoda; class Insecta; order Hemiptera; family Pentatomidae; genus Arma; species Arma custos. The sequence goes on along the minus strand of CM073760.1, from coordinate 12,057,918 downwards.
ACCAGGATTGATTGTTCAATTGTTGTTGTTCAAATCCCGCTAACCATCCAGTCAACTATTTTCCTCTCATATATAAATATATAGGCTTATATATATAATAAATTGAGGTGATTCCGACGGTTGAGCATGGTCACAGACAAATTTGCTCCCTGCTCAACCGTTGGCAGACAAGCAGAACTGTCCCTTCCATTTACCGAACATATAACCTTAGATAAATTGATATACGGTTTATAATACATTTTTTCCGCTGAATGTTGAAGTGTTCTATCTGATGTACATGTTTTGGTTACTCCTTTTTATTTTGTTAATGTGAGATGTGCTGCCTCTTATTTTATCTACTCAGTCTTGGAGTGTTTAACCATCAAAGGTTTTTCGGGTATTAAATACGTACATAGTTCACTGGAATCTCGGAGCCTTGTCGAATTTAATTTAATAATTCCATAACTGACATGTTCCTCAAAGGCGTTAATCCCCGAGAAGAACGCGAAGCCCCCGGAGGCGCCGATCACAGAGACATTCCACCCCGAAGAGGAGGAATCCAATACCACCCGGAGAACGCGAGGGGAGGTTCCCCGATCAAAGGGAGTACGGAGGTGTGGCAGCTCAAAGGACTCGTTTGGCGTGTCATCTTCTGTCTCAGCTAACGCAATAATTGCGGTTGCACATCTTATCTCAGATCGTTTCTCTTTAGTTTGCCCACGACTTCGCTCGCGTGGAATTTGGTCTGCCATATAAAGTTTCGTGACAGATCATTTTAAATTGTTTTCAACTATAAGTTACTCATAGTTTCATCAGGAAATTTCAGATGTATAACTTCAAAACTGACAGATTCCATACAATCTTTGAACCCCTATTATATTAAGGGGGATATCCTTTGGGGTGGAATTGTCCAAATTCCTTTCTTAATGCTCATTTAAGTTATACAAAGAACCTATCTGCGAATTTCAAGATGCTCAATGGTTTCTGCTGTGTATTGACCGCTGCGTGTGTTAGTCAATCAGGTTACAGTTTTACATAAACTTCGCCTGTGTCGCGTGTTGATAAAAAGTAGCCTATGTCCTTCCTCAGGCTTGAGATTATCCATATCAAATTTCATCACAGACAGATCAGCACAGCCGGGAAGCATACATTGGCACTGAGTCAGTTAGTCATTCAGGACAAGACATTTTATTTGTATAGATTACTAGCTTATGCCCGCGGCTTCGCTCGCGTGGAATTTGGTCTGCCACATAAAGTTTCGTGAAAGATCATTTTAAATAAATAATAACGTGCCCCCGTGCCCCCTCAAAAATCCGCTCGTGCTGTAGCATATGTGTTATTTTGATGTATAACCTATATTACTATAAAGTTTCATCCAAATCCGTTCAGTAGTTTTTGCGTGAAAGAGAGACAAACGTACAAACTTTCGTATTTATAATATTAGTAAGATTAGTAGGATATCAAAACAAATAGTTTCACTCATGTTCTTTCTGTTATTTTAACAATTATGATCATGTGATTTGCATTTAATTATGTACTATAATGGATTCTCCAAAGTACCTAAAAAAACTGTAGGGGGGCACGTGCATCCGTGCGCCCTCCCCCTCCCATAAATCCGCGCTTGCTATAGCCTATGTGTTATTCTGATGTATAAACTATATTACTGTAAAGTTTCATCGTGAAAGAGAGACAAACATACAAACTTTCACATTTATAATATTGGTTAGATAATCGTTCTTGCTGTTAATTAACATTAATTTATCGTCCAATGTTGAAAAAATATCATATACAAATACAACGGAAGTGTGTAGAGAGCTTATTTATTGAACTATTAGTTTCGTGTGAGTCGTGTATGGATCGGATCCTGTAGAATCTCCTTATCCTCCCGTCAATCTTTTTTATATTATACGTTATAAAATATTATTAAATTTAGTTGATCATACATGTTGAGTTTAGGAATTATACATTGTATATAGTTAATGTACATGAACAGGTTGGCTCACGAAGTAGAGCGCGTAGTTACTATGCTGTAGGTTCTGGGCTAATATCCAGGCAGGGTAGGGTCGTGAATAAAATAAAATAATAAAATAAATAAAATGATAAAACCCTTCATATGTTGTGGTATCTTTTTATAAATTTTGGATGTATTAAATATACAAATCCAACATACTTGGATCCTTGAAGTATGTTGGTTGCTCCTACAAACATCATTGTAAGCTGTTGCCTATTCCAAATCTCTCCTTAATGGCACCTTTCAGCACTTTTTCTTTCTTTTTTTTTCTTCTAACAGCCTCTCTCGTAATTTCTTCCTATAAACTACTAGGCACTATAAACGGAGTTTTTTGTTTGTTTTGTTTTTTCGGTTGCCATGGCAGCTCGTCCTAAATCAGTTTGGATATCTGCTGTCATTGGCCCGTTGTAGAAGGTGATTTAGCTCCTGTCATCTTATACTTAATATATCTGTCATTTCTGCCACTCGTTGTTAAGTTATTTTCTGTACAAGTTATGGGCTCTTTTATATCTTTTTAATTTTCATGGCCTTTTAAAACAGCCTCATTTTATTACTATTCCATGTAAATGAATTATTTTTATGTGGGTTTGTAGAGGATTTGTAGTATCTCCAATATTGCTTCATTCCCTCCGATGTTGCCTTTCTCCTTTCTTCCGAGATTTTCAAACTTTCTTTTAACCTCTAAGAAATTTTACAGTATTTTAACTATACCCTCTGAGATATTTAACTGATTTAAATCCAGTTTAACCTGTTTAATTTAGGGTCTCTTGTGGTGTAGTGCTGAGAATAGCAACCTAATAAGCTTATTGAAGGATGAATTGGTCTGTGGGCTCAGTCAATAATAACACCAAGTAAGAAAAAGTGATTGTTTATTAGTAGCAACGTTTCAGCCTACAGTGTAAGCCTTCTTCACGGCTAATAGAAGGAGAACCGGCTGTGTGAACTGTCAACTATATCTGGTCAACTGACTTATCTATAACTGACCATCCATAAGTCAGTTGACCAAATATAGTTGACAGTTAACTCAGCCGCTTTTCCTTCTATTTGCCAATACAGTAAACAATAAGTTTTTGTTATTATGTTGACTGCACCCCCTGACCAATTTATCATTCATTAGAATCTTCCAGTCAACTATTTTCCTCTCTTATAAACATATCCTTCGTTTTTTATAGTATCTGAAAATGGTTCCATTTTCTAAAAGATTTTTATTTATTTTATTCTAAAAGGTTTGATTTGAAACAGTTCAGAATCACACCCACTCTCCCTGGCAGCCCTGAAGAGACTAGATCGGCCTACATCTCAGGCCAAAACGTTGAAACAATAAAAATGTTTTTCTTATTTTTTGTAATTTTTGAATCCACCCCCTGACTAAATCAATCCAGTATTAGAATTATTTAGTCAACTATTTTCTACTTAGATAGATCATCATTATGTTACTTTATAATGTTTTAATTTATTTATATTAATTTATAATGTTAATTTTATAATCGTGCATGGTCATTATGCGACCATGGAATTTAATTCTTATCTTCCTGATAAAAAGTGTCCGAATTTTTTTTATTTTTCTTATTGTAAAGGCTTGTTTTTCCTCTGATGTATTATCCCTCCCCCCCACGTCTTTAAAGAGTTTTTGAAGAATTTTTCTTTTTTTTTATTCCTTCTATTTCTCCTGTTTTGTTCTCCTCCATTATGTCCCATAGTTAACATACATTCTATGTCTTAAAAACCCTCAGATTTAATTGATCAATTATAATGTTCATTAATTATATATTACATTTATTTATACGTAAAATAGTTTCTAAAACAAATATCTAACTGAAGAACTGAACGCAAGTGAGATAGGAGGGGACCCAACTGAGGGAGCTATCTGCTAACAGAGATTGCGGCTAACCACATCATCTCGCCCCTACCGTTGGCAATCCTGCTCCGGAAATGGCTGGGGTCTGCTAGCGTCGTCCAAAAGGAAACATCAACATCTGAAAAAGAGGTGATTGATCGAGACTCATCCGAGTGTTTGCTGGAGAGACTACACTATTTCCCTCCTTTTTATCATTGTATTTAGCTCAGTTTTAATTATTAAGTATCAACTCGAATATTAATATAATCACAAGCTCAACTCCAGAACAGGGCAGCGATATCAATTCTCGATAGGTGTTATTGTATTAATCCTAATTAATAAATTTATCAAGAAGGCTACTTAAGTTATTAAAAGGCAATTGCTCTAAGCTCTCAATTCTTTGCAAAAGATTCATACTGTTATAACAACTATTTGGAAGGAGTAAAGCTTTGGTGCTCCACTTAGCCCATTAAAAATCCTCAATGCTCCTTATTTTGTTATACTGACTGTGGGATCTGCAGATTTTTCCGGGATTCATCCAGGCTCTATAAAGCGGAGGAAAACCTTGCAGAATACGATAAAGTTCATATCATTTCCTAGCACACAATTTGCTTAGAAATAGAATAATTCCATACCCTGTATAGTTATTCATCGATAATTTTTTAGCACTAACCACAAGCGCTGCAGAGGCTGTCCACGTGTACAAATGTAAGCGCCCTATACAGGAGTGAGGGGAGATGCAGTGAGATATCGCTTCGGCTGCCCCCAGGGAGTTCTGCAGGGGCCTATGCTCGACACTCGCCACTTCACACTCTGCGATAAATTGCATTAGAGAGAGCTGCATTTCCTCTCTTCAATTTAATTCACTAAGTGCCCCGTCGCTTCGTTTCCACACCGTCGGTCGCCTGGGAAAAAAACTTTAAATTTAATCCTGATTCGATTTACGGCTAAATAAATTCGCCGCTGTTAGCGAGGGGTGAAGTTTTTTTTGCCTCAAGGGGATTAATTGAGAGCCTCTAATGGTAAAACTCCCGAATAGTGCCGCGCTATCTGTCAACTGCCCCGTCCTAGCGCTGTCTAGCGGAATACAGTCAATGAACTGACTGACTTGTTATTGGTTTGTTTATTTTAACGTCACTTTATGCTGCTATGGCTAACCGGACGATGCTACAGTCGGAGCTCTAAATTTCGCCTATCCAGGTGTACCTAATCAGGATAGAGATCTTTTAAGGAATAAGGGTCCCAAGACTGTAGACACACATTTTAAGTATTTTCCGAAAGAGGGCATAATCAAGGATTTCTTATCCACTAAAACCTCAGTGCAAGGAGCGGCGTGGCTCTGTGGTAGAGCCCTGAGCTGCCTAGCTGAAAATCCTGGTTCAAACCCCGCTTCTGGTAAGACTTTTATTTAAACTGCTAGCGGCCGGAGATGGGTGCTATAGGACACTCCTGGGACTCACCCAGCTTCTATAAAATGGGTACCCAAAATAAAAGGGAAAATGGGAGTACTGAAATCGAGATACTTCATGGGTTGTAGACTTCTCAGTTTCTTGTTTCATTCAAAGAGGAGATATACAACTATAGTAGCTATTCACTATCTTTTTTTTTTTATTAGTAGATGTCTTTTCTCGAATTATTTTGAAAACTCGAAAAATAAAACAAAAGGGCTTAGACCGGAAACTAGCGTACTCGAGCCTCTGCGACATTTGGCAACATCGCTTCCGGTCATTAACTGCAATGACATGCCAAAAAAAGGGCTTCCGTTTAATACACTGCTGCCTTCATAGTGTATACTACCTACTGCCTCAACGGTTACTATTCATATTGTGAAGGGAAATCCTAAAACTAGTCAAGTAAGAAAATCTGTCAATATCACATCCGAAAGAAAATAAATACAGAACAGTTCCAAAAGTCAGAGAAGAACTAAAAATAATCCTTAACAATATGAAGTATCTGTTGAAGAAATTGGTCCGGGTAGAGATCACTGAATGAATTTCTCGTGTAATTTGAGAAAATCTTTATTGATAGCATTCTTCAACATATATTATCAAGGTCAACAATTATCATTCAATATGAATATGAAGTATCGTTGAAAAAGAAATGGAAAAATTCTATAAAGAAACAGAAAATCTGGTTTAGACAGCAGTGGTAGGAAAAAACACGCGTAGTGGAATGAATAATGTAAAAATGCCACTAAAAACAATTTGTAAAAATTAAAGATCTGGAACATGGAAAGGAAATTCAAACTACTAAAGGAAGAAATTATAAGAAAGATGAAAAGAGCATACCTGAAAAATCTTTTTTTGAATTTTTTGAAAAAAAAAATGATTTAAATGAAAGAGAATTTCCGGAACAACACAAGGTTCTTCTACAGAGTGCCCAAATACTAAGTCCAGAGGATGCACAATATCCAACACAAACATTCAACGAAAAGACACTCGTACAAAACAAACAAAAATTGAGAAATTTTAATGTATTGTTTTGAGAAATTACTCAATTGCGGAAGACTTAGAATCGAACTAGAGGAAAAAGGTGTACTAAAAAAAAAGTAAAACAGATTTTTTTTTTCAGAGTTTCGTCAAAGTTGAGGTTTCTCCAACCAAATTTTACCATTGATCAACTGTTTTTTTTTCCCCCTAAACTTTGTTAAACCATTAGGTTCTTGGTCTACCTCATCATCTCATTTCTTCAGGGCACCAGTGCAGGGTCATTTTTGGTATTCCTCTGTATTCCTTTCTCAGTAGGTTTCCAAATCACTCTAATCGCTTGATGGTGATTTTTTCGAGAATGGTACTTTGAACACACATCATCTCGCGAACGTATCAGGTATCATGCCAGGCCTAAATATTTCTTTGCTCACCTTTCCCAATTTCCATGGTTCATATCCGTATAATATTATAGACATTAAAATAGCATGAAAAATTATTTATTGTGGATTTTAGGATGATATAATTCCTGAGTATTGAAATGAACATGTCAATAGCTTGCTTATTTCTATCGTTCTTTGTGTTACATCCCCTTTCGATGGCCCATCATCCTTAGTATCCAAATATACATTTTTTTTTTGGAAGTTATCATTTTCATTCCCTACCTATTGCGTCTTTGCGATTTGTGTAATGATTATATCGTCCGCGAATTATAAGTATTGTAGGTAAAAATCATCCTGAATATGAAGCCAAGCAGAAACAAAATCAGCAAGGTTCAGTATTTACCTATCTTGAAAAGGCCTATGACATATGGTTATGGTTCCTCGTAAACGCCTTGTAAACAAGACATATTATCCTTAACTGATCTGTATTAATTAGTTTCTGTCTCTCTCCGCCAACGGACGTTTAAGTATTCATCAGCTTCTTAAGAACTTAATTATTAGATTAATGAAAAGTCCTTATATATAAATAAATATTCATTACATGGAGAGTCTTCCTTTACTTAGATAGAATAAGTTTTGCACGAGTTATACTATCTAGTGGTGACGTTTCGAGACTTTATGCTACAATCTGTTAAGAACTTTGTACGATATATTTCAGATGTTATAAGTAGAGACTGTTTACATTTATTATTTAATTGTTATGTTTTGGATATTCTTATCATCAATGTAGAATTTTTAATATTTATTGTTGTTATGAGAAAATTGTCCGGGTGAAGGTAAAAAACTCTCTTATAAAGGTGAACTGTTTATTGGAAAGCCGACGTTTCGACACATATTGCAGGGCTTCTTCAGGGGTATAAAGATCGGGGGTTGACACTAGACCTATAGTCCATACTAGTCTAGTGTCAACCCCCGATCTTTCCAGCCCTGAAGACCTGCAAATATCTTTCCAATAAACAGTTCTCCCTATATAAGATAAATTGAAGACCTCTACCCGGACCATTTTCTTCCTAATATATATATATATATATATATATATATATATATATATATATATATATATATATATATATATATATATATATGTAAGGTTAACTAATATTAATATTAACATTTATCGTTGTTATGGTAATAAAAAAATGATTAAATTTGAATATGGTGAATTTCAGATTTTACGTATTCGATTTTATGCTCATAACGCGATTATTATGTGTCTCTATTCTAATGATTTCTTTTATATTACGTTTGGAACTGTGTCTTTCGTGGTGTTCTGTTTTAGGTGTACCAAATTTGAATACATGTTTTGAAACGCGTGTTAAGATCTGGTTGATCTGCATTATTTGGGGTTCCTGTTATCGAAGTGCAACTAAATTGGTGCCGGTATATTATTCGTTTTTGGATTCGTTCCGATGACCAAAGTATTTACTGGAGTTACCTTTATATAGGATTTCATTCACGAAATATATGAACATATGTATAATTGAATTTTTTTTTTTCGAACCGACCAACAAAGGACCACACAGTTAACATGTTTAAGCTCCCTTCTCCTCCAATCATCCTTCACCCTCTCCGAATTTCGCCTTTTTCATTCCTCCGTCATTCGTTGGTGTATTTATATATATAAATAAATACTTTATTTTTATTGCCGACGTTAATCCAAAATAGCTAAGATGCCCAGGTGACAAAGACAGAAGGACTCTTCTCTTAAGGACGAGAGGAAATATTTCGGAGGCTACTAAAAGGACGAAGAGGATGATGATGATGGGCGGGGCGGTATTGTTCTCTCTCTTTATTGGTCGAGTGACGTCACTTCCGCTGCCACGCCCACGGCCCTTTGTCCGCTTCCTCTGCGCCCTCAGCGCTCCTCCACTCCTGCGGCGCATTGTCGAACTAGCAGTCAGTACGTGTCCTTCTGAGCTGTGGCTTTAGAAGGGATAAATAACTTCGGCAGGATTTTGGTGTTAAAATAACGGCTGTATCTTCCCTCACCTATTTATTAGAAAACCAAAAAGTTCGGATTAACGATTTAGATATCTATTATTCAAATCACAAAAATAATAACCTTTACCAATACAACCAATGAAGTTTGTACATTAATTAACTGCATAGTTCATTTTTTAAAAGAACTGGGAATGTACTAAACTAGGAGAGCAATTGAAATATGGAAAAAGGGGGAGAAACTGAGAGGTCAAATGAACTAGAAAGGTTCTAGGAAAAATAAAAAACATTTCTATCTTATTTCTACATTTATTTTATATTATTTACATTTTTTAATATTTATGATATACTAGCTTTTACCCGCGGCTTCACTCGCATAGAATTTGGACTACCGCATAAAGTTTCTTGACAGTGCTTTTTAACAATAACTTAAAATTATAAATAATTTAATTATTTAAATAATTTAATTTTTTTCACTATTGGCTACTCGTAGAAAATTTCAGATGTCTAACTTCAAAACTGACGGATTCCATGCAACCTTTGAACCCTTATTATAATAAGGGTGGAATTATCCAAACTTCTTTCTTAAATCATACAAAGGACCTATCTGCAAATTTCAAGATGCTAAATTCCTGATTTGCCTTTAATTATGTACTATAATGGATTCTCCGCAGTACCTCTAAAACTGTCGGGGGCGGGGAGGGGAACGTGCCCCCGTGCGCCCCCCTAAATCCGCGCTTGCTATAGCCCATGTGTTATTCTGATGTATAACCTATATTACTGTAAAGTTTCATCCAAATCCGTTTAGTAGTTTTTGCGTGAAAGAGAGACAAACATACAAACTTTCACATTTATAATATTAGTAAGATTAGTAGTATATCAAAACAAATAGTTTCACTCTTGTTCTTTCTGATATTTTAACAATTATGATCATGTTATTTTCCTTTAATTATGTACTATAATGGATTCTCCACAGTTCCTATGAAACTGTCGGGAGGAGGGGGGCAGGTGCCCCCGTGCGCCCCCCTAAATCCACACTTGCTATAGCCCATGTGTTATTCTGATGTATAACCTATATTACTGTAAAGTTTCATCCAAATCCGTTCAGTAGTTTTTGCGTGAAAGAGAGACAAACATACAAACTTTCACATTTATAATATTTTTCAAGATGCTAAGTTCCTGATTTGCCTTTAATTATGTACTAGAAAGGGAGGGGGGGCACATGCTCTGCCACATAAATCTGCCCTTGCTGTAGCCTATGATGTATAACCTATTTTACTCCATAAGTTCCATCCAAATCCGTTCTGTAGTTTTTGCGTGAATGAGTAACAAACATTCGCATTTATAATATCAGTAGGATATCAAAACAATAGTTTGACTCATGTTCTTTCTGTTATTTTAGCCACTATTAACATGTGATTTGCATTATGTACTATAATGGATTCTCCACAGTACCTACAAATATGTCGAGGGGGGGCACGTGCCCCCGTGGGCCCCCCTAAATCCGCCCTTGCTATAGCCTATGTGTAATTCTAATGTATAGCCTATATTACTGTAAAGTTGCATCCAAATCCGTTCAGTAGTTTATGCCTGAAAGAGAGACAAACATGCAAACTTTCACATTTATAATATTAGTAAGATAAGATTATTTACACTAATTATTACCTAAATTCCTACAATAAATAGTTAGGTTAAAGTGTTATGTATCTGTGGAATAGGTAAATTCAAGTAGTTTTTTACATCTTATTTTTAATTATTCAATGTAAAATTTGTAATTCATTGGTAATTTAAACAAGCAAATAAATTGAATTTTCACTTGATCCAAACTATTACAGAGCATACCATTACAGACCAAACATACAGCGGATCGTACACAAAACGATTAAACCCGTAAATGCGGAACGACGTAACGACGAACTAATTCACTTAGTTCAGTAGTTCGTCTTTCGATCGTAGGTCAGACGCCGACGGTCCCCCGTCCGAGTGTGGTAGCTGGTGAGTGGTCTGAACTAAAAAGAACTACAGTTCACCAAAACAGAGAGCGCTCTTTATAGTTCATTTTCCGGATCTAGTTCAACGAACTAGTTCGTTCACGTAGTTCTCATCTCTAAATTTAACGCTAGACTCGATGCGTTGTGCTTTCGGCTAACCTGCTAAATGATTCCGTCTCAAGTTTCCAGAAATTTTGAATATTTTTCTTTCAACCTCTAGTACCTTTGCCACAGACTTCTTTTAGTAGGGCTATAATTGTAACGGAGTCTAGAATTTCATCATTATTCATGAGCCTATGAAGCCGAGCATGAAAAAATATAATAAAAACCAAATACAATATATACCAAAATAAGAGAATGGACAATAAAATTCATTAATTGAGCCGTTTATTTTGAAAGTGGTCTAACTCCGTTTTTCAATTTTTTGCCAGTTACCATGGTTACGTATACAACTTCACATTATATATCAGTGAAGTATTTCAGGTTGCTGATATTCCGAGCCATTACGATAAGTTTTTGACACATAAGTTTTCAGAATTAGTTCAATAACTAAACCGTGTAGTTTGAAAGTGGCCTAACTCCATTTATTTTATACTTATATCAAGATATTTACTATTGATAATGTCTGAAAGCAGTGGTGAAGGGTCGGAAAGGTAATAATTTTATTGTAAATGAAATGAGACAAAAAGATTTTATATCAACAAAATTATTAGAAGACGCAATTTTTAAAAGGGTAAAGAATTCTGATGGAGAATCAGTAAACTGGTTACAAATATGCTTTTTGTTAGAAATGAACCGTATAAAATTTTCTAAAAGACATCAATGAATGAGAATGAAAATTTGAAAGTCCTGAATTTATTACCACGTCGGGGTAGACCAAGAAAATTCGAAAACATTGTATTGAAACCACTCTATAAAAATATCAGGCAAATAACAACAGCAAAATTCAAGGACATGATTGACCTTTTGTGATATATACCACCGGAACATCATGATTTCTTCAAATCCCTTTCACACGAGCAAAATGTAGATGAATAGTAAATTGTTTCGTAATAAATTTATGTTTGTAATTTTATATGTTCTTTAATTAAAAAATGTTTTGAATCGCATAAATTGTGTTTCCGAAGTGTTTTAATAATATGTAAAATAAATTGAGGATTGTTTTTTTCAATTTTCAATCTTAAATTATGTTGAATGAACTTGGGTACCTTCAAATTTTATAATGAATCTGGTTGTTAATTTTGAAAGTGGCCTAACTCCATTCTTGATAAGAAAACGCACATTATTCACTTAATAATTGTTACAATTTTAATAGCAACCATAAATTTAACACCCTTAGATACACTTAAGCAGTATGACTCATTAGTATCATATATGTATATTTTTAAATTCATTGAAACGCAAACCCTTAAATATCTCCATTTGAAGATAAATGGAGGTAGGCCACTTTCAAAATAAACGGCTCAATTACTTTTGATAAAATGAGCTAATAGTTATAACAGATTTGAGAGCTTCTATTTGGAATTTAAGTTATGTGATTTGAAATTATTTACCATATTTTTCAAGGAATATACCATATGACAGTATAAATTCTAACAAATATGTTATATAAAATATAATGTACGTTTATTTAACATTTATCTCCCGGATATGGAGGTATACACCATATACATTCCAACTAATATACCATATTTGATTATTTACCATATATCATCACAAGGAATACTCCATAAAAGAATATACACCATATAAATCCCTACAAACATATCATATAAGATTATTTATCTAAATATTTTTATTTTGAAGAGAAAATGATTTGTCCTGGCCGGGATTCGAACCCATGTTCTCCGCATCTCTAGCGCGGTACTCTACCAACTGAGCCACCAGGCTCGTAACCAGGCCAGACAAATCCATTCTCTTCACCGATCCTATATCCCCAGTTCTCGCAATTTTTCCGATGTATACACGGGGGAAAATGTTCATTAAACATTACATTTTTATTAGGATCTGGTTGACGTACGTGAATTTTATATTTATAATTTTTTTATTTTATTTTATTGTGATTGTTATTATTATTTATTCCAAGGAAAACTTCTTACAAGATTATACGCCATATGCACTCCAAGGAACATAACATATACGATTATTTACCATGCATCCTAAGTAACGTACCATATAGGAGTATATACTATACATTCCAAGGGATATACTTTATAAGAATAAATACCATGTATCCCGAGGATTTCAATATTCTTGCTAATCTCTAGACGAACCGGAAGGTAAATTAAGCAGATGCCTGCAGGGCTGCCAACGTAATCTGGCAGTCTCAATTTTATAGCCGCTTGAACCGGAAAACGATTTACAGGTTGGTACGACTGCCCTTGGTAGCTTTTAAATCTTCGCCTGATTTCCACCTGCAAAACGAGATTTTTCTCGAGTGTTAGATCTGAGTTGGCAACTCTTTCTCTAATCTCATTAAACGATTGAATTAATTCAATCGTATTGCTGACATCACCCATTAGGCCATATACGAGTACGTGCTAGAATCCCAAATATATATATATATATATATATATATATATATATATATATATATATATATATATAAATGTAAAAATGTTACCACAATAACCCATGAACAATATTGGTTCAGTAGGTATATGATGGTAGGGACTGTACTCTGGCTAAGCTAAAGGTTGTGCAAGCAGGTGAATGGCTGAGATCACGTTCAACCAACATTTTTCCCCAATTACGAGTACCTACTTTACCGAATAAGTTGCTAAGTCCCGTGTTCGAGAACGGCCGTAGCAGATAAATTACTTATTCTGTTTACAGCCGTATTTCTAGCCTTTTGGGCTCACCCAGTCCCCAATAGGCGGATATCTTAAATGGAAGAAGTACCAGGCGATTTATCGTTACCTCTCCCAAATCTCCGTTGGCTTAGATAAAGTATGGCGTGTATCATGTTCTATGTACAGGATCATTCGTCCATATATAAAAACGACTTTCTTTCTATTCTGCTTTTAGTGAATATCGAACTATTGGTATTTGTTTAGAGAACCCAAAGGCTCGACGCCTATACCACCATTAGATGCTTATAAACCATCTACGAACCATTAACATAACCTGAACCTGTAGGTTCATCCGTAACACAATCCACGTTAAGGGTGTCCAGGATGTTTACCAGTCCGTTAAAGGCTCATGTGCTTCTTGTGGGTACCTTCTGTACTAAGTTCAACAACTTTACAATGCCCTCTCAACCTTCGTGATGCTTTCTCTTCAAATATATAAGCCGGGTGCACACTCTGCAATTCTGTGTAGTGTTACCTCATATATTCTCCAGTGGATTCATTTTGGAGAATATAGAAATAAATAAAGGTAGTTAAGGCAATCGCTAAGCTTTTTAATTTATTATTTAGAATGAAGATGGAGTTATAGCGACACTTTGTAATAATTTGTTTAACGATTCCACTACCAGATGGCGGTACCTCCCATCAATTTCGCCCCCTCCAATATCGATCCTAGTTTATGAGCCGCGACTTCCTTAATGCCATAACGTGCGATAGATCACGTGCTTCGACTTCCGGGTGGCTGCTTCGCCGCTGATTAAATCTCCAGAGTACCTGTGGCTCATCTGCGTCTTCATTATGTGCCATGTGGCATTTTATGTGACGCGTGCACGCTTCAATCTTGAGTATATGTGAAGAAGTATTCCAGCCGAGTGTTATGTCTGTTCATAAAACAATGATGGAGGCTACTGCAGAATACTGCCGCATTATCACTCATTGACTAGTCTCATCCAGAATTTGTGGATGAATTTGTATTCAACCGTATAATTAGTATTCTGTCATGTTTAGTCTACTGAAGAAATTTTAAAGTTGGAACTATTTTGTAACTTTAATTTTTACTGCTTTGATTAAATCAGGGTTGCCATTGCCTGCAGCGCTTAGTAGAACCTTCGAGGCGTAGCGAGGTACGTGGGCACAGGAAGAGGACACGATAGGCTATAAGTCAGCTGGGGAGCATTAAGCCTGTACCTAAATGTTTCTCATATGGGTACCTAAATCTAAAGGATATTTAGAGATCTTCCGTTTGGATATGTTGGAAATGCAAGGATTTAAATGAAGATAGTTAATATGCATGGCGGATGATAGGAAGGATCGAATTCCACACTATGGTGGAGCGGGAGTAAGAGGGACGTTCGAATGTTTAAGTTCTGTGGGAACGAGTACAGAGTATTGTGGAGGAGACTGTAGATATAAGATGGATGTTGTGAGTTGATAGTTTGATATAAGTAAGAACCTAGGAAATAGAGCCTACGGATAGAAGGGAAGAATCACTTAAACTCATCTTAGAGGTGGGACTCATGAGACTTCCTCGGAGCTTCGAAGATACACCGTAAGGATGTTCATGATTCACCTCATATGATATATGAAGGTTGTTAAGAGTTAATGGCTATTATTCGCTTTAATCTGTCCTCGAGCATTTTAGTTAGGCCTCGGTATATGTACCACATTACAGTAGTGGAGGATTCGTTAGATGTCGTGAATGATGGAATAACTTCAGGGAGCTTATTGACTGTAGAGTTTCGAGGAAAGATTTCGGTCAATAATAGCGCCTAAGTTTTTAACAGTGGAGCTGAAAGTGATGGGATGTCGTTTGTCGTGCTACTATGACTAATCGGACGATGCTACAGCGGGAGCCTTAAATTTTGTCCATCCAGGTTTAATTAGGACAGGGATCTTCAACTATTATCCGACATCGTATAGGCTCGGGACCACTGTTTAACGTCTTGCAAAGGTCGGCATAACCAAGGACTTTTTATTCCCATTAAAAATCCTTGGACCACCTGCCGGGCTACGAAAAGTGATCCAGATTAACAGATTAGGTTGATAACAGGTTCTGAAGAAAAAAACCTGTTACTGAATATAGCCTTTGTTATACTTAGACAGTTTTGTCGTGGTTTAGAAGCGGCGGTTTAGTGAGGATGTACACCCCTTCACTACCCCCACCCCTCCCTGCACAGGATAAAGGGTAAAGGAACTTTATTGGAAAGGCGGATAAATATCGGGTAAAGGCGCCTCCTCTCAGCTCATTTCCCCCATCATTAACATACTCATTCACTTTCCCCCGAGCGAGAAGAGGGTGAACTTATATAGGCCCATTTCCTTCTTTGATTTATTTCGTAACTTTATTCATATTATTCCTTCCTTTATTCTGTTTGAATTCCTTTCCTCACTTCCTTACAATCCCAGGAATACTGAAAAACTTAAGTCGAGCATGAATAATAAATAATAATGGTACTTTTGTATTTGCCGGTATCCATGAAACCTGGATGCTTATCTCGTTAATACTCTTCTTATCGCTCGGCTCATTTGAGTTTTTTAATGTTTTTGTCTTGCTGATTTTCTTTATTATTTTTAGTGTTTAAGTATCTGTTTTGTTTGAACTAAATTGAATTTTGTTTATTTTTGTCTTGTAGTGATAAATAGTTCTTTATGACCTCCATCTGGACCATTTTCTGCCCCCTAAAATTAAGAACACATAAAAAAAAAATCTTGGGTTCATATTTATAAACACTATTTTCAATTTTTAATTTTTGAAATTTATCAATCTTTTCTTTCTACATATGCTTGTATTATTACATTTTACCTATGTAACCTCTAGATGTCTGGTATCAAATCCATTTATATCTATAATTAAACTAGTTTTTTCTAAATCCTTCATATTCCACCCCCTTTTTCTATATTTTAATCTTCTCATTTTGTATTTTTCCGTTTATCTCCTCATTTTTCTTTCCCTTTATATTATGTTTACATTTTATCCTTTCTGAACATTTATTTTCTGTATTTTATATTCGTATTCTTTAATTATTATATCTGTCACTATTTTAATTTCTGTTCATCATCTATAATTTTATTTTTATCTATCACTATTTTAATTTTATTATATTCTGTAAGCACTTTTATATTCGTTATCTTTAATTATCATATCTATTCACTATTTCATCATATCTAGTCACTATTTTAATTTCCACATTACTACATTACTTGTCACTATATTCTTGTTACTGCAACGTTTTTTATATGTTTTTCTGTTTGTTTCTCTCTCTTAGCCCTACATTGTTAGAAGATGGCCTACATTGTAGGCCGAAACGTCGGCACACAATAAATAAGTTACACTTACTAAGGTGTTTTTATTGACTGCACCCCCAACTATTTCTTCCTTATATTAGAAGTTGCAGTCAACCAATTCTTCTCTTTTATTGACTGCACCCCCAACTATTTCTTCCTTATATTAGAAGTTGCAGTCAACCAATTCTTCTCTTTTATTGACTGCACCCCCAACTATTTCTTCCTTATATTAGAAGTTGCAGTCAACCAATTCTTCTCTTTTATTGACTGCACCCCCAACTATTTCTTCCTTATATTAGAAGTTGCAGTCAACCAATTCTTCTCTTTTATTGACTGCACCCCCAACTATTTCTTCCTTATATTAGAAGTTGCAGTCAACCAATTCTTCTCTTTTATTGACTGCACCCCCAACTATTTCTTCCTTATATTAGAAGTTGCAGTCAACCAATTCTTCTCTTTTATTGACTGCACCCCCAACTATTTCTTCCTTATATTAGAAGTTGCAGTCAACCAATTCTTCTCTTTTATTGACTGCGCCCCCAACTATTTCTTCCTTATATTAGAAGTTACAGTCAACCAATTCTTCTCTTTTATTGACTGCACCCCCAACTATTTCTTCCTTATATTAGAAGTTACAGTCAACCAATTCTTCTCTTTTATTGACTGCGCCCCCAACTATTTCTTCCTTATATTAGAAGTTACAGTCAACCAATTCTTCTCTAACACTTCTTACCTTATGTAATCTCTTAGTATCCCTTGTGTCATTTGAGTTGTTTGTGTGAGCGTTATTGTTTCCTATATGATGTTTAATGTGTTTGTCTTGCTTATTTTTTTTTTTATTGTCTATTTAAATATCTGCTTTAATATTATCTAATTACATTTTTTTTTCGTCTTATTCCATTTGTTATTGTACCATTTTAAATGAACAGAGTAATTTCGAATAAAGGATCTAATGAAAAATGTTTTACAAATGTTTTTATGGATCAAGATAATTTATTTTACATATAAGGTGGGAAAATAAATATTGTTGGACAGAGAGTACTCTCCTCGTATTAATAATAAATAAACGAGTTAAATTTGTTATTTATAAATAATATAATGACGTAAGTCAACAAGATCCTAATTAAACTAATGTTCAATGAACATTCTTCCTCGTGTTTGCATCGCGAAATTGCGAGAACACAGGGGAGGTATTGGATCGGTGAAGAAAAAGGTTTTGTCTGGCCGAGTTTGGTTAGCTCAGCTGGTTAGAGCACCACGACGGAAACGTGAGGGACCCGGGTTCGAATCCCGGCCCTGGACAAATCTTTTCTCTTCAAAATAAAATATTTATAAATTTATTGTTATTGTATCAATGAATAAAATAATTACCATAATATGTAAAATAAATGTAATGAAATTGTTTATTATTAGTAAAAAGGCTTTAATTAATTTTTTTTTCTGTTTCTAGGTGAGTTTTTTTACGACATTGAAGTATATATAATGAAGAGACACTAATAATAGTCTTTCAGGTAATGTTTTCTGTACAGCTGATATATAATATTATTTATAAAAATAATTTTTTTTATTTTAAAAATATGTGATAAAGTAATGTGGTATTTATTTCGAAAGTGAGACAATACTATTTTAATTTATTGCTAAATATTTTCTTTCAAAATCAACAGGTTTGACATGCTGCTTACACAATAAATTTCTAATAACAAATTTATACTGGTTTTGATTTAATATTGATTGTTAATTGATCATAAATACTTAAAATAATAATACTTAATAAAATAATATTTAAAATTATGTTGATTTGTAATATGATTCAACTTCAATTATTTTTTACAAAATGGAGTTGTATATATTAATAACAGAACGAAATATTATTATTATTATCAATAATAATATATATATATATATATATATATATATATATATATATATATATATATATACATATATTATATTTTAAACTTAACATGGGATTAATATTAATATGAAAGGTGGTAATAATAATAATAATATTTCGTTCTGTTATAGAGGGATAGAAGTAAACCTTTTTAGGATAAATATTGAATAAACTCCCATCACACACCCCCACTGTCACGACAGTGATAAAATCAAGAAGCAATAACACGGTTCAGTGCACTCGCTTTGGGATCGATGACAGTAAATTGCTACGTCAACGTTCGACTCTCCAGCCACGTAAAATGTTATCCACCCGCCTACTATCTTCTAATAACCTCGAGTACAGACCCGGATCATGAGGACTCTGCTAAGTTATAAGCCGACTTGCCTCTTATCGCGGAGAGGCCGGACTCCCTCGGGTAATCTAGCTGAGAGCTTAGGTAGATAGGTAGGGGGGAGTATGTCTTGGGATCTGACTGCCATGGCAAGTTTGGGTACATAGATTGTCATTATCACTAATAAACATTGCTAATAGTAAACAAATATTTTAGATAGATTATTCTAAAATTCAAAGTGGAATAAGTGGACTTCTGTTGTTTATTATGTTTATGGTTATTTGAAATGAGCTGTCATTAATTTTTGACAATTTTAACTATCAGTAGAATTGAAAGATCATTATTTAGAATGCCATTAAATATGAAGCCAAGCCGTACTGGAAAATATGCATAGAATGCAAGAGTAGAGGGTAAGAGAGGGATCTTCCTCAGACCAACACTAAGATGGGAAGATGGAGTGAAGGAGGCTTTCAGGAAAAGAGAAATGGATTGGAATGGAAGAAATGTGCTGGCACAGAACAGGGGCAGCTGGGTCAATGTTCTACAAAGGGTCTCCTCACATTGCTTAGGTGGTAGGCGAGCATAAAAGATTATGATGATCAAATATGGCCTTGGAATCAAACAATTTACGTGTAACTTTTTTAAACTTGATCACACGGCAGACCAAGCTACAAGATACATTAACATAGCGTACATGGGTATTGACAGAGCACAACAGAAACTTATTAAAAAACAACCTGCATTGGTTAATCGGAAGGGGCCTCTTGCACGACAAAGCCAGGCCTCACGTTTCAGAGACAGACAGTGAAGCAGCTAAACGAGCCGTGTTATGAAGCCCTCCCACTCCACCATATTTGCCAGACGTATTTCCAATAGATTACCATCTTTTCAAAAAATTAAACAACTTACTTAAGGATAAAATTTTTGAAAACGATTATCCAGTCAAAACCCACTTTCAGACTGCTTTTCATTTCTAAATCCTGATTTTTTTAGTTCTGGGATTGAAAGTTTGATAACTCGTTAGGATTAAAAAAGCGAATGATTATAATCTGTCAGTATGCCTTCTTTTCCTACATTATGAAAAAACATTCGATTTTCTAAAAACCGATTGCATTATTAATATGTTGAAGAAGAGGAACATCAGTCCAAGAATATGCAAGATGTTGGAAGACATGTATTCAATATCCAAAGTCGGATTTAAATTAGGGAACAGAAAAGTAAAAATAAAAATTTGCAAAGGGGTACGACAAGGTGATACCCTATCTCCTAAATTTTTTTATATAAGTTCTCCATGATCAGATGCAAACTATGAATTGGCAGAACAAAGGAATAAAAATTCTTGGAGAACAGTAAAGGTTGACGGAGATTTAATAATAGGAGAGCATCTCATGGAGAAAGTAGAATCATTTCTATACCTCGGGCATCTTATTTCTATTAAAGGGCAAGTAGAAGAAATAAACAGGCGATGTACTCAAGGATGGCGCGCACTCTTCAAGTTTAAGAATATATATTGTTCCTCTATGAGCTAGGAAGTCAAGAGGAAACTCTGGATGAGCATTGTACTTCCTGTCATGACCTACGGTTGCGAAACATGGATAATAGCCAAGAAGACTAGTCACGAGTTGAGAGTAACAGTCAGAGCTATGGAGCGATGCCTCCTCGGGATATCTAGAAGAGATGGAAAACCAAATAAGTGGATTAGATCAAGGACTGACCTCCCAGATATTATGGAAAAAGTGCATTTCAGGAAGAGGACCTGGACCGGAAATGTCATCAGAAGGAATGCTGTAACATGGACCAGGCAGCTTATGGATTGGTATCCAAGAGAGCACGCGAGGAAGAGAGGACGTCCAACGACAGACTGGGTCAAGGAGATGAAGAAGAGCTGCGGAGGGGCAGCCTGGAAGAGAGTAGTATTGGATAGGAAAGAGTGGAAACGGATGGGACAGGAACATTATTTAGTCTGGTTGCAAGAGTGATCTATGAAATATGTTAGAGTGATATATTATATATGAAATATTTTAGTAAATATGAAATATGCTAGAGTGATATATCAAACAATCGAACTTAAAACCACAACTAACGGCTGATTTTGTTCATACGTGAATTGCTATAGAATAAAAAATATTAAGTTTTTGTATATGTTTATTGTATTTTATGAACAAATAAGGTTATTATTATATGTATAACGCTTTAAACTATTAATATGTATAACGATTATATAAATATTATATTGTAATATTTTAAAGTTAATATAGAAATATGTATAACGTTTTATTTTTGTATTAATAACTTTATATATTTTTCTAGTATTTTTCTTCCTGTTATATGCAATATGTTTCTATTATATGTTTAATATAGTATGTTAATATTTTTATATGTAACAATATTTTTACTAAGTACTAATGTAACAATTATGTATATTTGTAATTATCTAGGTAATGGAAATATGTATATTCTCTAGTGTGAGGGCGATTATAATCATTTGTAGTTGTTTGCCCTTAAAATAAAACAACAAAAAAAAAACCTATCAATCGTTGTATAGGAATTTTTCTCCACGGATTACCACGGTTATCCAAACCCTTAAGATCCACCTTCTAGGAGTTTGTATGCTTGAAATATACTTTACGTTTTTGATTTTCTTGATTCTCACAATTTAATTTGGATAAACCTTTCACTATGGGACCAATTCATTTATATTTGATGCCATTTTTTTCCTAACTGAAACCCGAAGTAGTGAAGTGTACTTGTTTTATGTAATCAAGAGCTTGGTATACATCCAGTTTTAATGAATTATTCTGAATTATCCTTCCATTATCGGGAGCCATGTAAGAGAAAAGAAGACGGCCCCCGGACTAGGGCACTAATTGACTCCGGAGAGTTGGGAGCATAGCAAGCAGTCTGCTCTCTCCGGACAGCGCCGCAATCCCAACGAGGGCGATCGATACAGTCACCAGAGGCTCCAGCATGTATGCGTAGATAATACATTCCATGCACTGTTCCATTCCCTTTAGAAAATTTTTAATCATATATTCTATTTAAAAATATAAAACCTGTCATTGTTCATTAAATAATTAATGACATATATGGATATGGTGCAGCTCAATAAGTAGGTTGTCGAGCTAATGATCTCTCTTAAAAATTGTAAATTTGCAAATATTCCGCGGTTCGGAACATAATGGGCACCATTGTTAGTATAGTAACAGTACAGTCTCTACTTTGTACTGAACCTTGGAGATCTTCATAGGATGTTGTTAAACATTTATAATAAATTAAAACAGTAGGTTTGACAAAAAAATTGTTTTGCATTTTTTACAATATCTATAATTAACACCAACTTCTTAATAGATTCTGGTTAGAAATATATGAATGAATAAATGAATAAAGCCTTTTATTACAAAACATTAACAGGAATTATTAAAATAATAAAAATTGAAATAATTTTACTACAGATACTGTTTACAATATTTATAACCTTTATAATATTATGATTTTTTTTTTTTTTTTGCTTGTTTATTTATGTAGGCCTTCCCCTTAGAGAGTGATGGTCTAACTTCTCTGGAGACCAATTCCTACTGGGAAGTGGAGAAATATATACATATTTAAAAAAATATCGATTTATATATTTTTCATATATTATTTTAGTTCGATACTTTTTGCCGATACATATTACGTAAAATTTGGGTTTCTGAAACCGGCGTGATTTGATTATTTGATAATAAATTTTTAAAAAATAACTGCACCACTACTATCCAAGAAAAGACCCTTTCTTTGGGAAAGGGTCTTGGGTTGAAGGTAGAATCTTAACTGTTGCTAGGAAAACGGTTGTGCAGGGGGCTAATTTATCCAAGAACAGAGCTAAGAACCCGGTTTTCTTTGGGTACCCACTTGATAGAGGTGAGGGTGCCCTAGCAGGGTCTGTAGACACACAGGTTCCACCCGTTACTGTTACCGGACCACAGCCGAATTTGAACTTAGTATGTTTGCCACTGCATCTTTGCAGCACTCTACACACCGATATTGATATGATCTTAGCCTATAATTGAATAAATTATTTCAAAGTAACATTTTGTCTGATACCTTTACAATACAACTTTGTATTTTTTACCCATTATTAGTGTTGTAGTGCATGTTTTATTGTTCTTGGATCAGTGTACCATTACTTCAGGGATGTAACGACTTTATAATAATAAATTCATTATTTATTCTGGGACAAATCCCTTTAGAATAACCATACTGGGTATTATTATGTCTTAGAGTATATTAATACAGAGTATTATTATGTCTTATTAAATGAGAAAGAATTAATGAGAAAAAAAAGTTGCCAATCACCTCCAGTGATAACATTTAAAAAATAATATAAAACAGAGTACAAGAAATAAAAAATAACAAAAATAAGATTGCAATAATTATTTAGAGAGAAACAATAGATAAATTACATATGTATCCAAATTACAATGTCAATTAGAAACTAAGAAAGCAGAAAATGAAACAAAAATATGAACAATATCAATTAATATAACTTGTTTTTAAAAATATCTAACTGGATGAGTGAAGTGTCAATAATATATATATATATATATATATATATATATATATATATATATATATATATATAATGATATAAATATACTAATATATAAATAAAAACACATCATTCATTTATCAGTTAGAAAATTTGAATCTGAAAACTGGGTTTGTTATTTCCGATTTTTTGGGAATTGTGAGGACATAAGGTGATTGAATAGATGGGATTTGAAAATTCAAAGATTATTGGAAAGACGAATGGAAGAAGGTATAGAGTTCCAAAGGGACGAGGATCGGATAAGGAAAGCTCAATCAAAAGCAGTTGTTCGGTGGGATGTTGTATATAGGTCTGAGAGCCGATAACGGGTGTTACGGGAGTGGACCGAGGTTTTGAATTTAAGGAGATGGGAGATGTATGATGGTCGGCGGGATTGGATAACTTGCTAAAGAAAGGAAGCTAGGAAATACTAGACAGATAGGAAGGGTAAAGCCACTTCAACTCTTCGTAATATCGGGTAATACGGGCGTATAGAGACTGGATGAGCTGAAGGAGGATCTTGAGTTAATAACATATTGTTACGGTCGCCGGCAGGAAGACGGAAGCAAGGGGATTAGCGGCTTAAATCCGTCGGCGGGAGAAGTTCAAATAGGATTAGAACCGTTATAGATCGTTTCCTTTTGTCGGAAAAGGATTAAGAAGATTCCAGAATTTTCTGGCCCCTCCGTGTTCTAGAATGTTCCGCCTTGCCTATTTAAATACTTCCCTCACCTCGAGCCAGTCAGCCTTAGCCTGAGAGTAGACCAGAGAAGACCTGTGATAAGTGAGTGTCAGTGTGATAAACTAGTCAGTGTTGAACCGGCCAGTGTGTCAGTGAACTGTGACAGTCTCGCGAGTGTAATAAACTGTTTCTGTTTGTTACTGTGTGTCAGTTTGTCATACTTGGAGAATCTTACGGTCGGTGGACTAGTGAACTGTAAGTGTTAATTATTAGTTATAAATTGTAGTGTAATTTTATAATATTCATAGAAACTATTGTAACTAGTTAAGCTATCTAGAATTAGTAATATCTTATATTATTGTAATAATTAAATAGGAGTAAGGTCTAGATAATAAATATTTAGAATATTGTTATTATAAATTTATATTAGTTTAATAATTTAATTGTTAATAGTTTAATTGTATCCTTCTTATCAGTTTTGTTAATAAATATTAGTATCTTTAATTAAGGAATTGTTTAATTCATTTTAATACCCAGTAGCCCGTAACAATATAAAAAAGTTATGTTCCTCTGTCGTTTCGAACCGAGAACCTCCAGTTCAGCCAACCGAAACGATCAAGATTTGTTCAGAGCTTTAAACTTTTCTGTAGGTTTATTTTTACTGATTTCTGTTACACGCTCTGTTTTAACAAAACAAATAATAATAGAACAGGGAGCTTCCTTTGACGTAAAGCGACTGTCTCAAGATGACGTGACCTTTTGAAGATTACGCTGAGAAAATATTGACACTAAATTTAGAGTAATGTAGCCATCACGGACAAGCATTATATCATTGCTCGAAGGTGGGATTTATTTCAGAGTTGAATATATTTACGTTGAGGTTTACGTAAGCAACTTGACAGGAAGAGAGAGAAAATCTTCCGCCATTTATATCTTCTTTATCCGTTACCTTCGTCTTCCGCGATGTCCTTTGACATTTCCGGCGCCCACTCCAGTCGACGCGCGGGTCTTTGCCAACCGTTTTATTGTTAGGATTATAAACGTGTTTATTGATAAGCGTAGGAAGAAGCATGCGGAATTGAAAAAGTTCTCCCGTAAAAGGTTAATATCATACAGTTTGAGACATTGAATGCGCTAGGTTCTTGTAAAAAAATAATAATAAAGCTTTATCTGTCAAAACATTCTTTTTTTATTTCTGTTTAGATTAATTTATTGATATTTACAACTATAATAATATTACAACAAGTAAATGTGCTAATATGAACAATATGATATTAAAAAAAAAAAACCACTTGTGGAGAAATTACACATTGCTAGCACTCAAATAAAGTTCTATAGTATAAGGCCTCGAGGCCATCTTCTTTTCAGAAGCCTCGGAGGGTTATCAGGAAGCAAGTTGAGAGACTTGCGGATTCAAGTGTGTATGGAGCTTGTCATGGAAGGATAGGTATCTAGTTTGGGCCAAATCAGCAATATATGATATTAAGATCATGATGGATGAGTTTTTCATGTTAGAGAAGTAATTAATTGACTGGAATTTCTAATTTAAGGATAGAGATAGTTGTTAGTGCAGTCAATTAAAACACCAAAATAATAAGTGCATATTTATTTATTGTGTGCCGACGTTTCGACCTACATTGTTGGTCATCTTCAGGGCAAATATACAGAGCGGTGACGAGGAAGGCGAACTGCCAACTCAGTTGAATTGAGGAGGATTTAGCCAATAACAAGGTTTTGACAAATTGACAATTAATTATATAACTGTTCATTCTAAAACAACCATTCAACGTACTCCATTCCCCTCCACCTCCTCAAAGAATCCCTTACGAATCCTTCCCTTAAGAATCCTTATAACTTTTTCCCTCCAAGCTGGTCTTCCTGACTGATTCTCTCCGGGTCCATCCTAATGAGGCTTCCAAACCACCTTAGTTTGTGTTCCTCTAGGATGGTCTCAACTTGTTTAACGTGTTAAGGAATTCATTTGTAAATAAGCTTAACAATTTTACAAGGTAATCTTTAAAGAGGCATCTGAAAGCAGGTACTTTTCGGAGAAGTAACGAATCATGATTTCAATTCTAAAATTTATCTACGACTTACATAACATTTTAAAGTTCCATAACCTAAAATTTTGAGTTAACTCATGAGATAGGGCCTAAAAATGTAAAATGAAGTTCCAGAGCCTGAATGGACCTTATCTTAATGTTACCTGGATAGGCAAAATTTAAAATTCCCGCTGTAGCAGGAAAAAATTTAAGTGTTCCGATTAGCCTTAACAGCATAAAGTGACGTTATATGAATAATCAAGTTAGCCATTATTTTCACGAAAACCCTCTCCACTTCCTTACAAAGCTATTCGCACGAATAGTGAGAAAAAAAGAATGGACTGCTAATCTTATCTCGTTCGGTTTATTGCCTGCTCAGTCCATCTTCGAACAATAACATCTGTTTATCATCTCAATGGGAAAAAAGTTATCTTCACTTCGAGTTCACGGCACGCCCCTCATTGTTGAACACGTAGCTTGGCGCTATCGTCATTATACGCTCCGCACCTTCGAGCGCTATTCAATGGAGTCGTGGAGTATTTGGTACTTTAGTTGTATAATAAACATATGTAATGAAAATAAACTTTTTAAGGTAATGGAGAGAGTGTTGGTTGGTAACACTTTAATTTTCGCCTGAAAATACTCTTTTTGTCATGGAAAATAGGCATCAATAAGGCAAAGCTATACACTTTTTTCTCACATCCAATGTTAAAACAAAAACTCGGAAATCAGCTTTTGATTGGAATAACTCCGAATAAAACAGAAAACCGCCGAGTTATCAGTTAATTAAGAAATATTGTACCAACTACAACCCAGGAAGGGTCTTAGGTTCATGCTCTTCTTACTGAAGACATTTTTTTTCATTCAACGGTTATGAAGTGAGGCAATTTGTGGTTCACTGTTATCCACTTTATAGAGCCTGAGTTAACCCAGGAGGATCTCCAGGTTCCTAAGAGTCCGTATATGGATGATCATTGCAGCCGGATTCGAACCCGGGTATATATTTTAAGTTTTCGCCAAATAGTGCATTTTTGACAATGAGGGTGGGCCAAGCTCCCTTACTTACTTGCAAAGGTACGTACTTCTTATTACTGCAACTTCACCTCTAGTTCCAATCTATATCGTTCTCTCCTGCCCCCAATCATCGTTGTAAAAGGATCCTCCCCCACATCATCGGAGGATAGTGATATCCTTTCCTCCAACAAACCACCCCCAGAGCAAACAGGAGGTGGTGACTCTCCCCCAGCCACGAAATGGATGAGCAAGCAAGAACCCCGGCCCTAGGGGGAGGAGGCCGGGACCCCAACCTTTGTTTGGCCAAGTGTGAAAGGTCCTCAGGGCAAATTGAATAAGATATCTTTTGTCCCTTGAGCAATAGTGTCCTGTGTTGGCCGAGTCCTTAAACCTTTTGTCCCGCCCTTGGAGAACATTCAGAGCTAGGCGATTGATTATTCTAAACCACCGGTTTCCAGCTTGTTAAGTCTCTTAGCAAATTGCGGTTGGGGCGGATTCAGGAATAATTGGCGAAGGACCTTACTCCTCTTCTCTTTTCTATAAAAAGAATATAATTGTTTTATTAATAAAAAAAAAATTAGTAAATTATTACTATGGTAAAATATTACTATTGCCATTGGTTTTGATAGTTATTAAAACTAATAAAATCATTGAAGATCCTTGAAGATCACAAGAAAGTTAAAATAGTACGAAAATCAGTGTTATTAAGACGAATAAGTTTAACCTTTACTATGGTTCGGTTGGATGATTTGGCCATCCAGCACGTTGAGCAGAAAATAATTATTTAATAGTTTTATCATAATTTCAGGACCGTGGCTTAGACCTAGGTAAGGGTTGGAATAAAAAGTCGTTATTTTTTAAGAAGTTTATAATTATAAGAGGTTTATAATTTTTAGAACAAAAAATCTTGATATCCGACTGTGGCATAAATTATTTATGCAGATATAAATTAATCTGTTTACAGCCGCGAATGAACCCTTTGAGATCTTCATACACTCCTGGGGCTCATTCAGTCTTTATAATTTTGAAGGAAAACCTGAATCTGTGTCAGGTAAATCACATCTCTGCACAACTGTTCTCCTATAAACAGTATTCTCTAACATGTACTGAATCCAAGACCCTCCCTTTATAGTGGTGGTACAAGATTTTTTTCTGCGATATTACAATTAGAAAAATGAGCCGTTTCTTTTGAAAGTGGCCTAACTCAGTTTTTCAATTTTTTGCCGGTTACCATGGTTGCATATACAACTTCATATTACATATCATTGTAGCATTTCAGGTCGCTTATATTCTGAGCAAATTCGATAAGTTTTTGACACATAAGTTTTCAGAATTAGTTCAATAACTGAACCATGTAGTTTGAAAGTGGCCTAACTCCATTTATTTTATACTTATATCAAGATATTTACTATTGATAATGTCTATTGCGATATATACCACCGGAACATCATGATTTCTTCAAATCCCTTTCACACGCGCAAAATGTAGATGAATAGTAAATTGTTTTGTAGTAAATTTATGTTTGTAATTTTATATGTTCTGTAATTAAAAAATGTTTTGAATCGCATAAATTGTGTTTCCAAAGTGTTTTAAAGATATGTAAAATAAATTGAGTATTGTTTTTTCAATTTGAAACATCTTAAATTATGTTGAATGGACTTGGGTACCTTCAAATTTTATAATGAATCTGGTTGTATATTTTGAAAGTGGCCTAACTCCATTCTTGATAAGAAAACGCACATTATTAACTTAATAGTTGTTACTATTTTATTAACAACCATAAATTTAACAGCCTTAGACATAGTTAAGCAGTTTGACTCGTTAGTATCCTATACGTATATTTTTAAATTCATTGAAACGCAAACCCTTAAATATCTCGATTTGAAGATAAATGGAGTTAGGCCACTTTCAAAATAAACGGCTCAAATTATGAAATACATATGCATTATATACAAATGGGAAGTTTTATGATCAAATTTGGAATTATGGTTTTCAACGGATTTTCTCCGACATAACTATGAACTTTTCTACCACTTTCCCAACATTTTTTCTTTCTGCATATCTTCTATTTTCCCTTTTTCTGGTGTGGTTGACTTTTTGTATGTAAGCAAGATATACACACAGACTTCTTTAAGTTTTCGCCGCATGTGGTATGTAGATCACTATTTCTTTATCAGCCCACTCATCCTCTTGTATACTTCAATCTCACATCGTCTTCTTCCTCTCCTGCTAAGTAACAATATTATTCTATATTGTCTCATCTACTCTCCATTACATGATCATACCGTAATAACTACCTAGACTCAACTAGATCGTGGTATGTGTAAATATTATTACAAAAAATAATGAATTATTCGGGGAAGAAAACGGTCCGGGTAGAGGTCAGAGAAATACTTTCTTAAACAGGGTTGAACTATTTATTTTGGCTTTTCATATAATACTAATGATTTATTTGAGTCAATTTAGAGAGATTTAACGTCACTTTATGCTGCTATGGCTAATCGGACGATGCTACAGTGGGAGCTCTAAATTTTACCTATCCAGGTTTAATTAGGATAGGGATTTTTAACGAGTACCTAACATCGTACAGGCTCGGGACCCCCGTTTAACGTCCCTTCCGAAGGACGGCGTAACTAAGGATTTTTTACTCCCTTAAAAAATTCCTAGGGCCGCCTGCCGGGCTACGAACCCGCGTTCTTGGGTTTAGTAGTTTGTTACGCTAACCACTAGACCATAGGTGACCGTATATTTGAGTCAGTGTTGTAAGCAATGCAGTATGTTTCAAATTATAATCTAAATACTCATTAGAATATTATTTTAAATGTGTAATTTTTATTTATTTTTGTTTTACCTGTATGTATCTTATTACACTTGGTATTAAAAAAAAACACACATAGCGTGTTATTTTTTTATTTATTGTGATATTATTTTGAAAAAAATAGGATAATAATTTCTATAACTTATATCTCAAATAAACTTTCTGCTGTTTAAATTATTAGAGGAATTTAGAATGTTGCTATGAATGAGTGAATTTATCCTATGGAACCTTGAGCTCAGTGCAGTGTCTACAATCAGCTAAACCAATATTTGGTTATGCGTTTCGGTGATTGTGGCAATCAGGTGTGTTTGCCATGGATTTGGTTATTGTATCACCAAATCCATGGTTTGAGGAAAATTTCTTATTAAACCGTAATTTAGTTATGTTAGTACGAAAAAGCGTCAATAATAATGAGAAACAGAATACCATATTATACGTTGATGGTTTAGGGTTTAAATATCGAAAATAAAAATTCAGTCGATACTAAATCTTTGACCATGTTTTTCGTTTTATTTTACGTCAGATTATACAGATATGGCTTATCGACCTATGATACCGTGGGAGTCCTTAACTCTACTGAACCAACGCGATGTCTCGCGACTACCATTTTACGTTCCATCTGTAGGTCAGTACAATTAAGAAAAAAACAAACCAATTAGGAGCCAAATGGTAAGAGAGAAGGATATGGCCTCATTTCGAAAAAAGGAAGTTTAGGAAGAAGATTAAAGAGAATTAAGTTACCTTCGTAATAGTTACCTTTGCGCAGTCCTTAGTTAACTTGATATTTATTAATTATAAATAAATTCATTTATGATAAACATAAAACTACAATGACCACATTCAGTCAAAAAAACAAACACTTAAGCCTCTCAAGTTCGAATCGATAAACTTCAAACCCTCCTGGTTACCAACTAGTAACAGTAGAATTATATGTCAGGCGTTGCCAGTTGGCAACACCTTTAAGCGTCTATAATAATATGTGATAAATTAATTTGTTTTCCTCGATCTACAAAAAGTTTTTTAAATAGATAGAGCATGTAAAACTACTAAATATTTATTTAGATGAGTTCAAAAAATGTATTTACTTCTTATGTATATATATAGGTATAATGACCTACATATACATACGTCTGTGGCACCTGTGCATAGTGGGCTAAGTCGAATTTTGTGAATTTCAAGCTATCTACTTAGAATCGTAATTTTTCTGAACTTATTTTAAGTTCAAGATTGGAGTATCAGCCCAGGATTCACAAAGGAATATCCTTCATTGCAATGGATGGAACACTTAGCGTGTTAGACACAAGGAAAGAGAAAAAAATTACGATTCTAAGTAGATAGCTTGAAATTCACAAAATTCGACTTAGCCCACTATGCACCGGTGTCACAGATATATCTGTCAATTACAATACCTAGCGTTTCAGTATTTTGCCACAACAGAACGTAGATTGTAATAATATAAACTTAATATTATATTATTACAATTTGTACGACAAATAAATATAAAATATTTTGTTAAATATACCCTAAATGGTTGTTGGAAATGTGATCTCGGGCTAATAAATTATTTTCATGACCGTTGGCTTAGGAACTGTATGGCCTTTTTAGATGCTTCATCTTTATGGGTTTTAGCGATAAAAGTTTGATTTAAAACGGATTAGCTTACTACTCTTTAAGCCACAAGTTCGAGACTGATGTAAATAAATAAATTATTCTGCTAACTGAATAAGCATGAATTAACCGTGGCTTTGAGATCCTCTCTGGGCTCACCCAGCCTTTATAAATTTCAAAACATGGGGGTTAACTGTAACTACATCATCCTAGAACAGTGCCTAGAAACACTATAACCCCTACGATGTACTAAACCCCATACTGGCTGACGTGGCACCGTTTAATTATTTTTATTATGATTATATCAATAAATTTACAAAGGTCACCTGTGGTCTAGTGGTTAGCGTAACAAACTACTAAACCCAAGATAGCGGGTTCGTGGCCCGGCAGGTGGCCCTAGGATTTTTTTAAGGGAGGAAAAAATCCTTAGTTTTGCCGTCCTTCGGAAGGGACTTTAAACGGGGGTCCCGAGCCTGTACGATGTCAGGTACTCGTAAAAAATCCCTATCCTAATTAAACCTGGATAGGCAAAATTTAGGGCTCCCACTGTAGCATCGTCCGATTAGCCATAGCAGCATAATGTGACGTTAAATGAAAAAACAACAACAATCAATAAATTTACTCCATTAAACTCTTAATATTCGTTAATTTATAACTGTAATAATTAGGTTTACTGAACACGTGAGCTCCATGCCGATATTACCAAAATTTACTTACAATTTTCCTTACACTGGGTACCATCCAAGTCCTTTCTTTCTTTCTTTGTCCTTCCATTGTACCGTACGGTGTTGGGACAGCCTGTGACCATCTCCTAAATACTTCTTTGTCTGTGGAAAGTTTCTTGACTTCCCCCAGAGAAGTCCCCTCTTTCTAGACAGTTCCGCCATTAGGTCATCCCATTTATATCTTGGTCGTCCCCGAAGTCTTTTTCCCTCTGTTTTCGCTTCCCATACACTTTTTGCCAGACGGTTTATCGGCATTCTTTGTACGTGACCGAACCACATCACTTCCCTTCTATGGATGTTGTGTATGAGAGATTCCTGCCCTGTCTCCTCTCTTATCCTTTGATTCTCCATTCGGTCAAATCTCGTCTTATTGAGAGTTTTTCTCTCAAATTTCTTGATACTAGACCAACTTTCAGCACCATAGCTCAACGAAGGGATGAAGAGTTGTTTATATACTGTCATCTTTGTCTTCATCTCCATTTCCCTTATTCCAATTATGACATTTCGTAACTGTTAATATACGTCACTTGCTTTCCTTATGCGCTGGTTTATTTCAGGGGTCAACCTATCTTCATTACTAATTTTCACTCCCAGTTACTTGTATACATCCATCTGTTCCAAATCCAAGCCTCCGCAAGTCACTGCCTCCGGTTCCCTAGGACCACTTTTAGAGACAACCATATATTCTGATTTGTTTGGGTTCACTGTCATTCCTTTACGACTCAGAGATTCCTCCCATGCTCCTAATGCTTCTTGTAACACTTTTCTGTTTTCTGCAATAATGAGGATGTCATCAGCAAATACTAGATTTTGAATGAACACGGGATGGGTTCTCCAATTTCCTACTTTTAACTTGGGGTTCCTTAGCTTAGCTTCCCATATTATCCTATCCATGTATATCACAAATAATAATGGGCTTAGGCTGTCCCCTTGCTTTACTCCCGTTTCCATTTCAAATCTGTCAGACTTTTTTCCATTAAGCCTGACTATCCCGTATACTTTCGGAGTTAAATTAATAGGAACTCCTTTGTCTTCCAGTGCTTGCTTGACTTCAACCCGAGGCACATTATCGAATGCCCCACATAGGAAAGCGAGATAAATCTTTTTATCTTTTTTTATTAAGTGAACACGTGAGCTACATGCCGATATTACCAAAATTTACTTACAATTTTCCGTACACTGGGTACTATCCAAACCCAAATCCATTAAACAATGCGTAATCCTCCCACCTACGCCTCAGTCTACCCCTCTCCCCTTCGCCTCAGACATTTACCAGTTGGCTCAGATCTACCTTTTTAGGAATTCGTTATTAAGAGTCATACTCAACCTTCACATCGCTATCACTTGAACTATATTAAACGGTGTGCAATAAATTATAAGAAAATAATTTATTCTAAAAAAATACGTGCACTAAATCTGCACTCACAATTAAATGATTCTCTAAAACAGAAATTATATTTATTTTCAGCACGAACTCTATTGTCAATTGAATCTATATATACCTAGTACATGCGGCAGCGCGTTATCTTGAAGACCTCTCTGCACATCCGTTATCCTAAAAAGTAGATAGTAGAAGTATTAGATAGTCCCTACAATGTATTGAATCTGTGATTTTCAAGATGGAGCTAAACTAACTACGTAGTTCCACCTTCTACTTTGCCATAACAACTTCAACTTATTCCTCCTTGGACCTCTGCAGTGATGTAGGGCCATACAGGACAATAAGAGACTACAGGAGCTCTGACGCGATGGCTATAGGACTGATAGTTACAGCTGTAGATATTTATAGCAGATCTCCTACCGGTTAACATCTGTAGCCGGCCTCCGCGGTGTTCTATCCGCCTTAGTACGTCTTCGCCCGCGGATCTCTCGACCTCTCCTCTATGTCTTCTGCGCGTCATGGGGTGAGTCTTATCATAACGGTCCTCATGAAGATCCAAACCAGGTTAGGAACTTACCTTCCGAAGGAATTTTATGTATGAATTAATATTGCAATTTTTTTTTATCATTCTTTTATGTTACATTTGCACCTGCATAGTATCGCATCCAGCAACTTAATTCTCAAAGTTTTTTTGTCTTCTCGATTTGCAGGAGAAAATATTTGGAGGAATTTGGAGAAACAGGCCTCTCGGCCATTGTCTATTCTTCTCATTGAAATTCCCAATTTTATTGATGTGTTTATGAATGGAATGTTGTTTATTTGTTGTGAATATATGATTTTACCGTAGGAATGTTCATGGAGTTGTGAATAGAATTCGAAATGAACCAAGTTTTTCTTAGAATATAAGAATGTGTTGTTTGTATCATGTATATATGGACGTGATCTGCTGAACCCCGAAGTTCTGCTCCGTACTGTTCGTAGTATAATGTTGTGGAGTATTCGTTTTTTTCCGTAAGCCAAGGGAAGATCTGTAGTTCAGAAGATGTGATAGTTCTTTGTAGCGTCTTATCAGTTCTTGTCTCTTTATTTTAAAAAAAATATTAAATAGATAATTAATTATATTGATTTATTAAAATGTATTTAAGATTAACTTAAAGATTATTGCATAAGTGAGAGTACCATCACTCACGGTATTCATTTAATTTTCATTTAGTATCTATTAATGAAATAATTAATTTTAAACTGAAACTCCGACACTAGTTGCTGAGCCCTGTGCCAGAGATTTGAATCTGATGTAGCAGATAAAGTATCGCATCCGTTGTTTTTCTTTAAGTGCCATCTTGTCGGCTATCATCAAGGCTATGCGAATTCTAGAATATTCATATCATCAGGGCTTTCTAATTTCGGATACGGCAGACCTGAAAAACCGTTTGATAGAGCACTTGAACCATTCTGTTAGGTTTCGCAGCCAGGAGTGTCGTCACCTTCCTATGCTTCTTCTTTAATCTATTTCCGTCTCTGCATTATCAGCTAAAATGAGTAATATTAATCTCCGTGCATTATTTGCCCCAGATTCCAGTTTTCGTTTCTTATTAGCAATCAGCACATCTTTTTCATCCTCTACATTCTTTCAAATCGAACACGAGTTCCCTACTGTAAATTGCTCTCTTCATATCCATAAGAATAGCTCCTTCCTGTTCTATTCGTCTCATCATTTCTTCCGAGTATTCATTCTCTTATTTGATCACTGGGCCCAAGTATTTATATCTCTCTACTTTCTCAATCGTTTGGTTTCTTAGAAGGAGATTTATTAAATTACAACAAGATTTCTTATGTTAACCGCATAGAATAAAGCCTGTAGGTTGAGGCCACACGTAAAAAAAAAAATGTTAATTTAATTTTTATATTTTTAAATTAAATAATTTAATATTTAATACCATTGTTTTTGTGTAAAAATTGTAACTAAATAGTTTTAAAAGTGTAAGAACAACGCATCGGCTCACGGGGTTACCACGAGTGCAGGGCCCTCAGCCTACCGTCAATACAGCTCGACCACGCAATGTGCAACCGCCAAGCCTACTTTGGTACTTCGGTAAATTGTACCTGTTCGAGCTTCCCAGTCAATTGATGTCTCAAAGACCAATCAAAAAAACTAGAAGCATCTCTTCTCATGGACCAGTCGTTACTAGTATCAGTAATTAGTTTTAATTAATTATTTTTGTATCTAAACAATTTTATATTTTTGCGCAATCTTACTAATATTATAAATGTGAATGTTTGTATGTTTGTCTCTCTTTCGCGCAAAAACTACTGGACGGATTTGGATGAAACTTTACAGTAATATAGGTTATTTACTATGGGAGAGTGCAAGGGGGCACGTGCCCCCCCCCGACAGTATTTTAGGTACTGTGGAGAATCCATTATTGTACATAAATAAAGGCAAATCGCATGATGATCTATGTGGGGGAACGGGGGCATGTGCCCACCCCCGTTATAGTCCATAATTAAAGGTAAATTAGGAACTTAGCATCTTGAAATTTGTAGTTAGGTTCTGTGTATAGTTTAAGAAAGAAATTCGGATAATTCCACTCTAAGGGTTTCCCCTTTAATATAATAGGGGTTCAAAGGTTGTATAGAATCCGTCAGTTTAGAGGTTAGACATCTGAAATTTCGGATGTTCGAGTAACTTATATTTTTAAAAAATAATTAAATTATTTATTTAAAATTATCTTTCACGAAACTTTACGTGGAAGACCAAATTCCACGCGTGCGAAGCCGCGGGCATAAGCTAGTCTATCATAGTTTGTTAGAATTCAATTTTCATTTAAAAATTCTTTGAACTATTCTGTTTTGTAATATATATATATATATCTCAAAGAAATTCTTACCTTTTGTTTCTAAAATAAATAATTTGTGTTATTTTGCCATGCTATAAAGTCTCATTTTTATTATTAAAACACCATTTTTACTAAACTGGTAGGGTCTGCTACTACTAATGGGGCTCATCCAGGCTTTATAATTGGGTAAAAACCCCTTTAGAGTGATCTCGGCTAAATGATCTCTCAGAACGGCTTAGAAATGTCGCTACGATGTACTGAACAAGACCCTTTGTTGGTTAAAGATTTTTTATATATTGTTCTCTAGTTATATATTCCTTCCATTGCTCCCGTGTTTTAGATATAATGTACTTAATTAATGCTGAATGTTTCTACTTCATCCGAAATTCCTGTTAACTTATCGAAGTAGTGCTTACCTAGGACAGCTCTTCATTCCCTTGACTATGGCGACACCTGGGTGGCGAAGTCAGAGTCAGGTGTGGCCCGTCTGCGATTTATGTCTTCCTTTATTAGCTGTCGAAGAGGAGGCATTTATCTTGTCCCTGCCAGGGAGGTTGTGGATCGATTCTCGCTTATAGGGCAGACAGTGATCTTTTATCAATTGATAATGGTTAAAATTAGTAAAATGGCACTGTTCGGAAATAAATTATTAATATAAATAAATGTAATTAATTTTTCAATATATTTGATATCTTTGACTTTTGCTGTGCTGTTTCGTAACCGTCCTAAAGGAAAGGTGAAGCCTAGGTGGGAGGATTGCGTTCAGTCTGATCTAACAGATTTGGGTTTTGGGATGAGTCCATGGACGGAAATTTGCAAGAATAGATTGTTGTATGGGCATCGAGACTTCGTATTCCCTTATTGTTATTCGGATTAATGTTATTATTGTAGACCGTTATGAAAAAAAAAATTAATTTATTTTGAGACCCCGATTCGAGTCCCGGTCCGGGTTATATTTTCAATTTTCAAATTAAATATTTAAAATAATTTATTTTAATTACTTACGATTTTTTTTGTCCGATATTGATATTTACATAATTGATATTGATATTGATATTTACAAAAACGTATTACATAATTTATATAGATTTTAAATTGAAATTAAATGAGCAATTATACACACTTTATTGTCTTTTATTTCCGATAAACTGTTTTTAACTTAAAAAAATACAGGGCATTTCGAAAAGAATCATCCGATTTGACATGTTTATATCTCTAACACTAATAAACATATACAATTACTGATTTTTTTGTCTGAAAGGGGAACTCACAAAGTTTTTTTTCATACATTTAAAGTTGTTCAATATGTCCACCTGTAGATGCACGGCATATGTCTATGCGGTATTCAAATTTCGTCCCACGCTCTAGCGAGCATGTCCTGAGTTCCTGATGCCACTCCTGCTGTTATGCGACTCCTCAGATCATCCATTGTTGCGCTCCACGTCTGCATCGGGCACTCTGGGGACCGGGGACCGGTGATTTGCCTTTACACAGACATCCTGACGTCATTTTCTCTAGAACTGAAGTGGGCGTTCACTCAAGCGCCGCGCTACTGCTACCTAGCGGGAACCATGTAAAGCTTGAGGGTTTCCACTTTCCAACGATACGTTGGCGCATTTAGCTCAAATAACTGAATAGTTATGATTTTATGAAATCGGATGATTCTTTTTTTAAGGTGCCAGGTCCGGATACAATCTGAGTGTTCCCGGGAGTTCCCATCTGATAAGGGATTAAGGCGGAGATGGACTTGCCTGTCTTCTCTTTAATCTAGCACTAGAGAAAGTAGTAAGGGATTCAGGAATCCAAACTCAAGGAACAATATTTTCCCTACAAGTGCAGGTTCTTGGTTTTGCCGATGACCTAGATATAGTAGCCAGGTCCAGATCAGCTTTAGTCGAAGCCACCACAAACCTCATCAGGGCAGCGTCATATATGGGACTTTCAATTAACCAGACTAAGTCCCAGTACATGTACATGAATGTGAAAAAACACAGTTTTCGTTTTCGACTTATAGCAGTTGCTTTAGGATTGATAATTGATATAAAATTCATATAGAGGCATCTATCAGTCACAAAAACAATGTAAAACGAATGCCTTTGGTTTGATTATAGGCACTGATTTTTATTGAACCTTATTGGGTTTTTTTTTAATTCTCCTCAAAATTACCGATTTTGACATTCGATAGTTGGAAATGGCAGGGACGATTGCCAAATGACATTTGTATAATTTCTAAAATATATATTTTTATTATTATTAAATTTTGAATACATTTTGTTTAAATTTATTAGTGTTTGTTATCAGGCTGTCGTCACTAGATAGTTAACCATGTGATATATACATATATTAGTCAGGTTTTTATTATTAATTTTATGACTTATTATATTAAAACCATTGAGTTAGCTCGGTATACTCCTAAATAAGGATGCAGAGTACACTGACTGGCTAATACTAAGACTCAGATGGATGGACAAAGAGAAGACTGAATGGAGATAGTGAATGGCGCGGCCTTGTGAGAGCGTTCACCTGCAGCCCTGCCGCATAGCATTCCGTCCAGGTCCTCTCAGCTCATATCTCTGTGTCTATGTGGAATCTCTATCGTCTTCTAGTATTTGTGTGTGTGTGTGTATACATACGGGATCTAGAACCCTCCTGGGGTTCACCCAGTCTCTATCAAGATTGGGTTTATATTTAATATGCCGGTTGTGCGTGATCTAGTGTACACAATAAATACTAAACTGAATACCAATTTCTATAATACCTCTACTAACCTAGCAGGTACTTAATGCAGTACAATTAAATGGACAGTTGTGTAATTCGTATAATGGTGGTTGGCCCGCTGTTAGGTATCCCCTAGTCCAAACCTATTCTTTCTTATTGTGGAGTATGTGTGTGGAGCGTTAAAAGTAATTTTGAACCAAAAACCTCTTACAATATTCAAAAATAAGGAATTAAGTAAGTAGAATTTTCTAATCGATATAGGAACTTACAC
The DNA here is from genome assembly GCA_037127475.1 of Arma custos. Taxonomy (NCBI): domain Eukaryota; kingdom Metazoa; phylum Arthropoda; class Insecta; order Hemiptera; family Pentatomidae; genus Arma; species Arma custos. The sequence goes on along the minus strand of CM073760.1, from coordinate 12,018,271 downwards.
CACTGGAAAGGAATTTTTAAAAAGGCAGTAAGGTCTGATGCGTGAAATTTGGAGGGGTCAACCGAAGCGTAGATGAGAGGATAGTGTTTAGTTGAAACGAGTTAGTAAATATCGACGGATGGTACTCGAACCTCCTGTTTCGCTAAGATAAAGTGATAATTTACAATAAGTGTTCCCGGTATCTTATCTGTTCCTGCTTTAGATAATTAGAAGCCGATGAGAGGCTGGTACAGGTACCGCTACAGGTGAGCTCCTATCTCCAAGTTACGTTGCACCTGCCGGGCACCGCACCTGAGGCCGTTCGCTCCTCTATCCTGATCAGCCAGGCGAAATGTTCGCTCGCCTCTTGGGCCCACCTCTCGATTTAGGCCAAATCACATCTTTGCACAACCGTTCTTATAGAAATGGTACAGTCTCTACTACGTACTGACCACAAGATCCTTAACGGGTTGTATTGGGGCAGGTTATTATAACAGGAAATATTCATGCATAATTCCAGCAATAATATTAATACAACTTGACAATAGATGAAAATAGTGGCTGTGTGAACTTTAGATCTATAGATGGTTAACTGAAGTTAGTTAAATAACTGAAATTAACTAAAGTTAGTTAACCGTCTATAGGTCTACAGCCCACACAGCCGCATTTCCTTCTATTTGCCCCGAAGATGGCCTATACGTTGGCCGAAACGTTGGCACTAGTAATAAGTAAGTTCTTCTTATTTGTTGTTATTATTGACTGCAACCCCTGACTAATTGTATCCTAAAATATTTATAATTTATTTTATTTTATTTTTTATAACTATTGTAATTTTTAAATATTTTTATTTTCAATAGAAAAGATTTGTCTAGGGCCGGGATTCGAACCCGGGTCTCTTGTATTCATCGGGTCTTTTGTATACATCTCCAATTGCGAGAACACGGGGATATGGGATTGGTGAAGAGAAAGGATTTGTCTGACCGAGGTATGTGCCAGGATAGCTCAAGTGGAAGAGTACCACGACGGATGCGTGGGAGACCCGGATTCGAATCCCAATCCTGGACAGATCTTTTCTCATCAAAATAAAAATATTTATAATTTAACTGATCGAGTACGACAAAAGACTTAATAAAGTAGTTACTGGGTCCGTTGCTTGGCAACACCAAAAAAATGCCATCACTAAAAACTTTTCTTTAAAAATTGTTCGCTATAATTTCATTTTTATTTTGTTATTTACTATAAGTGTGTATTATTTATATAGGGAAGCAAAATGGTCCGTGTTTAGGCCAATAAAAAAATCTTTCATAATGCAATTGGTCTTTAGGGCTTCTTTTAGGTTCACAAGAGAAAGTGAACACCAAGAAAAAACTTTTTTATCTTTTTTTTTATTATGTATCTAATTAATCCTGTATTTAGTTATTTTTTTCATATATAGGTAAGTGGATGTCATAATATTGGAACCTTATGAAAGAAACTATTACAAAAAATCCCATAAATTTTCTATGTATGGACGAGGTTTCGTCACATGACGAAATTATTACCATAAATATGTTAATTGCTAACGAAATAAGGCGTTTGGACAATGCCAGGTTGTCGTCTACATGGTGCTATGAATTAAACATGTTTGCTTGACATGAAAGTAAATACAGGCTTCAAAGGGGGGGGGCGGTGTGAAGCGTAATTCTTTTGTAGATCTTATCTCTATATAGATTCTATTACAGATAGTTTCATAGATTCTCTACTTAGCCGTGTAGGCAGTCTGTTAACATTCGCATTTAATTACATTAAATTGAATTTTATGAGGAGTTTAATGTGTAGAGCACCGAGTTACTGATCCGCATGTCCCAGGCTGAAACAGCGTATTGCAGATAGATTATTTACTCAGTAATCAGGCGTGAATCGACCCAGTAGGTCTGGTGCTGGGGCTCACGTTGAAGTAGATGCAGTTTAGTCTCTACCATGTAAATAACTCTAGACTTTTTTATCTGTTTAAATTACAATATAATACCGCTAACACTGAGGGATGAACAACGTCTTAAGGTATTCGAAAATAAGGTATTGTGCAGAATATTCTGACCGAACAAAAGATGGGACAATGGTAGAATTTAGGAAGTTACACAACACGGAATTGAGAAGCATGAACCCGGTTAATATTATTCAAGTGACAGCTTCGCGAAGATTAAGATGGGCTTGTAAAGTTGTTGGGCTCATTCGTAATAAATTAATAAGCGCTGTGCAGACTGGGAAGCGTCTGAGGGGTAGACCGAGACGTAGGTGGGAGGATTGCGTTAAGAGTGATCTGAATTAGAGATTGGTGGTATCGGCATCGAGTTTTCGGGTTCGCTAAGCCTTTTTATTTATTATTTATTTAAATTACAATAATTTATTGCAACTATAAATATCAGTTATTAAACCTTAATATTGACAGGGGTCTTTAACGAGATCCTGACCACACAGGCTCGGACCGCTATTTTACGTCCGCTCTGAAGGACAGCATATATCATTTACTTTTATAATTATTATATAATTAATTTCCATTAAAAATGTTTCAAAACCGGTATTGATAAATGAATTATTGATTATAACTGAAGTGAATCAACCTGAAGCTATTCGCATGCCCTTTTGGCACCCACCCAGCCCATTCCTTCGATTCCACACTGCTGAATTGCAGAGCATGTATCCGATTAATATAATTGAATTAATGGTAAAGGTTGAGATGGGCTTGTAAAGTTGTAAGGCTTAGTAACGTATGAATTACTAAGATGTTAATAAGCGCTTAATCGACTGGGGAGTGTCCGAGGGGTCGAGGTATTATCGAGGTATAGGGGTAGGCCGAGGCGTAGGTGGGAGGATTGCGTGAAGAGTGATCTAGCGGTGAACAGAGGTCAGAGGTTTGTGGACAGAGATCGGTGGAATCGGCATTCATTTTTCGGTTTTATTTCGTCACACATGGCAAAACACATTGTTTGTTTTTGGTGATTACTTTTATAATTTATATAAAATTGATACAGAGACATTTATAAGGCACAAAAACAACAGAATTGCCTTTTCACTCTCAATCTTTGCATTTGTATCTTCTTGTTGTTATATAAAACTTTTGTTTTCTTGATCCCGCTAAACGGTCCCTCCCTGTCTTGTATTGTATAAAGTCAGCGGCTTTGAGCGGGTTCCAGTAAAAACCGCCTTCAGCGGACTCAGCCCATTGTAACGCCTTAAAATACCGAAAGGTAACAGAAGGCGTTTGGTTTATATAGAAGCATTTTCAGAGATTTGTTTTAAATTGGTATTATATTGTAAATAAATCTTGGAGGATGCGGAAAAAAAAACTTTTGTTTAATTCTATAGCACTACCGTTTTATAATGTTTAAATAAAAAAATGTAAGCTGTGTAGCTCAATATTCGTAGAAAAAACTATATATCTAGCGACATGGGGCTCACCTAGCCTTTAGAATGGGTAGCCTAATTTTGGTAGAAAACACTAGACTCGTTAGATACAGTCTCTACGATGTACGGAATCCAAAAGCCCTACAAGGTTTAGCTATTTAGGCAGGTATACTATAAGTTATTCTTCGAAATTACGTAAGTTATCCGTTTCGTAAAGTTGCTATCACAATAATTTCGGTTTCCATACTGGTGTCAGAAGTGAATAACTTTAAGCCGCTATGTGGTAAGCCCCATTGTACGAGGACTTAGCACAATTAGCATAGACTAACGTATTATGCTATACTCTACACTTTACATGTAATATTTATTACCGGTTGCTAAACCCTTCCATTGTTTCATAACAGCACCGTTCCCGCCATATTTAAATAAATATTCGAGACATTAGTGGCGGTATTTAATTATACAAAGACAGTTTGTATAATGCACGGATCTCCGCCTGCATTTCGACCTTCTTTAAAGGAATCGCATCTTCTTTTTAACACGGTTGGTTTCTTTTCTTCTTCTTCTTCTGAATAGTTTTCTCGGTATTTCAAGATGGCTGTTCTCTCCATCGAGATAAGAAAGTTATTCAGCAATTAGTTCTTCAAAGGGAATTCCGTCTAATTTAATTTAAAGGTTATTCTAAAATATTCCAATTTTTTTTTTTATTATTTTTTTAAATATTTTTTTCTATTCTTAATTGACCAATTAAAAGTTCCATACTATTTCATTTCTTCTTTATATTTGTCCATCCTTTCACCAGTACTCCATCACAAAGACGCTGTCATTCTATGACGAGTGGTTTTAGCTGTTGGTGTGAGATGAGCAAATTAGAGTATTTTAGTTTTCACGTTACTCTGTTATACAATATAAACATAAAAAGCAAAAAAAAAAAACTGTGTTACTACAACCGACGATTAACACCAGAGACAGTACATGGCAGAGACAACAATTTCTAGAGCTATTGTTGTGCACGGAGGTAATTTGGGTGACCACTTTACAGGGTTTGCTGAGCCCCAGGAGGGTGTGTCAGTCCAACAGGCTGCCAACAGATTAAATAATTTATTTGCCACTGCTGGATTTGAGCCGGAGCTTTCAGCATAGCACTCAGCCTTCTAAACACTCAGCTACACTGCTATTGTATTGTAATTATTTATGTGTGACTCTTGTTTATTACCACCCACTTCGGCCTAAAAAGGCCCATTGTGCTTGAGTCCTAAAGATCCCTAACATAGGTCTAGACTTCTGAGAAATTTTAGATAGTCTTTAAATCTCAGTTCTTGGAGTTCCTTGTGTCCTCCAGGGGCAAGGTCAAGTGTCCTCTTTCGACTTAGTGCTATACATACTCAGTGCTATACAACGTGCCAGGGGGTTTCGTCCTCCTCTGTGCACCATCTGCACCGAGGTTCAATGCCCAAGCGATGCATGTGTTTTCTGAGTTTACAGTGCCCAGTGATGGTTTCAACCATACTTTTGAGGTCGGTTCTCGACATGTGAGCGGCTTCTTTCTTGATTTTATCAGAAGATTATCATTGGGATCCTTTATAAAAAGTTTAGTATGCCTTATCTTGGCTCTACCCCAACGTGTTTTTATCTTCCTCTTGGCTAGTTTGTTAATTGTATCCTTAGCCAGGGGAAGGAGAACCCCGCACCATGGTTCTGGTCCAATTGGAGCGATACCTGCTCCTTTCTTCGCCAATTTGTCGGCCCTTTCATACTATTGTATAGTAAATAATATTACATTGATTTAAATAATTGTCGTACTAATCATATATTATATACATTTTATTGTGTGAATAATTTCTCCATTTTCTTCTTCCTCCAGTACTCCTTCACAAGGAGTACGCTATGTTGCTAATATCGACTAGCTGTCCAGATTCTGCCGTTCTTCGTTGTTCTATCAACCCCAAACCCTACAAAATCGTGAATCTCGTTCGAAATGTATTCCTATCTGACATCTGAACCTCTCAGATGTTGAAACAGTATTCTTGGTCCTCTTGTACTCTAGTACCTTTTTGGTTAAGCTGCTTTCTTCCATTCAGTACAAGTATTCCAGTAATTATATTTCTTATTTCTCGAGATTTCTATTTTACATCTTTTACCGTTCTTCGGAATTTTCCTGCCGTTTTTTATCTGTATTTTACTATACATATTTTTTCTTATAGTACTTATTTGTAATGATACAATTTGAAGTTTATTAAAAAATACTACAAAGTAAAAAATAAAAATAAACCCGAATAAGTTTTTTCTCTCAGCACAAGCCAAGTTATATCTTTTGACGCTGTTCAGTACCTCGAATGCCTTCTGTATTCTTTGTAGTAATGCTTTCGTTGCTGACTTGGTGCAATTATGAAACTCAGTACGCGCCAATAAAACCACATCTTGATTGCTTGAAGGTCTATAACTTTGCTTGAAGCATAAGGAAGTGTCCATGTCTCTGATTTGTGTGATAACACTGAGAAAACGTTACATCTTTGTAGCCCTGTGAATTGCAGTATCTACTAGCGGAGAATCGAACCCGCTCGCCCTAGATACCCAGAACCGGCACCGCTATCAGCTAGAGATAAGCAATCTCCGGGGCCTCGTAAACAGAGACGCACGCCACACAATAAAACTCCCAGTAGAGATAAGTTCTGGGCTGATAAGATGTTGGTCGAGGAAGTCCTAGGTTAGGGGTTGGTGGCTTAGGTTGTGGTATTCTGGGGTTGTAGATCAAACGAATCTGTAAATTGTAATATCCATATAGAAATTGTTAATAGATTAATAAAATAACACTACGTAACACTACGGCCCGTGGAGGGTCTTGGATTCAGCAAGTAATAGAGACTCAACGCTTTATAATTTAGCGAATTAACTTGTCCTAGATTACATTCATCTTCCAGGGTTTTATCCCAATTAAGGGCACCTACTGTATAGAAGTTGCAAGGTCCGCAGATCCCAAATATGGTTGTTAACACATTTTTTTTTTATTGATATTTACAGCTGTAATAACATTACATCAAGTAAATTGGCTGTATGAACAAAGGACATGAACAAAAAAATCACTTGTGGAGAAACTATCCATTGATAGCACTCCAATGAAGTTTTATAGTAGAAGGTCTCGAGGCCATCTTCTTTTCAGACGCCTCGGAGGGTTATCAGGAATATTATAGGAAGCAAGTCGAGAGACTAGCGGATTCAAGTGTGTATGGAGCTTTTCATGGAAGGATAGGTATCTAGTTTGGGCCAAATCAGCAACATATGGTATATTAAGATCATGATGGATGAGTTTTTTGTGACATAATAAGGAGCATTGAGGATTTTACGAAGGATTTTGGATTGTAAGGATTGGATGCGAGATGAATTGGATGGTTTAGTAGAGCCCCAAAGCTCAACTCCGTATGTCCAAATAGGTCTGATAATTGTCATGTAAATGAGTCTTTTGTAATTAATTGGTAGCTTTGAACGTTTGTCCAGTAAATGTTGAAGTAGGCGAAATCGTCGAGCAGTTTCTTGTCTTTTCAGTCTTTTTAACACATTAAATAATTTATCCGCTCCAGCCGATTTCTATAAATAATTATTTTCGTGTATGATAAAGCAAAACAACTTAACGCAGTATGACTGCATACTTTATACTTTTCTTGTATATAACAATATTCCATATGTACAACACATCACTTTCTTTGTATACCTATTAAAATAACCTGGTGCACCGGATGTTGCCACCGCCATCGGAATAGTTGTGGTTAAGAACATCTTTTGCTATTTCCGGATGCCATTTCAGTTTTATTGTGTATATGTAGTGCTTAGAACGGTGCCTCGTATTGTAAAATAAGAAAAAATTGTAAATTTTTTATCTCCTGATTTTAAAATCGAGGTGATGCTTGAACTAGGTGGCCACAGCAGTCGTTTTTTTCTTTATTAGTACTGTAAGTAGTAATTAAATAGTTATACTTAAAATAGCATTATTAAAGCTAATGAACTATCTGCGGACCAACGCCTGCTTTACAAATTATACAATACATCTGTACGAGAGGAAAATAGTTGACTGGATGGTTCTAATGAAGGAAAGAATTGGTCATGGGGTCAATGATAACAAAAAAATAAGAATTACTTATGGTGTAGGCCATCTTCAGGTCTAAGAAAGAAAACAGAAAAAAAACTTTCTTTCTTTCTTATTTTTGTACTGAAAAGTTTTAAGAGGTTTTTCTGTTTTATTTCATAGTTTTATATAGGCCCTGAAGATGGCCTAGACCGTAGGCTGAAACGTTGGCACTAAAAAAAAAAATATTCTAATTTTTTGTGTTATCATTGACTGCAGCCCCTGACCAAACCTATCCTTCATTATTGTTACGGGCTACTGGGTATTAAAATGAATTAAACAATTGCTTAAAGTTAAATATACTAATATTTATTGACACAATGATAAAAAGGATACAATTAAACTATTAACAATTAAATTATTGAACTAATATAAATTTATAATAACAATATTCTAAATATTTATTATCTAGGCCTAACTCCTATTTAATTATTACAATAGTACAAGATATTACTAATTCTAGATAGCTTAACTAGTTACAATAGTTTCTATGAATATTATAAAATTACACTACAATTTATAACTAATAATTAACACTTACAGTTCACTAGTCCACCGACCGTAAGATTCTCCAAGTATGACAAACTGACACACAGTAACAAACAGAAACAGTTTATTACACTCGCGAGACTGTCACAAGTCACTGATACACTTATTACACGGGCCGGTTCAACACTGACTAGTTTATCACACTGTCACTCACTTATCACAGATCTTGCGTGGTCTACTCTCAGGCTAAGACTGACTGGCTCGAGGTGAAGGAAGTATTTAAATAGGCAAGGCCGAACATTCTAGAACACGGAGAGGCCAGAAAATTCTGGAATCTTCTTAATCCTTTTCCGACAAAAGGAGACGATCTAGAACGGTCCTAATCCTATTTTAACTTCTCCCGCCGACGGATTTAAGCCGCTAATACCCTTGTTTCCGTCTTCTTGCCGGCGCCCGTAACATTATATTTACACCTGATCATTTAGTCGCACTCCAGTAGCTACTTAGCGTTTAAGTAGAGATCCCTCGATATTAATCTAGAGAATGAAGTTCAGTTTTACTTATTTTGTAGCCCCCTCCCCCCTATTGAGCGTTTCAAAATATGATTACCCAATTAGTATTTTTTTGAAATATTGAGTATTTGTCATAAAATAAAATAATCATTTTTAAAATTTTATTTTTGGGTTGTTTTATAGATAAAAATATTGTAGTACAGAGAAAAATCTTTTAATTATTTTTGTTTTGAAGAGAAAAGATTTGCCATGGCCGTGATTCGAACCCGGGTCCGTCCGGAGAAAGCTGTGCTCTAAGCCACTGAGATAACAGAGGTCGTATCCAAGTCAGACAAATCCGTTCTCTTCACTCAAAATAAAAATTATAAATAATATAATGACGTAAGTCATCAAGTTCCTACTTAAAGTAATGTTCAATGAACATTCTTCCCCGTGTATACATCGCAAAATGCGAGAACACGGGATATAGGATCGGTGAAGAGAACGGATTTGTCTGACTTGGATACGACCCCTGGTAGCTCAGTAGTTTAGAGCACTGCTACGGAGAAGCAGACGACCATATTTTTAAAAAAAATACCATAAAAATAACAATTAATAAAAATAAATTATGTCTTAATCTTATTTCTGCAATTTTATTTTTAAAATAACTATCACTCTCAATCGTAATATTTTTCCTCAACTCTATAATACTGTATTATTTTACTGGATACATTATTTATCAATATATTACATATCATATACCTAATGCAATTGAACTGTATGTTGCTGAACCGAACTTACACGGACGGATACACCCTCACATTCGAAGCTTTCTCAACACCATTAGCAGAGTCGGCTGATAAGACAATCACTTAGCGCCAGATGCTATCATCCTTATGATTCCTTAGCCTTATCTTCCCTTCTACTTCACGGCTAATTACCTCCGTAAGACCCTCAGGTGGAAGGAACTACTGCAAGGTGTGTTCCTATTATGGGTTAGCGTATTGCCTCCTTATACCATCCCCAAGGTACCACCTGCTGAATTAATTATAATTTGCTTAAATAATTTATTTAAACGGTTAAATTACTCTGAATAAAAATAAAATCTGTACCACTGCTATCTATAAAAGTGAAATACTAATCAGTTGAGTCTACTTTCATTAAAATTCTTTAATTTTCATAGCTAACAACAAAAAACTAAAAAAAAAAATATGAGGATGTTTGGGAGGTTCTAGCAACTTTATAATCTATGTTTCTTTTAGTTTTAATTATCCATTCTGTTGACAGTAGTGATCGATTCCTCTTCGGGCTCACTCATCCTTTATTATTTGAGTCCTTAATTGCGGAAAAACTCGGAGTTGTTTATTCATTTAACGCCATTTAATACTATTTTGCCTTATCGGATTATACTACCATGGGAGTCCTAAATTTTGCCTATCCAGGTACAATTGGGATAGGAATCTTTAACTAGTACCTGGCATCGTACAAGCTTCGGATATCCATTTTACGTCCCTTCCGACATAAGGAAGCTAAGGGTGAGAGAGGACGAGTTTCGCCAAAAACTTCATTAATGAAGCTGTATATTTATAAATATTTTTATTTTGAAGAGGAAAGGTTTGTTTAGGCCGGGTGTCGAACCTGGGTCGCCCGCTTATCAAGCGTGGTGCTCTAACCAACTGAGCTAACCTGGCTCGTAACATGGCCAGACAAATCCATTCTCTTCAACGATTTCCATAATTCGGACTATCCATTCTCTTTCACTGTGATACGAGCCAGGTTAGCTCAGTTGGTTAGAGCACCGCGCTAGGTACGCGGGCGACCCTGGTTCAAATCCCGGCTGGTTCAAATCTTTTCTCTTCAAAATAAAAATATTTAAAATTATCACCATCATAAGAATAAAAAAAAAAAATAAATCATACTTTTTATTATTGGATGTATTAACACTGCATTTCAATCTATACTGTAATATTTTAGCATGTTACGTTAAGTATTAAGACTAAGTGTATGGTTAGTAGCAGAAAAGGGGGAAATTTTGGTGGAGGAGGGAGTACGTTTGAACGTGTCGGAAAGTTATGTACTTAGGCTCTATGCTAAATAGGAAAAATGAAATTCAAGAGAAAATAAAGGCGGAAATGCTCGCTGTTATTCGGTCTCGACATTACCAAGTTTGTTTTGTCTCGAAATCTTTTTTTAAATTTATTTATTGATATTTACAACTGCATTACAATAATACAACAAGCAAATAGGATACGTGATACATAATGACATCAGAATGACAAGTAGAGAAAACACCCATTGGTAGTGCTCAAATCAAAGTTCAACTAAGAAGGTCGCGTGGCCATCTTCTTTTCAGACGCCTTGGAGGATTATCGGGAATTGAAGAGGAAGCTAGGTTTGAAACTAGAGGGTTTGAGTGAGAATGAACTTTGTTATGAAAGGATAGATACCGGGTTCGGGCCAAATCAGCAACAAAAGGGACATTAAGGTCGTTATGGATGACTTTATTCTTAACAAAATAAGGAGCATTGAGAATTTTACGAAGGATTTTGGATTGTAAGGATTGGATACGAGAGGAATTCGATGGCTTATTCGAGCCCCAACGCTCTACTCCGTAAGTCGAAATAGGTCGTATGATGGTCATGTAGATGAGTATTTTGTAGTTAATTGGGAGCTTAGAGCGTTTGTCTAGTAAGTGTTGAAGTAGCCTGAAACGTCGAGCGGTTTCTTGTCTTTTCAGTCTTGTATGAGGATTCCAGGTTAATCGTTTGTCGAGGTGCAACCCTATCCTGAAATCTAAAAATAAGAATTTATAAAACCATGATTCTTCCAATTCTCTTATACTTGGGGGAATGGGAAACTTGGGCTTAACGCTGATGGATGGACAACGTCTTAAGGTGTTGCGTAGAATATTCGGTCTAAAAAAATGATGAGTCAACTGGACAATTTAGTAGATCATACAACTCGGAATTGCGAAGCATGCACCGATTAATATTATTGAATTGATAGTGGTGTGAAAGTTGAGATGGGGTTGTAAAGTTGCTGGGCTTACTAACAAACGAATTCCTCAAAAATTAATAAGCCCAGTATTGACTGGGAAGCGTCTGAGATGTAGACCGTGGCGTAGGATTGCGTTATGAGTGATCTGGCGGATTTTTGTTTGAGTAGTGCTCCGTGGTGGACGTTTACAAGCAAAGATTGCTGGAAACGGCATCGATCCTGATGCTTTTACAAAGCCTTCCTTCACCATACATAGGACTATATCCATCTTGATGTCCGGTTTCCTTGGCTAGTTGCCGCGAACTGTCCCACTTCTCCTTGTGCGGGAATCGATCCGTTCTGAATAATTATAGCCGTAAAGCCTGTGAATATATTTGAGCCTGCGTTGAAGCCAATTATCCTTGCGATAAGCGACAGGCAGCTGCCTTGTCCCCATCCCGTTACCCCGCCACTAAACCTTACAGTTTATTCCTCCAGGAGTCTCGGTATTACTACGGCTATCAGATCCTGGAATCACTCCTTCTTACTACATGCTCAAGTAATGGCAGGGAAGTAATTGATTAGGAATTGTGTTACTGCACATAGGGCGGTCTATCCTTAAGTAATTGGTTATCAGTTAAGCTGTGACAGACACAGATATACACAGTACAATGTGCTATACACAGAGTAGTATACAGTTCTAGAGTAATATTCAACGCTGTTATTCAATTTACATTTTTCCTAGAAATTTAAATATAATTACATTGGTTACATTAATGTTTTTTTGTATTTAGTTATGGAGCTTTACAACAATAATTATAATGAATAATACATAAAGGCATGGATAAAGGCATTATAGAGAAACTAACCAGTGGTAGTACTTAAATAACAAATTCTACTTAGAAGGTCACGAGTCCATCTTCTATTCTGCCTGCCTCGAAGGATTATCCGGAATCGAAGAAGTAGCTAGTTTTGAAACTAGTGGGTTTGAGTGGGAATGAAGTTGGCAGGAAAGGATTGGTATCCGATTTGGGCCAAATCAGGAGTGGTACATTGAGGGCGACTTTATTCATAGCAAAGTAAAGAACATAGAGCATTGAGGATTTTACGAAGGATTTTGGATTGTTAGGATTCGTAACGAGAGGAATTCGATGGCTTAGTGGAGCCGTGAAACTGAGTGGTGAAATATTTTGTAATTGTATAATTAAAATGATAAGACACGGTGTTGTAATAGATACTTAATTACACTAAGTGATATTAAGTTTTGTGTACAATAATAAGCTCTATTAGCTGACACCATTGGACTGATGAAGGGCTTTAGGACCGAGTGTTATTGAAAACGTGGCGGGGCCGATGGGGGGCGGAGGTTTTTAATTTCGTCCCCCTGGACTTATCAAGACTAATCGAGTTAGATGGCCCTTTCGATGTATCGATTGTGCTCTTATTGACCCAGTTAGGGCTGACTCATCCTCTCACAACTGGATCATCTGGACTCCTGAGTCACAGTCACAAGGCAGGGGGTCAGCCTTTGTTATCCTATGCCCTTTCATCTTCAAGGGAGGCTTCAACTATCGACAATAGCTTAGGCTGGAGGAATTGTTGTAAAAATACCATTGATAATTGGCTATTTTAATGCCGAAATTTAGTAATCTTATTCCTTATTTATAATATAACAAATAGTATAAGACCGCTGGTCTTAACTAGTTTCATCAAGACAGGCCTTAATATTGTAAGAATAACTTTACCTACTTGGAGACCATCACGAGCGATGATAATTTCTCGATAGAGGTCGAGAAGAGAGTGGCTCAGACAATCAAATGAATCTACGGGATAAACCGACAGATAATAACCAAACTTTTGTCATGGTAAATACGAAAATAATTCTCTACAAAACGCTCATTCGGCCAGTCCTTCCATGTGGTGCCGAGAACTGTGCAATAAAGAAAGCCGAAGAAACATTTATTCAAACTTTTGAAAGGAAGATATGGATGGATCGATGCGGAGCTTGCAATTATATACCATGTTCCTGCACCACTACAATCTTATTTAGAGTCTTGGGTTCAGTAAGTGGTAGAGACTGTGCTGTTTCGAGGACCATGGTTGTGCCAGGAAATGATTTAACCTTGATCACACTTAGCTTTTCTCCCAATAATTGGTACCCACTTTATAGAGGCTGGATGTGCCCTAGGCGGGTCTTAGTAATTCACGTCTATAAACAGAATGAATACTTTATAAAAAAATATGATCAGGGTGCTGTCATAGGCGTTAATTCCCTATAAAATAATGATAGCGTAAACTTAATGAAAATTCGACGTTTCGGCCCACGTTGTTGTTCTTTATTAAGGCTACACATGAAAGAAACTGCATTAGAATTCCATTTCATATCCTCATTATCATATTATAAAATGGATGTGAAACTTTTTAAACGTATAATATTTTTTTCATAATCATTTCATTATTACATAGCATGTTTAATGCTTATTAATAAGGTTTCTAATTACATTAATGGAATAAGTACCAATGTATAACCTCTGCTCAACTACTATCCGTGGTAGATATTAGGTTTAGTAGATGGTAGAGACTGTGCTGTTTCCAAGTCAACGGTTGGGAAGTAAAATGGTCATACTCTACTGGAATATGTTATCTCTTAATTGTAAAAATAAAAGCTTTATTAAGTCTGGGCGGGACCCAGAAGCTACCGAGATCCTATGGATCGACTATCGGCTTATAACAGAATAAATTGTTTATCCATTTAACACCATTTTACGATATTGTGGCTGATCGGAGAATATTTCAGTGGGTGTCCTTATCTGGGTAATTTTAAATATCTAGATATAATTAGGATAGAAATCTTTAACCAGCCTGTACCTGCCATTGCACAACCTGGGGACCGATATTCTGCATTCCCTGTGAAAGACGTGACGTTATGAATAAAGATTTTTATAATTTTTTTTATTAAATTTATTTTTATACTAAATATCTTAAGGCCACCTGCCTTACATAGTCTATACTTATCTATGTATATATAAGATCTCGTCCTGACTGAAAAGACCATCGCAGAGGCAAAACGGAATTAGCTACAGACTTAAAATTCGGACGGTAGGTACATTTTATAAGGTCAACGTGCACTAAGAAAGGATTTTTGAAAATTCGTCCCTTAAGATTGTGAAAAGGGTGACAAACCTTTGTAATAAAAAAAAAAAACGACATTTTTGAAGCGAACACAATGAAATTTTAGATTTAGCTTCTACATTAAAAATGAAGAAATACGTTTTTTTTTATTTTTTGAAAATCGGCCCCTAATAGTTTAAAATACGGGAAACCGTAATACGTTAAGTTAGAGATCTAAAAATAAGTAAACAGGCTTTACATTTTAGGATAATAATAATTGTATTCTAGATTCTGATTTCAATAAAAAACTTATCGGTAGTTGTGTAATTATGCCATTTGATTTTCCATTCCATAACGCCAATAACACAGGCCAACGATGAAAAAACTTTTTTAATGAAAATACCTTATTCTTATGTTGTTTAGGTTGCTGAATCCAAATATGATGCTTAAAAAGTTGTATCACCCACCATTTATTCACATTTTATAGTTAAATTCATGAAATAAAGAAATATTTTTAGAATTTAACAGCTTTTTCATAGTTAAGATAACATGAAAAAATAGGTCTAATGAACAAAGATGATGTTGGCAGCACTGCTGAAACACATGCTAAACAGCTGATGTTTTGTTTATTTTCAACATAACCTCACTTTTACGTTTCCTGTACATGTGCTCAGTGCAATGTCTCATCGCGGCTGTAAAAACTCTGCTGACAGTTTTTGTTATATTTGTGGTGAGTTTGTTATTAAAAAGCACCAAAGAAACATTACAGACTTTGTGAAAAAGGTTTATCTAGCATACTTTGGAACCAAACTTGGAGACCAGGATAAACCTTGGGCACCGCATAAGGTATGTTATGTATGTGTTGAAGACCTCAGGAAATGGTCAAAAAAAGAGAAAAAACACTTTAAATTTGCTGTTCCCATGATATGGAGGGAACCAAAAAATCATTCCGATGACTGTTACTTTTGCAGTGTAGATATTACTGGTCATAACTCTAAGAACAAGAAGGTAATAAGCTACCCTAACCTTCCGTCCGCCATCCGACCAGTAGGGCACGGTGTAGATTTGCCAATCCCGGAACCACCAGAGGACTTAAATTCTATTGAAACAGAAGTATTTTCTGATGTACAGTCGGAGTTAGATGAACACGATGAAGAATTCCAATGTGTTACAGAAAATGTAGAGCCTAAATTGTTCACTCAGGTCGAGCTTAATGACTTAGTTAGGGATCTGGGCTTAACAAAAGAAAAAGCTGAACTGCTTGGCTCTAGGCTAAAAGAAAAGAACTTGCTGGCGGCTGGAACCAGCATTCATGTGTATAGGAAGAGAGAACAACAATTTTCGAAGTATTTTGAACAAGAGGGTGATTTGGTGTACTGCTCAGACATTCATGGTTTAATGAATGAGTTTGGAATTGAATACAAAACAGAAGATTGGAGGTTGTTTATTGATTCATCCAAAAATAGTTTGAAGGCAGTTTTAGCACACAACGGTAACATGTATGCCTCTGTACCTGTCGGTCATTCTGTACATATGAAAGAGAGTTACGAAAATCTAGAAATAGTGTTAAATAAAATAGGTTATTCTGCACACGGTTGGATGATATGTGGTGATTTGAAAGTTACGTGCATGCTCCTTGGTCAGCAAGGGGGTTTTACCAAATTTCCATGTTTCTTGTGTGAATGGGACAGTAGAGCTCGGAATCAACATTGGTGCAGAAAGAACTGGCCTGCTAGGGAGTCTTTAAAGCCTGGCGAGAAGAACATTTTACGCAAAAACCTTGTAGATCCAAAAAACGTGCTCCTACCACCACTACATATTAAGTTAGGTTTCATGAAACAGTTTGTAAAGGCTTTGCCTAAAGATGGGCTTTGTTTCAAATATCTCTGTCAGAAGTTTCCACACCTTTCAGAAGCTAAACTGAAAGAAGGCGTCTTTACCGGGCCTGATATTAGAAAAATGATGTTTGACGTTAACTTTGAATCCACAATGACCTCAAATGAAAAGGAAGCATGGGTTTCATTCAAGCAAGTTGTCACCAAGTTTTTGGGAAATGAAAAAGACCCAGAATATAAGGCTATTGTTGCTAACATGTTAAAAAAATTTGAACAGTTAGGATGTTTGATGAGCCTGAAAGTTCACTTTTTGAGCAGCCACCTCGATTACTTCCCGGAAAATTTAGGAGATGTTAGTGAGGAGCAAGGTGAGCGTTTTCACCAGGACGTTAAAGTGAAGTTACCAGGGCCGCTGGAATACCAACATGATGGGGGATTACTGTTGGTCACTTCACCGGGAAGTTCAGCAAGCTATTCATCGCAGGAAAAGCTACACAAGAAGCTTCAAGGAAAAAAGGGAAAGAAAATATAAACCAATTCCAGTTGACAAGTGAACCTTGTATCATCACATAAAATTACTATTCCAAGTATTTTACTGTAAATACAAACCATTTTTACGATTCTACAGTGTTTCATTGATTTCCCTATATACTGTAAATGGGTATTAGACTATATAATAAAATACATTTTGCTTGGAAACTAAGGGTGATACATAAAAACTACGAGCAGATTTGGATTCAGCACATAAAAATCTATCAAGATCAGCTATTAAAATTAAAAAAGTTTTCAAAAAGGTTTTTTTTGTTGGCCTGTGTAATCTTCCAACCTTCAAATCCCGTATATTCCAGCACCCCTACAATTCCCAAAAAATCGAAAATAGTAGGGGATCAGTTTTTACTTAATGTTTATTCGATGAATGAATGATGTCTTTTAATGTACATTTGTGTGTGTTATTTTGTATTCATATATATGAGTGTGTGGAATTTAAACCACGTACATATGTATTATTAATGTCATATAGATAGATATTAAATAGGACAAAAAGGGATGAAATGTAAATCTCGGATATTGTTTAATTTTTCTTCACTTTTTTCTTTTTTGTTTTTTTCTTGGCATAAATTTGATATATATGTGACCATAAATTTGTTTCTCTTATATAATTATTGTAAACTTATTTTAATTTTTTTTTCTTTCTTTTCTTCTAATATGTTTTTAAAATACTGTTATTGTAGGTAATTCACATTTTTTATTCGTTCATTCGTTCTCACTTATTAAATTAATTGTAATAATTAATTAAATGTAATTATTTTACACTCTTAAGACATATTAGCTTACAATGCCTGTATTGCTATTCTATAGGAACTCGTCCCAGAATAAATAAAGACATTATTATTATTATTAATATTTATTAGCAGTTTATTAAAATCTATCAACAAGGGGATAAGCATTGGTTGGCTGGCTCAATTCGTAAATACTTTAAGTCATTGTTTATAATATGGAGTTCATTTATGGAATTCAAAATTCACTCTCCGTTTAAACTCAACATAAATTTCTATTTAAACCTGAATAACTACAACTTTTACCCGAATCGTTTGTCTGAATTTTGTTTCGTTTAAAAGTTAAAATTGTTTGATCCACTTGAAATGGGACACCCTGTATATGGATAAATATTAAAATGTTATCCAAAAGATGGGGCTAATATCCCTGAAGCGTTGAAAATGGGAATGACGAATGTAAGCCTGATCTGTAACCACTACGACCGGTGAACGAGTCTGGGGTTGAGCACATGGTAGAGACTGTACTGTTTCATGGACAACGGTTCTGCAAGGAGGAGACTTGTCCTAGGTCACGCTCAACCGCCTGGTTTTTCCCCCTTATTTTGGGTACCCTATTTTTATAATATTTTATAGAGGCTGGGTGAGCCCCAGGAGGGTCCTAGATCCCATATGATCAATCTCCCGCCGCAAACAGACTAAATAAAAGAAACTGCCTGTAGCGGGATTTGAACCGGGATTTCCGGCATGGCTACTCAGTGCTCTACCACTGAGCAATGAATGTAATTAAAATCTTATAATAAAATAACTAATGTTTAGTTTTAATTTAGGATTTTATAATTATATAAGATTTATTTCATTTATCCGAAATTTAAAATCAAATTATCCTAATGTGTTTTTTTTTCTGTTACAGGTAAGTTGTCCGTACATAGGTGGTTACCTTACAGGTACTTGTATTGTCACTATTTTTGGCTAATGCAAATAGACATTTATTCTTTTAAAAAAGCATCATTTGAAGAAGGACTTATAAAAATATAAACGATTGGATAAAGGGGAAGTAATGTAAACGCGATTATAAAAGCAAATATATTTTGGAAGGTGGTAAATTTGGAGAAAGACAGGTTTAATCTTCCGAAATATTTCCCGCCGGCGGGAAACAGATTTATCAGCTTTCATCTCAGGGAAATATTCGTTTTGTTATGGTGCTGTTAAAGAGCTGCTATTACGTGTATTTTTTTTTAAATATTTAAAACTTCAATTTTTGTTAATTCTTAATAAAAGCGAATGTTTATTAAATTTTATTTTTTTTTTTAAATTAATTTTAATTAATGTTAAGATTAAGAATATTAAAAGAGGGCACGAATTTAAGTTTTTTTGAAGATGCAAATATCGTTCTAAAGTTACTATATATGATTACAATGAAAGAGTTCTGGTGTTCCGGAAATATTAAAAGGTGGCTATAACCACAGCTATTCACATGGCTGTTATTCGTATAATATATATATATATATATATATATATATATATATATATATATATATATATATATATATATATATATATATATATATATATATATAATACTATCCATAATGCTCTGAAAAACATGATTCCAACTTAATGTTTTAGTTTTGCTTTATAGATAAACATAAAAAAATATATTTTTATTTATTGTTCTTATGATGTTGATTATTTTTAAATATTTTTATTTTGAAGAGAAAAGATTTCTTCTGGCCGAGATACGAATCCGGGTCTTCCGCATCTCTAGCGCTGTGCTCTAATGCTCTGCCTGGCGTGGTTACGACCCCTGATCAATTCTTTACTGTTTAGGATCGGTGAAAAGAATTGATACCCGTATAAAAAATGATACCCGGGTTCGAGTCCCGGTCTTGGCCATATCTTTTCTTTTCAAATAAAATATTTAATAAAAAAATGTTATAATTTAATTTTATAATTTAAATTTTTATAATTTTATTTATATAAAAAATTAATTATAGTTTATTAGAAGTGTCTTAAGGAGCGGGGTGGATCAGTGTTAGATCACTGAGTTGCCTGTTGGAATTCCTGGTTCAAATCCCGCTGCGGACAAGATTTTTATTTAGACTGTTTGTAGCCGGAGATGGATCATATAGGATCTAGGACTCTCCTGGGGCTCACCCAGCTTCTATAAAATATTATAATAATAGGGTATCCAAAATCAGGGGGGAAATCTGGTGGTTGAGCGTGACTTAAGACAAGTCACCTCCTTGCAGATCCGAAGATTTATTTTTTTTAAAAATTTTTTTTTAGAAGTGTCTTAATCTTGTTTCACTGCACACTCTCTGTATTGAAATAACTGGCCTAAAATCGAAATATTTGAACAAGTTATAGCTTGTTTTATTTTTTAAATCGATGTATCCCATTTTTCCTAGTTAAATTCTTAAAAAGTGCTATATTCTGTGTGACGGATTAAATAAGTCAGATATAGTGGCTTTGAAATTTGCAATTTTTTAAAAATATTTATAATTTAACTGATAATACATGCCAGTACACTAAGCAAAAAGTATTTTCTCAATCCGTTGCTAGGCACCGCCAATAAAACATTAAATCTCTTAAAAAAAAAATTATTTTAGGGAAATATTATTTATATCTTGTTTGTTCAACCCTGAACAATATTTGCTTTGTGGGTCGGAACGTTGCTTTCTAATTAATTATTAATCTTACTATTTATATATATATATTGTAATAATTATATAGACAATATAATAATTATTCAGTAAATTAATAAAAAAAATAAATTTCCCAACATGTTACGTATTATAATAATGTTATATAGGATATAATAATGGGTGTGGTACCCCCTACCTCGCGCACCCTTTAAACTCTTGCTGGCAGTTATCGATCTAAATCGATTATTTATTTATTATTCATGACGGGCTGTCTGCTGTTCCAACCTCTAGTCAATGCACCATCTGTATTTTGACCAACTGTTTCAGTTTACCGATGTCCCAAAGGGCTTTTAGCAAGATCAAATAAATTTCCTCATTATTTATCATACTATTTTATGATATTTTTTTTCAATTTTTAACATCTTAAAGTTTTGTGATATATACACCTTTACCGCTACAACCCATGAAAGGGTCTGGGGTTCATTGTGCAGGGAGGTAATATTCATTAGATCACACTGAACCCCCAGATTTTCTCCCTTATTTTGGGTACCCACTTTTTAGAAGCTGTGTGGTCCCCAGAAGAGTCCTATGCACAATAGGATCCATTTCCAGCCGCTAACAAATTAAAGTCTGCCAGTGAGCGGGATTTGAACCCAGGAACCTCAGCATGGCAACTCAGTGCTCTACCAACCGCTTATGATCAAACTAATTGAAAGATTTATTTTTAAAAATTTAATTTTTAAACAAACTATTTATTTCTTGAGTATACTTTTACATTATCGTCCTAATGTTCTGAGATTGCATCTTGCGGCAAAGTTGAGAGCGATGGTTATTTTTTTTTTCTGCTTTGAATATTTTTACTTCAGTTCAGTCAACAAAATTCTAGTGTTAATGTCAATAATTAAAGTAGTACTACATAACCGTTGAGACTGAAGTAAGGGTTAACTTTTTGCGCGGTTAACGAAATCAACCATTTCCACCATCTATATATAGAAAAGTGAATAGAAATCAAATTAAATTTAAATCTGTTGTTATTAATAAGTTATTTTAAAATAAGCACTTATTACTTTTTACAGAATAAAGAAAAATATATAAGAAGTAATAAATACAGTTACTAAAGCCTAAAAGTAATTTACAAAAATAAACAGTTATATGATCTAAATTGTCGCCTATAGGCATACATGTTGAACACTCCTGCTGATGGACCATCTGGGATCTACGAAAACCTAGCGGTCGGACGTAATCTCAGACAAATAACTTCCCTATACAACCCTTGCTCAATACAGTCTCTACCATTTACTGAACCGAAGACCTTCTTGGGTTGTAGTGACATAGATTTATTTACAAACCTGCAGAATACCTGTTTGCAATACTGTGTATACTTCTGGACACGACAACATGTCGGAACGAACATTCTGTTAACATGTTATGGCCTTCCGTATAACTTCCAAATTACTAGGATTACCTACCGCCAGGTGCAGCAGTAGTTAGCCTCAGGGCTTGGGAAACCCAAAAGGACTCACGGTAGTGTTAACCATTTCTAGGTAGGCTGCCAAATGGCGGGGTGTCCTCAATTCTTCTTAAAAAGTAAATAACCTTACGTGTCTTAACAAGTTATTAGTCCAGTAATAAATACCTGGGATTCAATTTATGTAAAATAGTGGATAATTTAAAAATCACCATGTAAAATTCCATAACCATAGCATAGAAAGATACATTATTATACATTTATGTTTTTGGATTTTATAAAATAAAAATGGAGAATGGAGATAGTTGGGTGTGCAGTAAAAAAAACAACTCCAAATAAGTACAAGACTTATATTTAATGTGTGCCGACGTTTCGACCTACCTTGTAAGCCATCTTCAGGGCTATGAGAGAGAAACAAACAGAACAAAAAATATATAAAAAACGTTACAGTAACAAGCATATAAGTGACATGTAATGTAGAAAATTAAAATAGTGACAGATATGAAAATTAAAGATAACGAATATTAAAATAGTGACAGAATATAATAAAATTAAGATATTGATATATTTAATAAAAATTAAAGATAATGACCAAAAATTAAAATAGTGACAGATATGAAAATTAAAGATAACGAATATTAAAAAGTGACAGAATATAATAAAATTAAGATATACCTAGATAGATTTAATAAAATTAAAGATAATGACCAGCTAGATAATAACCATTAAATTTTATTATTCGTTATCTTTAATTTAATAGTGACACAAATAATAATTAAAGACAACGAATATAAAATACAGAATAAATGTACAGAAAGGATAATAATGTAAACATAATATAAAGGGAAAGAAAAATGAGAAGGTGAACAGAAAGATACAAAATGAAAAGATTAAAATATAAAAAGGTGAGATATAAGGATTTAGAAAAAAACTAGAGTAATTACTTAATTACTTAGTGTAATATAAAATATATGATAATAGACTACTAGAGGTTACATAAGTAAAATGTATGAAAAATAATACAAAATATGATGCCAAAAAATATTTACAGAAGATATATTTAGAAAGAAATGAATAGGTATCTCCTAGAATGACAGTTAGAAATGAAGATGGCCTACAAGGTAGGTCGAAACGTCGGCACACATTAAATATAAGTCTTGTACTTGTTGGTGTTGTTTTTTTGACTGCACCCCTCAACTATCTCCATTCTCCATTGTATGATCCAGTCAACTATTTTCCTCTCATACATAAAATAAAAATATTCGAATGATCGAATCCCTAAAAAGTTGATACGTGTTTTGCTGAGGTGTAGATCCAGACGTAGACAGGAAGATTGCGTTAAGAGTTATTTAATGGAATCGGGTTTGGGTAGTCTATGGACGGAAGTTAGTAAGTAGGGATTAGTGTTATCGGCATCGAACCTTCGGGTTCGAAAAGCCTTTTTATTATTATGCATTCATGAAAAAAAAATAAAGCGCTAATGATAAAATTACAATCAAAACAGCGCATATCCATGAATATTTGAGCTGCTATTAAAAAATACTAAATACATTCTCACTCAGAGACCATTCAAATCTTTCAACCGAAATTCCTTCGTTATATTACACATTGTTACTTTTACATAACTAATAAATCATTACACAAACCACAAATACACAAACCATATACCACTCGTAACTGAGACAATGAAAAACTACAAAAATTCATGACTCAGTTGGTGGACATCCAAGCTTACTGGTACAAACATTACTGACAGTCATGGAAGACAAGGTGACTGAAACGTCTCTGGAGCAGTGAGATGTTCAACGCTAGGAGTGCCTTCAATGGGAAGTTTCTCCACACACGCTTAATGTTAATCCCTTAGGAGAGTTTCCAAAAGAAGATTGCATATACAATATGTGATGGCATTGGTATAATTTCATAAATAAATATTTTTAGGTACTAGTATATTTAAGGGCCTGCTGGCATCAGCGCGCTCAGGTGTCACTTACCTCAACTATTTGGACCTTGTCAGGTTATGTATCAATTTGAAATAGGCATTGCCTTTCATTATGATACAACAGATTATAGGAAATGAAATAAATGAGGAACATGTAGACAAAATTAAACTATAAATAATAAAACATTTAGTACTAGGAGTATTCATTAAATAACAATTTTTAACTAAAATATGATATTTTTTTTAATTTTTTAATGTTTTTATTTTAAAGAGAATAAAATTTTTAAAGATTTGCCCGGGCAAATCTTTTCTCTTTAAAATAAAAACATTTAAAAATTAAAAAAATTATCATATTTTAATTAAAGATTGTTATTTAATGTTTAAAATAGAAATATTTAAAATATGATGTTATGATAAACAATGAAAGATTTATTCCAAACAATGCTCATTAAAAAGAACAATTTCTTCAAAAATTGCATCAAAAGGGTCTCTTCCGTCTAACTTCGTTATATAAAATGGACAATAGTCTCCAAAACTGATGTACTATTCCTCAACCACGTATTTAATCGAATACCCAGGGTCCTGTTGCATCCTTTTTTTCTGGCATCTCCATCTAATTTTATTCCCCACTTGCAGTTTCATATCATGTCCATTTCCACAACGCATTTTCTGCGGAATAACATTCCGCTCCTGAAGAAACCTAACAGCTGTTTCTTCATCGTACACTTTGCGAAAAATCTTCTTCAAATTCCAACTCATATTTAAAGGAAATAATGAAAAACAGATTCACGTTGAACTTGACATAAACAATAACAAAACAAAGAAAGGTTACTATAACAGTTGGAGATGGTTAGGAGACGCGTCACCAGAGCGCGCTGATGCCAGCAGGCCCTTAAATGTACTAGTACCTATTTTTATTATTATTATAGATATTTAACCTCATTGAAATGAGAATTGATATAAAATGGATATTACTACAATATATTCCTACTCTATTCGAATATTACTGCTCTATTCCTCGCTTTCCGAACTGAATAAATGTGATTATTTTTCAATCACTTTTTTCCCTTGTAGGTCTGAAGCTATTAGACCGAACTAAATCTAGAAAGAAAGACCTGTTGAGTCGTTAGACTGTTTTGTTATCCTCCCTCATACGCCTCACCCCTCCATTCTGCCCTACTCCCAGACAGGCTCGGACCTCGGGAACCTCCCCCATGACCCCAGGTAGCGGAGTATTATTCCCGAATAGGGAACACAAAAAGCGGTCCCTCGTTCACCAGCTGGTCTCTATCAATTATGAATGTGGTCTCGCTACTGCGCAGTTGGCTTCTGTATCAGCTCACGTGATTAGTGTATTTGTAATTTGTGAATGTGTGTATATTTGTATTTATACGCGTTAATTTTTATTTAACAAGAACAATAAATACTCATACCTCTTTACTATACATTTCCACAACAGATTTTATTGCACAATAATCCTACTAATATTATAAATGTGAAAGTTTGTATGTTTGTCTCTCTTTCACGCAAAAACTACTGGACGGATTTGGATGAAACTTTACAGTAATATAGGTTATACATCAGAATAACACATAGGCTACAGCAAGTGCGGATTTATAGGGGGCAGGGGCGCACGAGCCCCCAGGCAGTTTTTTGTGTTCTTTGGAGAATCCATTATAGTACACAATTAAAGGCAAATCAGGAACTTAGCATCTTGAAATTTGCAGATAGGTTCTTTGTATAACTTAAGAAAGAAATTTGGATAATTCCACCCTCAAGGGTTTCCCCTTTAACATAGGGGTTCAATGATTGTATAGAATCCGTCAGTTTTGAAGTAAGACATCTGAAATTTTGGATGTTTGAGTAACATTTAGTTAAAAAAAAATAATATTTATTTAAAATCATCTTTCACGAAACTATGTGGCAGACCAAATTCCACGCGAGCGAAGCCGCGGGCAAAAGCTAGTCTTTGAATAATATCTTTCTTGTATAAAAAAGAGATCATATCATATGGTCTTAGCAACTACTTGTTTCGTCTTTTGTCGTGCTAATATGTTTTTGGGTTAAAATTTGATATTTTTAAAATTGAATTTGGCACGGTACTAGACTTCTTTAAGCCGTTACTCAAAATATAGCCCGGTTTTCGAAATTAAATGAAAAATACTGGAATGCATCGATTTAAAAAATAAAACAATTTAAATCTTCAGTGGTTTCTGGTTTAGAACGTGTTGTTGAATTTTTCTTCGCCAACGTTTCGCCAGACATACTGCTAGCCTCTTCAAGGCTGGATCGAGAATAAAATGGATGAGAATGTGTTCATTCTCTATCCAGCCTTGAAGAAGCTAGCAGTATGTCTGGCGAAACGTTGGAGAAGAAAAATTCAACAACACGGTCTAAACCAGAAACCACTGAAGTTTTGTGTATAAATAGAGGCCGTGGAAACTTAAAAGAGTATTTAATTTAAATCTTATTCCAATATTTTCATTTTATTGTTATTTCAATACAGAGTTCCAGAGAAAGATATTTGGGTCTGTTTCGAAAACGCATGCATTCGGCAATTATGATTACTTATATGAAATAACTACATATGTTTCAGAAATTTAACATGTAACCTGAATACATGTAATGAAGTTATAACTTTATAACAGTTACAACTTTTATTGATAACTGTTACAACCTAAAAGAAATAAAAGAACATAGTATTTATGTATAATTTAAAACACAACAAATAACCAAGACAATTATAGATAGACATTTTGAATTTGGAGGATCAAAAATCCACAATATTCTTCAGGATCTGCTCAAATAAATCCCTGTTTTCGTACCTCCTTCCCCAAATACATTCATATAAGTACGAATCTATCATCGTCCGGTGGGTACCGCATTCTCTCTTGTTCCTTCTCTTGAGAGATGGCCATAGAGATTCCATTCCTTGAGTATGAGCTCCTGAGGTTACTCATGTCCCTTGGAATAGAGTCTTTTTTATGTATAATAGCCTTATCTTGAGCATATATTATGCTTGATTCTCGATTGTTAACTATTTTCGCCAATTCTAAGAAATTCATTTTAATGACTGAGTAAATCATATGCACTATAAGTAAACTACATGGTTTTATCTTTTTTTACATTTTTATGTCTATTAGGCTATAACAGTTAGCAATAAAAGTAACTGATACTAGTAACATATATTTAAAAAATAATTTGCATGCGCTTTCCGAAACAGAAATAAAAGAACAAATTATTTATGTATAATTTAAAACACAACAAATAACCAAGACAATTATTGATATACATTTTCAATTCGGAGGACAAAACCCCACAATATTCTTCAGGATCTGCTCAAATAAATCCCTGTTTTCGTACCTCCTTCTCCAAATATATTCACACAGGTACGAATCTACCAGACTCAGAAATAAGATTAAGACATTTTTCTTGTTTAAATTTAATTATTATGAAAAGTCACAACACATCACTTTTACTCTTAGACGTGAAACATGCCCTCCGATTTACCTTAATAACTCACCCATCCCACAGACAGACGAAGTACAATACCTGGGACTAACATTTGATAGGAGAATGACATGGAGACCTCACGTTAAGATGAAACGCCAATCGCTCAAACTGAACTTAATGTATTCTCTATTCAGGAAAAACTCCAAATTAGAACCAAGACAAAAATTAAACACGTACACTTACTTACTAAAGCCAGTTTGGACATAAGCATTACAAATCTATGGCATCGCTAAACAGACTCACAGAAAACGACTACAAACTTTCCAATCAAAAGTACTCAGACTTGTCACAAAAGCACCTTGGTATGTCAATAACAAAACTCTACATATTGACTTAAAAATACCAACTGTTGACGAACACATACGAACACACTACAAACGCTTTCAAGGAAAACTTCATGGACATCCAAACCCATTAATAGAACAAATGGCCACTACTCTCATGCCAGAGAATACTAGGAGGAGATTAAAAAGAACGAGGATGAGGGATTTGTTATCATAAGAAATTGAATCAAGCCAAGGGAGAGGTACCGCTGGGTACTGTTCTTCTTCATGCCTCTCATGACATTGTACTTTACCTTACTGTCAGCCAATCTGCTGATTGTCATTGTTTTATTTGACAGGTGTGGATGCAAATATAAAGAGAAAAAAAAATTAATTATTTCTGGCATCCCAACCCATGCAAGCACTGTCCTTACATGACACATGTGTGTTATCAGTAAATATCCCAATGTTGCTGATTTGGCCCAAACTATATACCTATCCTTCCATGGCAAGCTCCATACACACTTGAATACGCTAGTCTCTCAACTTGCTCTCATACTATTCCTGATAACCCTCCGAGGCGTCTGAAAAGAAGATGGCTTCGAGGCCTCCTGCTATAGAACTTTATTGGAGTGCTAGCGATGCGTAGTTTCTCCACAAGTGTTTTTTTTTCATGTAATTTGTTCATATTAGCAAATTTACTTGTAATATTATTACAGTTGTAAATATCAATAAATTAATCTAAATCTAAAAAAAAAATATTTTATTCAATGCAAAATATTCAGTATCAATAATGATACTCAAAATAATGTGAGAATTCATATTTTAATGGACTCGCCAGGGGGGCACACAATTAAAACTATACTGAACACGATTTTCTAAATGTCTGAGTACCTCAAATGATACGTTAAGTACTTATTTTGATAAATAATTTCTTGAATTGTTATACATACAATAATTTTCATAAGGTATTTTCTTATTCCAAAAATTATTGACTGAATTCTTTATACACCGATATGAACGTTTATTGTTACATATTTTAATAGAAAATAAATCTATTTTATAGTTCATATTATATAGAGTTAAGTTGAAATCCAGTGCTTTCCAGACCAGAATCCAAGAATTATTATTAAATTATATCAGAAATATTATGTATATTTTGTTAGGATAACAGTAGCAGGGGGCCATGATCGCCTGCAAGCTCGTGCACCGGATGTAGCCACCGCCAAGTGAATAGCTGTGGTTGCGGGCATACTATTTCCGGAACTCCAATAATCACTCTAGTACTTTCATTGGTTCTATATATAGTAATTTTAGACCGGTGTTCTACTGTAATATTTTTGGATCCGACATTCTTAAATAACACATTATTAAATGTTTTCCTGTTATAGAAGAATTGGTTGACTGTAACTTCTAATATAAGGAAGAAACAGTTGGGGGTGCAGTCAATAAAAACACCTTAATAAGTGTAAATTATTTATTGTGTGCTGACGTTTCGGCCTGCAATGTAGGCCATCTTCAGGGCTAAGAGAGAGAAACAAACAGAAAAACATATAAAAAACGTTGCAGTAACAAGAATATGGTGACAAGTAATGTAGTAATGTGGTACAAGTGTGGAAATTAAAATAGTGACTAGATATGATGAAATAGTGAATAGATATGATAATTAAAGATAATGAATATAAAAGTGGTTACAGAATATAATAAAATTAAAATAGTGATAGATAATAATAAAATTATAGATGATGAACAGAAATTAAAATAGTGACAGATATAATAATTAAAGAATACGAATATAAAATACAGAAAATAAATGTCCAGAAAGGATAAAATGTAAACATAATATAAAGGGAAAGAAAAATGAGGAGGTAAACGGAAAGATACAAAATGAGAAGATTAAAATATAGAAAAAGGGGGTGGAATATGAAGGATCTAGAAAAAACTAGTTTAATTATAGATATAAATGGATTTGATACCAGACATCTAGAGGTTACATAGGTAAAATGTAATTATACAAGCATAAGTAGAAAGAAAAGATTGATAAATTTCAAAAAATTAAAAATTGAAAATAGAGTTTATAAATATGAAATCTAAATTATGAAAAGAAAATAAAAAATATAAGTAAGGGAAGTTAATATTATAACTGTATACAGTTAGAAAGAATTAGTATTAATATAAAATAAGATGTGAATATAACATAAACATATAGAAAATAGGTATAGAAATTCAGTAGATGTAAAAATATGAGGCTAAATAATAATGAACTCTATGCTATTAACATATGATGGATGCCAAAAATAGGTGTGAGAACAGGTGCGAAGAAAGGTGAAGGTGGAAAGGATGGAGATAAGATAAAGATTAAGATGTGTACTAACTGAATAAACCACGCGGTAACCAATAAAACTCATGAAGAGTCTTGGATTCAGTACGTGCTAGAGACTTAACTGTTTCTTGGACAATAGTTTTACAGGGAGGTGTTTTGTCAGAGATTACGCTCAGCCGCCAGCTTTCTTCCCAATTAAGGGACCCACTTTATTGAGAGACAAGACAGATTGAGCGAATTGAGATTGAGACAGAACCTGCCACGGCCGGATTCGAACCAGAATCAGAGCACAGCAGCTCATCATTCTATACTCTGAGCTTCTCAGCTCCTAAAAGAAGTTAAACAAATTTTTAAGAACAAAAAAACGAGCGTAGAACGGTCATTTTTTCTAACTCATACGCGAAATGTTGCTAATTTCGTATTTTGGAATAATAAAAAGTATTTTTAAAATGGGACTGGAGTGTTTGAGTGGTAGAGCACTCACTTGCCATGTCCAAGATCCTGGTTTCAAATCTCGCTGTTATCAGACTTTTATTTAATCTGTTAGCGGACGGAGATGGATCCTCTGGGATCCTGGAGCTCACCATCAGGGTAAAAATCTGGCAGTTGAGTGTGATCTAGGACAAATCAATTTCCTTTCACAGTACAGTCTCTACTATGCACTGAACCCATCCGTGGGTTGTAGTGATAAAGGCAAACCAAATTAAGAAAATATTAATTAATTTTAATAGTTGTAAAAATAGGAGGAAGCAAATGGTTCGCGTAGAGGGTAGGGAGAACTGTTTATTGATAAGCCAGCGTTTCGACCCAAATTGCAGGTCTTCTTCAGGGCTAGTGTTGGACAGGTGGGTTTACACTAAATTAAAATACTTTAATGTCTTTTAAAAAGTAAAATCTGTTACATATTTAAGATTATCTTTGTTAAATATACGGTTTGTATCAAGTACCGGAAGCCACGACTACATACTATAATAGGAAACCACAATCCATAACAACACTTAATCAGTACTCTGCCGAGACTGATATTATAGTGCTATTACACAGAACTATTAGCAGAACTCAATGTGTACCCTTCCTAATGTATATAATCTGCTACAAGAGATGGACCAGCTGATCCGGCAGGTGATGGAGTCAGCTGTGGTCTTCAGATTTGTATCGCAGCTCTCCTCGAAGGAGGCCGGAAGTCCTCAACCGTGTTGTTATCCTCCCACTTCCTGCTGCTACAATCTCTGCCAAAGTGGATCCCTTCTGTCTCAACACACATAAATATTTATGTTTATATATGGAGTAGAGTAGCTATGGTGTAGGGTGCTAAGTTTCTAGGTTTGGAATCCATCAGTGGCAGTTAACTTTTTAAATCTATTTAAAAATCCTCTCGGTATTAACACGGCCTTCTTAAATGGATACCCTTAATTGGGAGTTGCCGCCTTTCTGCACAAGCGTTAGCTAAGCCATAGAGAAATCTCTACTACATACTGAGCTCGACACACTTCATGGGTTGTTGTGGTACATTCCGCTTTTCTATATTCGGTAATTATTCCGCAGGTTGTTTCAACTTTTTCCATTTCATTTTTAATATATTCCAAAAATACAAGTTATCATGAGCTTAAATATGGAAAAGAGAATGTAATTACGGTTCAGAAATCATTTTAACTAAAAATGAACTTTTCAACACATAAACACCATCTATATTTCGAAATGTGGAAGAAATTGGTCCGGGTAGAGGTCACTGAATGGATTTCTCGTTTAATTTGAGAAAAACTTTATTGATAGCCAACGTTTCGACCTACGTTGTAGGTCTTCTTCAGGGCTGTGGGGAGGGGAGGAGCTGGGGGGGGGGTAGGTCCCCACTGGCTATGAAACACAGATTATCAAGGTCAACCGAAACTTTATTTCTTGATGAAATGATTACAGAAATCTACTCATTACCCATAATTACATTCTCTTTCCATACAAGAGCTAACGATAAATTGTATTTTTAGAAAATACCAAAAAATGGAACGAATAAACAGTTAAAACTTATCACCCAACTCTGAGCGACAACCTGCGGAAAAATTACCAAAGCAAGTACAATAAAAAATATCAATATTATAAATAACCGATTAGGTTAGAGTTAACAAGTCCACGGTGCATTCGGTAGCCAGGAACAAGGTAGAGGAATTATCTGGTTATAAGAGCACTTTGGATTTGACAAGATAACGGCCTGTCCCAGAACTAATTTCCTCCATGGAAGATTCTTATCACATCAAGGGATCCAACTCAGTTCCATCAGTTCCTCACGTTAGTTCTCGAATGTTAGAGTTATAGAGGAATTGTAAAGTTTAAGAAGATAACAAGTTCTTAAAGTTCAATTTTTTGAATTCTGTAAGCCGCCATTTTGGTCCATAATTTCATTGGTATATATATTCATAGTTTTTAATCATTATTATGCCACACAGAGATAGAAGTTGAATGGCCCCTTCCCAGTGCTCTGTGGAACCTGTTGAGAAGCAGCGTGGTACTCTGGACGGTACTGCGAGAGGACACAATAGGCTATAAGTCAGCTGAGTAGCATGTAGCCTGTACCCCGTAGCTAAACCCTTCTCATATGGGTACATTATAAGGCCCCTATCCTAACTACGTGTTCAGCCTCAATGTCTCATTCAAAAGACGCTTTTCCGATGGAGATCTTATTCATTGAAGTCAAGCAAGTATCTATCCCTCCTTCAAATGCATATTGTCAGAACTTTTTTATATATTAACACTTTATTTAAATATTACAATCTGCCACTTTTGGGCAATAAGTAATAGTGCTATGTAGCTTACAGTCATTCCATAACAAAATAAATATATACATGCAGTAACAGAAAGAAATTAATGCGGAAATGATAATAAAATAAAGTAAAAAAAAAAAATAATAATAATAAAATAAAATAAGTAATAATAATAATACTAATAATAAAAATAAAATAAAATGTACACATTCATACCCTATTGTCAGAACAAAAAAAAAATACTAATTTTTCAACGGAGATATTTGAAAGTTCCGTCTGAGTTACAAAAATATAAATTTGTATATTGGTAAAGCAAGGCATTCTTATTGTAATGACGGTATTGAAATTTTTGTTGCATAACTCTCCTCATATCTATACATACTATAAAACAAAGTCCTCGGCCGCTATTGTTAGCGGTAAACTCAATAACTACTGCACGGATTTTCATGTGGTTACCAGGAAGGTTTAGGTATATAATTCATCCAGGTTTTGTGTAAATGGTTTGGAATATCGATGGGTTTCACCGAAGACGCTGATTGCCTAATCCCGTGCAATTATCTAACCTGCAAGATAATAAATTCGTATATAAGTAAATATTTTATTTTTATAATTTCTTTATAATAAATTACCTTAGCTGAGATGGTAAGAAAGAAAATCAAGACCCCAAAGAAGCCTAACTAAAACCTAAAAAGAAGTTGAATGTTTCTACATCTTATACCATCCTAGCAGATTGTTTCATTGTTTTTTTTATGATTTATTTCTGATTAGAGTGAAGCTGCAGCTCGGTGTATAGCGTGTAGAGTTACTGAGCTGTAGATATTACGGGTTCGAAATAAAATTAGCTGATAAAAGTAATATTAAAAGTAAAAGCAAGAAAAATCCGTGGCTATACCAGGAAATACATTTTAACATAGCTTGTGCTAAATCTTTTCTATATTAAATAGTGATATTATACTTGTTTATTATCAATTTATTGTTAAATTTTAGTCACTTGTGGGAGCTACATAACTGTTTTAAGCGGTAGGTAGGCCCCAAGTTTGATAACGATAGTGGCCGATGAATTGTTTGTTCATTTATCGTCACTTCATGCTGCTATGGCTAATCGGACGATGCTAAAGTGGGAGCTCTAAATTTTGCCTATCCAGGTTTAATTAGGATAGGGATTTTTAACGAGTACCTGACATCGTACTCGGATTTTTTACTCCCACTGGTACTAGTAGTTGGAGATAACTGAACAGCATCGAGTATTTCTTCTTCAACGTTTGCAGTTTTCCACGATATTTTCTGTGTACCTCGCCATTAGCCAAAAGCATATCTGTTTGTTCTGCAAAAGTGAATAAATTTGTGGTATCTCCCATGATAATCATAAATTGAACTGTCTCACAGTATTCACTCACACTAATACACACAGAACTAGACAAACAGAAGACAACTACTGTCATTGCTTATCGTTCATTTGTTTATCAGGTGATTAAAACCTGTAATGGTATTAAACAAGCTAATTTTTTTACAGTCTGTCTTAATGTAGTAAATAAATAATAAATGTTTAACTTTTGATATCTGTTAATTAAATGAGTTTGAGATATAGTTAATATGATTATATTCTGTTAGAGAACACATACCTAAAATAGTGCCGTGCAATTCCGAAAACACCCTGCATAAAAGACAAACTCTTCCTTTAACTTATTTAAAAAGTTTTCTGCAGGTTTTTATATATTTTGACTTATAAAAATCCATTTTAACTTACATTTTTTAGAAGTCCTTAATGAAAAATTCCCCCAATAATTCAATTTTTTAATTAATAGCCCCTCCAGGACTGTCGAAAATGAAAGACATGTCAGAATACATT
This sequence comes from Arma custos, assembly GCA_037127475.1. Taxonomy (NCBI): domain Eukaryota; kingdom Metazoa; phylum Arthropoda; class Insecta; order Hemiptera; family Pentatomidae; genus Arma; species Arma custos. The sequence goes on along the minus strand of CM073760.1, from coordinate 11,983,856 downwards.
ACATGAGATCTTGACATAAGAGCGAAGAAGACTTCGCGTGGAGAATGATGCTGCTATAGTTGGCTAAGCCATGTAACCGCGGGAGCTTACTATCTAACTTAGCTTGTCGTATCATTAATATTCCTGTCTAAGGACTTCTTACAATGCTCCAAGTTAGGATAACTTAGCCATCTTGTTTCATGTTTAGATATACTCTATTATACATAAAAGTTTTTACGAAAATAATATATTATTAGTGTTGCCTAGCAACGGATAGAGGAACCACTTTTTGTTCAGTCTTTTGTCATAATCGATCAGAAAAATTATAATTTTTTTTTTAATATTTGTAATTCTCAAAACCACTGTTCTTTGTTTATTTAAGCCGTTACATAAAATATGACACTGTTTTAAATTAAAACGGAGTGCATCCATTGATTGAGGGGATCCAAAAAAAAAAAAATATATATATAGGAAGTAATAGGACAGAAGTGAAAACTCAAAGCGTAGGAATGATTGTGTCCTTTTTTAAAATTCTGAATCAATTATAGTCTGAATTATTTAAATTTCATAATTTCTAAATTTGAATTATTAACATTAGCCTGGCTTTCATACATATAGACACTCTGTTTTGTGTAAATTTGTATTGGACATTTGTATAAATTGTAAAATTCGCCACGTACAACAAAAAATTATGTATTTGTACCATTAATAACTTGCATATTTCCATAGATACTTGCAAACTTATGTTTGCTTAAATGCTCCTGAAGACTAAAATGATGGTATCACAGGGTACTGCTTTATTTTTTGTATTTAAATGATGGAGAAATATTAATAAATTATTACTTTTACAAGATAATTCTACTCCCATAAAAAAAAAATTGGTGTTATACAAGCTCACCATTTAAAACCTATAATATTGGGATATCTTTACTAAAGTGCTAACTAAGTAGCTATTGTACAATTGAATGGATAAGTTGTACATTTTGTAAAATGGAGGTTAGCCCGCTGTTAGGCTGACAGAGGGGACTCCTATAATGTAAAATAGGGCTAATTATTCTTCAGGTTGTCCCTTCGAGTTGAGTCACTACAAGTTTTAAATTTTCATTCGTTCCCTTTTAATATTTGCCAATAATACAAGTTGTCATGATCTTTAGTAATATAATTATGGGAAATGTGGATACTTCTATAATCATTTCATCTAGAAAATTATTTTTATTTTGAAGAGAAAAGATTTGCCCTGGCCGGGATCCGAACCGGGGGTCGTCTGCAAAACTTGTGATTTTTGCTGTGAAAGTCGAAGCGATAACCTGCAAAACTGATACCTAATTTTAATTAAGCAAATATCATCGGTAAAGAATCTAAAAAGGGGGGTTAAATGACCTATATATATGCTGCCCGAATCAGATATGTTTTGTATCGTATCTTTTATCGTATATTTTAAAATATTGTTATTTTTCAATAGCACTAAAGCCCACTAAGGAGTTGTTTAAGCAATGAAAAAAATAATGAATAAATAGAAATATTGTTCAATAAATTGAAATATGCATTCACACATTAAAGTAACTAGAGTTGACTCATGGGGGGTTAACCCCCACCAGTCAACCACTCCAACATATTACTCCCTTCAAAAAAGATGCCTCGTAATATAGGTATAATATAATAAATAGATCATAATTTTTTATAAATGTTATTTTCATTATAAATGTTATTTTTGGAAGGGCAATCAAGAAATAGCTTTTAAATACAAGTAACCTAATGCAGTTAATTGCATAGGGAACTTTCTTGACCCATCCAGACTTTACTTCTATATTCTAAGAATTGTCTAAACTGTTCTTCTCACATTTGCGATCATATGTTTGCCGCTAGATGCCACTACTGCCGCTATAATAATATAATTAATTGTAAATAAACAGTATTACATTTTGGTTTGTCATTTTAGTATACATTTTATTCATTAAAATAGCTGTGTATGTATGTAATTATGTAAAAGAACTGTTTATTAGAAATCCATCGCTTGGGCCCACATTGCAGGGGTTGTAATGTTGTCAAGTGTTTGGGCTTAGATCATTATGTATGTATACATGTTCGTATGTATTAACAGTTCGCTTCGATTTATCTTCGACGCCCCGAGGTCTCATGTGTCCCGTTAAGTTGAGTTAAAGTGGCTCTTCCATTCTATCCGTAGACTCTATTTCCTAGGTTCTTACTAATATCAAACAATCAACTCACAACATCCATCTTATATCTATAGTCTCCTGCAATTCAAATCCTCTATCCAATCCCAGGGCACAAGATCTCGCTCTTCCGATCTTTATATCCGTTCCCATAGAACCAAAACATTTGAGCGTTCCTTTCTCGCCCGTTCTATCTCTCTTCGGAACTCACTCCCACTCGATATCCGTCATGCGTCTTCTTTAAACTCATTTAAATCAAAACTTTTCCTACATCTTCTAAATTCCCGAAGATGCTCTATAATCAATGAATAATTTATAGAAATATTCAACTTGATCGATTGATGAACTACTGTAAATATTCCTCACTCATAACGATATCATTTTTTTTATAATTAGATGCTTTCATTTATTCACTTATTTTTCCATAAGCCTATTTCTTTTTATTGTAAATTTGTATGCTTTTTTATTTTAATTTTGTATTACATTTTCTGATTCTCTACCAAAACATACCTGTTTAGTTATTTACTTTCAAGATATTATGTAAATATTGTTTTATTTTGATGTAGGCCTTTGGCCAGATAAAGATTTATTTAATTTTGTTCATCTCTGTTATTCTAAAGGGACCTGGTCCCAGAATAAAATTATTTTTCTATTCTATTCTATATATGCTTATATGGGTGTTTGTTCGGTATATTGTACCGTCGATATTATTCTGAAACAAATGTCACCAAGTTAAAGAGATGAAACATTTAAAAGAAAAAACGACAATAAATTAAGTAGCCTCTGAGAGGGAGATAAGACATCGAACAAGTTGAACGAACAAAAAGTCGACACGAAGCAGGAGGGGGAACGTGAGCCAAGGGTTCATTACTCAACAGATGTATCGATAAGGACAATCGATTTATAACTGATCGATTTAGATGTCATCCGCTCCCTTCTTTACAACTTCTTTACGACAGGTCCCTTCCTATCCTTGGAGGATTTATCCATACGACTTTCCTGCAGTTCCTATTCCGTGCTAGGATCGCATGTCCTCAGGATTATAAATCCTTCAATTTAAAATGGCAATGAACTTATTAAGATGGCAGTTATTAGCAGGACTTATCTTAATTTATTCGTCGAGCTTAACTTTCTTACAAATTAGTCTTCTCAAATTTATTATCGTCTTTTACTTTCACATTTAACTATTGCACTAAAATACTGAAAAAATGATTTTTGAGTTGTGCCATTAGTAATATTGGTAGGGATCAAATCCTGCAGTGACACAAATTATTTCATATGTCGACAACCACGAACGGACTCTGCGGGATAACAAGGCAATGCTGTAGTGTTGGAATTAAAATTATAGAGAAATAATAATGCAACTACATGTAAAAGACGTACAGCAAACGTATTTCATTTGAATGTTACTAATACGGTTACTATGGTAACAGCTGTGAGATAAAAACCGGGGGGGGGGTTATTCTTAGTTATTTAGTTATTTTTATTGAACAATTAAAAAAGTTTATGTTATATTCACATCTTATTTTGCATTAATGCCACTTCTTTCTAACTGTATTCAGTTATATATTAACTTCCCTTACTTATATTTTCTATTTTCTTTTCATACTTCATAGTTCATAGTTATAAATAACACTATTTTCAATGTTTAATTTTTGAAATTTATCAATCTTTTCTTTCTATATATGCTTGTATTATTACATTTTACCTATGTAACCTCTAGAAGTCTGGTATCATATCCATATCTATAATTAAACTACTTTTTTCTAAATCCTTCATACTCAACCCCCCTTCTGTATTTTAATCTTCTCATTTTGTATCTTTCCGTTTACCTCCTCATTTTTCTTTCCCTTTACCATTTATTATTGTTTACATTTTATCCTTTCTTGACATGTATTTTTTCTGTTTTATATTCGTATTATTTTATTATTATATCTGTCACATTAGAATTTCTGTTCATCATCTACAATTTTATTTTTATCTATCACTATTTTAAGTTTATTATATTCTGTAACCACTCTTATATTCATTCTTTATTTATCATATTTCTATTCACTATTTCATCATATCTAGTCACTATTTTAATTTCCACTCTTGTACCACTTTATATATTCTTGTTACTGCAACGTTTTTATATATTTCTGTTTGTTTCTCTCTCTTAGCCCTGAAGATGGCCTACATTGTAGGCCGTAACGTCGGCATGTGTAAATAAGTTACACTTATTTAGGTGTTTTGATTGACTGCACCCCCAACTATTTCTTCCTTACATTAGAAGATACAGTCGACCAATTCTTCTCTAAAATTAAAAAAGACGTTTCGGCTATTTGTGTGTGAAAATTTGCTTTAAATGTCGTTTCTTATTTTGCAGGTAAGACTGTAAGTAAAATGAGCTATTAAAATCAGTTAATGAAACATATTGTTATATAAAAAAAAAAAAAAAAAAATAAATTCTTATTTTACAGAAAAACTCAGTTTATTTTTATTTCAACACACCACACTTGGTGTATAATTCTATTACAATATCCTCACCAACATTATATAAAACGATATTTTTCTAATTGTAAAAGCAATTTTTTTTTTTTTTTTTTATGGAAATCCTATTTTGTACTTCGCAGTTCGGTGGAAAGGGGGCAAATCTTGCAATGCAAATTTTGGAATGTATAATTTATCGGATTTAAATGAATAAGTGTCGATATCGATGCGTGGTAGGACCTGCTGAGGTTTCTAGAAAAATATAATTGATGGGAGTACTTGTATCAATAAGTCGTTAACTGTAGCATAACAATAATAACTAAAATATCATTTACAATTATGAACATTTGTGGTCGGCCAATATTTGAGCCGTTTATTTTGAAAGTGGCCTACCTCCATTTATCTTCAAATGGAGATATTTAAGGGTTTGCGTTTCAATGAATTTAAAAATATACATATAGGATACTAATGAGTCATATTGTTTAAGTGTATCTAAGGGTGTTAAATTTATGGTTGCTATTAAAATTGTAACAATTATTAATTGAATAATGTGCGTATTCTTATCAAGAATGGAGTTAGGCCACTTTCAAAATTAACAACTAAATTCATTATAAAATTTGAAAGTACCCAAGTCGATTCAACATAATTTAAGATGCTTCAACTTGAAAAAAACAATATTCAATTTATTTTACATATCTTTAAAACACTTCGGAAACACAATTTATGCGATTCAAAACATTTTTTAATCATTTAAAAAATGATAAATTAAAGAACATATAAAATTACAAACATAAATTTATTACAAAACAATTTACTATTCATCTACATTTTGCTCGTGTGAAAGGGATTTTAAGAAATCATGATGTTCTGGTGGTATATATCACAAAAGATCAATCATGTCCTTGAATTTTGCTGTTGTAATTTTGTCTGATATTTTTATGGAGTGGTTTCATTACAATGTTTTCGAATTTTCTTGGTCTACCCCGACATGGTAATAAATTCAGGACTTTCAAATTTTCATTCTCATTCATTGATGTCTTATAGAAAATTTTATACGGTTCATTTCTAGCAAAACGCATATTTGTAACCAGTTTACTGATTCTCCATCAGAATTCTTTACCCTTTTAAAAATTGCTTCTTCTAATAATTTTGTTGATACAAAATCTTTTTGTCTCATTTCATTTACAATAAAATTATTACCTTTCCGACCCTTCACCACTGCTTTCAGACATTATCAATAGTAAATATCTTGATATAAGTATAAAATAAATGGAGTTAGGCCACTTTCAAACTGCACGGTTCAGTTATTGAACTAATTCTGAAAACTTATGTGTCAAAAACTTATCGTATTTGCTCGGAATATCAGCAACCTGAAATGCTTCACTGATATATAATGTGAAGTTGTACATGTAACCATGGTAACTGGTAAACAATTGAAAAACGGAGTTAGGCCACTTTCAAAATAAACGGCTCATTTGTTTCAAAATATAGGCGAGGTTGAAGGCAAGAATTCTTGTTATTTTTAAGTCTCGATTTTTACTTAGTTAGCGCACCTCGTTCCGAAACAAACAACTAGTTAATTAATCAAAATAATCTTGCCGTTAGGCTATGTAAATATCTTTATACATAAACGCTCGAGTGAGGGAAAAGGCCGAAGCGTAATTGGGACGATTACCTTAAGGGCATGGGTAAGTGATCTGTGGAAGGTTGTTAACCATTTTATGTTAGTTATGACGGTTTTAAACTTATAGTTTGGTCTTGTTTTTAATTTGTGCTACTAGATTATTATAGGTTATCTGTATTTTAAAACTCTTATATTTTAAGAGAAATAAATCTATCTTTCCCACCTTAATTTCTTCTTAAAAACTTAAATCAGAACAATAATCCACCTATAATCCAATCACGTGTTTCTTCTCGTTTAGAACGTTTAGTCGAATTCTTTGCCGACGTTTCACTGGCCATAATGATAAGCTTCTTCAGCACTTAAACTGAGACTCTGATTAAGAGAAGCTTGAAGTCAAGATTAAGCCCTGAGGAAGCTTGCACCATGGCCAGTGAAACGTCGGCAAAGAATTTGACTACGGTCGAAGAAACACGTTATGAATGGATCAAAAATATTGGCCGTGGCAATGTACAATTTAATAGTGTATTATACCTTTCCAACTGTTTTATAAGGATTTCAACAGTGCTCATTAATGTCGAATGATAGACAGCTATTTCATTGGATATTTTTCAAACATTTTATAATAAGTTCTTCTTATTCTTTCGCAACACCCTTTTGTACATATCAACGTACGGGTCCGTTTAGCCATAGTTGCCATTTTCCCGTGGTTCTAGCCTGTCGAATATTCTCAACATAAGAATTCAGGAGATTACTCGGAATAGAATTTCGTGCACTAGGTTAATATAATTAAATTCGAAGGCTTCTGATGTTGGATTAAGGAAAAGGAAAGATCCTAGACGTAGGTGGGAGGATTACACTAATTGCATAGGCCTCCTTTGGAAGGTACACTCGACATTAAAATCCACTGTTTAAAATGGCGGCCGATTGGTTTTTGTTTTTTTTCTGCTGATTTGAAGATGACAGACAGCAAAGACTCACTGCGCAGTTAGCCTCGAGGAGAACCTGTTCCAATGTTTTTAGGTCAAGACCCAATTCCTTCAGGTTCGTCCAGTTCGTGAAAGTCATCTCGGCTCTAGGCCCTCCTATTTCTTATATATATCTCTGTTATATCTAATATATAGTTTCTTATTTATGAATAATTGTAATATAATTAATAATAATAATATTGGTTCGTTCATTTAACGTCACTTTATGCCGTTGTGGCTAATCAGGCGATGCTACAGTTGAAGTCCTAATTTTTCCAGGTATAATTTGGATAGAGATTGTTAACGAGTACCTTACAACGCACAGGCTTGTGGCCTCTATTTTACGTTTCCCCCTAAGGACAGGATAACTACGGATATTTTACCCCCTTAAACCAATTTTAAATATCCAATTTTAAACCAATAGTGGTTTGCGATCCAGCCACCTTGGATATAGTAGATTGTTATGCTGACTACTATACCACAAGTATTAGCTTAGAAACCAAAAGCTGAGCTTAAATTGATGTATTTTGTGGGGTAGGCTGGTATTTACTGTGATTCTTGAGATAAAAATAAGAACCAAACATTTTTCCCTGTTTTTTTTTTCTTCTTAATTTCTTTCTTATATTTTATATAATTCATTTTTTATTAATCTTTAAATTTTTTTGGATGTTTAGGAATTTCGGAATTTCGTTTTATTAATATCATTTGTTTTGATTTATAAATTTTAATTGGATATGCCTGTAGCACTATAATCCGTGAAGGGTTTGTGCTTCAGTACATGGTTGACAACTGTACTGTTTCTTGTACAACGGCTGTGTAGGGAGGTGATTTTTCATAGATCACCCTTAACCGCCAGACTCTCCCCCCTTATTTTGGGTACCAACTTTATAGAGACTGGGTGAGCCCGGGAGGGTCCAAGATCCCATGGGATTCATCTCCGACAGCTAACAGATCAAATCAAAGTCTTGCCAGCAGCGGAATTTCAACTCAGCGATCTACTACTGAACCACTCCGCTCCCCGTATTTTATATTATTTAAAATTCTCGGGAAATTCACTGTAAACAGATTTAGGTGATAAAAACGATCTTTGTTGGGCCAATAATAATAAAAATATTTGTTTTAATAATATTCATTATACTTTATTTTCAATTTATTCGCTCATAACTTTTTTGACACGTTTTAACTTCATTAGGTGTATCATCTATGTCAGTGGAGGTAAAGTGACGATTTGAAGTATTTGCTTAGTGAAGAAATTAAATAGAGTTCTCCTTCAGGTTTATACCTTTATAAAAAAAAAAAAGAAGCCTTAGAGGCGCTAAATAAAACCCTGAACATCTTTCATCAAAAGGACCCTAAATCAAAGCAATTACCTTCGCCCTTCAAGTTACCAAGAAGGGAGAGGCCCTCCAAAGGATCCCTTTCCTCATCTTATAGAATTTATATATTTAGAAGATGATATTATATTTTAGGAACTGTTGAGGAGGCCTGGACCTTTCAACGTGTTGTAGCGCCGAGCCAATAATAATAATAATAAATTAGTATTAAAAAATAAAAAATTACTGGGATGAGCAAATATTCACGGACCACAGAGTAATACATAACCGTCCGGATATTGTGTTGATCCATAAACTGGAAATAATTGGGAGAATTATAGAAATATCTGTCCCATGTGATACAAACGAAGTGCCGAAAAAATTAGAAATATCAGGAACTTGCCATTGAGCTAAAATCACTTACCATTTGGAGAAATTGCTCATAACTCCAATAGTAATTTATTCGAATGGTCTGATATTGAAAAGCACAAGAGAGAATTCAGAAGACCTTGGCCTCCATTTAGAAAAATTAAAATTGGCACAAAAGGCAGTTGCGCTGGACACCTGCAGAAATGTTAGGAAATTCTTAAATCAGTAACATTTACAGTTCCCTTGAATTTTGAATTCCAGGATGTGAATTTGGTCCCGGAGAAATCTGTAACAATGATACCTTTTATGTGAATATTATTTATTTTCTATGATTTCTCGAGTATAGTAAATTAAATGGTTGAGATATATTTCTTATTTTTTATGAGCCTAACCAAGAGGATTATAAGATAATGCTATATTGGCTTCACTGTCGTAACAATGACCCAAAGGGAAAGTCAGATCCTTTGATCTGAATAATATTTAAATATTAAAATGGGATGCCACTTGAATAAAGTTACACTTGAGATAAAGTAATTCTATATCAGTGAATAAGAGACATCTTCCTCTCTTCTCCGAAGGTTGTCGTGGTTGACTCGCTGGGAGTTGTTTAGTAAATAAAGAATCATTTTCATATAAGTGAATAACATTACATTTATTGTGTGCTCATCATATCTACAAGCTATATATCGCTTTCACTATATTTGACAGTCTACATGTTGGGTTGCCCATTTCTTACCAACGACTGACTGCTGTCCTGTATCTTAAGGGTAAAAGTACCGATCCTAAGGCAGTTTTAAGCTACCTTCTAAATGCCCCTTACTATAATATACTAACTGCTCCAAATAGTGTCACATATCGCAATAATTAGATAATTTCCTGGCGACCCACCCCAGCTTTGCTCGGGTAATAAATAATTTTATCAAGGACCACGTGAATATCATTGATTAAGCTTCTTCCCATCTCAGCTAATGTACTTTATTATAAAGAAATTATAAAAATAAAATATTTCTTTATACATATACGAATTTATTATCTTGCACGTTAGATAATTGCATGTGATTAGGCAATCAGCGTCTTCGGTGAAGACCATCGATATTCCAAACCATTTACACAAAACCTCGACAAATTATATACCTAAACCTTCCTTGTGAATTACTGTATATGTCTGTAAGTGAGTTACTATACCGAAAGGTACTGGGTTCATAAGCACTTGTGTCAAATTAAATTATATAACCTGCTAACATGGATTGACCTTTGGGGCACTGGGTCTCCACGACATCCCTGCACAACCGTTGCCTTAGAAACAGCATAGTCTCTACCATGTACTAAACACAATATCCTCGTAGGTTCTGGTTTTTAAAGTCCTGGTCGCATCCTCATCTTCTAAAAGAGAAGAGCTCCGAAGGCAATCACTTTCTCCGAGCCCATTAACATTCTTCGAGGCAGCGCTAAACCAGAACAAACTAGCGACAAACACATTGGATTTGGCTGGAAACAAACGAACACTTAAGTTTAATAATGGCAATAAATTCAAAGATTATACTAACATTAAGTTTATTTATTTAACACCACTTTATGCTGATATGGCTAACTGGAAGCCATACATCATATCATCATTATACAGATATTCTGAAATGGAGTTGAACATATGTGATATGAAGATCATGATGGATGAGTTTGTTTGTGACATAATAAGGAGCATTGAGGATTTTACGAAGGATTTTGGATTGTAAGGATTGGATACGAGATGAATTGGATGGTTTAGTAGAGCCCCAAAGCTCAACTCCGTATGTCCAAATAGGTCTGATAACTGTCATGTAAATGAGTCTTTTGTAATTAATTGGTAGCTTTGAACGTTTGTCCAGTAAATGTTGAAGTAGGCGAATTCGTCGAGCAGTTTCTTGTCTTTTCAGTCTTGAATGAGGATTCCAAGTGAGACGTTCGTCCAGATGGAGTCCTAGGTAACGTATCTGTTCGACAGGGATCAGTAGTATGTTATTAAAGGATACAGTAGGGCAGGAATTCATAGGTTTACGACGAAGAGTGAAGGTAATTTGGTGAGATTTATTAGGATTTAAACGAAGGCAGTAAATGTGGAAGTAGTTCTGCCAACTTTCTAGTTTTTTCAGCTTCCCAATCGGCTTGAGGTAGACATCGACGATTCCTTTGCTTACTTCCCTGCCAGTTTTCGAATTCGGTTAGCGACAATCATTCCTTAAATTCTCCAGCGAGGAGTGCCACCCCCTTTCTGGTCCCCTCCTACTATAAATCTTTCGCTGCACTATCAGCTGCAGGAGGCGATACCTATCATTTCTCATGATATGGCTAAGGTATTCTTATTTGGAAGTTTTCTGTCGTTATTCTTAGTGTTCAACCGGATTCGAACCCGTACAACTGCTGATAGAGATAAATCCGCTGCGATTATACTGTCGTTACCATCGAGCGAACACGATTCCCACCTGCCGTTAGTACTCGGGACCGTACTTCCCGGGGTCGCCATTAGCCAGGCCTCGGCAGGTGTACGCTATCATTAGGAGAAGGCGGAGTTATCATCCCCGTCCTCGAGAGTCCGGTTATCACAATCACGATTCATCCCGGAAATTCCTTTTATTACGGTCGTTAAAGTCGGGAACATCATTGCCTTCGAAATAACATGTAATAAACTGTAAACAAGGTTAACCTTTTATTACTTTTATATTTAAAAATAGTAAAAAAAAATGTTAGTTTACTCTATCATTAACATCTTGAAATAAAAACTGTAATTTTCTATATCCCGAAAACCACTTATCAATAGATAGATATCAAACATATCCTGAACTACGTATATATTTAATTTTTATCTAGAACTGAATTGAAGACTTGTTTGTTCATTTATTTTACGCCACTTCATGCTATAATTTGGAAAGAGATCTTTAACGAGTACTTGATACATAATAGTCTCAGAACTACCATTTTATGTCCTCTCCCAAGGACGGAATAACGAAGTACTTTTTACTCGCTTTTAAAATCCTATGGTCACCTACCGGACTTAAAACCCACCATGTTGAACACGGTAGATTGTTATGCATATCAATTACACCACAGGTAACTAAATGGAAGACGTTGGGCATAACCACTGTTTATAGAATTAAGGTACCTAATTTCTCAATTACATTAGTCGAATTTTAGATTTTTAATATGTGATTTCATGTATTCAGGAATTTAATTAATACTAGAATAGAATATGAAATATTACCCCATGCAAAAAAACAAAAAAAACAACTTGTAACCATGAAATGCATGGGTTCAGTGCATGGTAGGTGATTTGTACCAGATCTTTTCCCTTTTTTGGGTACCCATTTTATAAAGGCTGAGTGAACCCCAGGAGGGCCCAACATCCCATAACACCCATCTCTGGCCGCAAACAGATTAAATAAAGTACTGTCAGAGAATGGGATTGAATTAAAAAAAATGACCAATAATTATAAAAAATTATGTTTTAGCTTTATTTTACTATAAATATTCAACTGCATTGTAGGTTAATTAATGATAGAATTCAATGCTAGCATTGAATTATTACCTGGTCAGATTTATTAAAGGGCATTTATTTTTGTAGTTTAGCGATGAAAATGCAACGGAAATTGGATAAAATCAGCTACGCGATGTAAATTCTAATTGATGGCGAGATTTTTATGGCGACCGGCGTGGGCTTTTAAATTTAAATTATCGCTTATAAATAGCCGTCGCCGCCTTATCTTTATTACACAAATCTTTATGTAATATATAATAGAAACGAAATTTTATTATACCTTGTATATATATGTAATTAGTTAATTCTATATTCTATATCTTATTCTAGTTAAGTACAGTCATTCAAGTGAGTAAATTAAAAACCTTTTTCCTGTCATATATTATTTTTCTTTATTTAAAAACGTAATTTAAAAATTTTCCTTTAAAGTGTGGTATAACTCTAAGCTTTGTAAGAAATATTTTAAATTATATGACGATCAACCAAAAAGGTTGAAAATGTACAAATTTATAAAAACAATTTTAGAGAATATTTTTTAAATTAAATAACGTAAAGGAACTTATAAATAATGTAAATTGAGAATGACATAGAATTTTTGAAACGTTTTTAAATAAAGAAAAATAATATATGACTGGAAAAAGGTTTTTAATTTACTCACTTGAATGATTAACTAAGAAAGATGTACTCCAGTTACAAAAACAAGATAATTAAAAAGTTAAGTACAGTTTAAATATCCCAATGTCTGAACATTAAACAAACAAACAAAATTAAACCAAGCAAAAAGCCAGTAACAAATAAAAAATTAACACAAAAATACAAAAAAAAAATAATAATACTTCAATAAACTGAATTGATGATGTTTCCTTAGAATATCGAAATTTAATGAAGTGACAATTGAAAAAATAAAACAAAAGACTAAATATAAATAAAACATATGTCACAAAAAGCTTGTCCTTCACTAGTAGCTTACACAATAGGTTACATTATTACCCCTGCATACTCCATGCATCCATAAACTATTTTACACACTCAGTTTTATATATATTTATTTAGTAAGCCTGCGATGTAGGCTACTATTTTGTTGTCCTGAAGATGACCTACATCGTAGGCCGAAATGTTGGCACAATTAAAAAGTAATTTTTGCTTATTTTTTGTTATCTTTGACTGCACCCCCTGAACAATTCTATCCTATAAAGGTGGTTGCACTTCATTGTGGGAAAGCATAGCTATTTATCGTGATATCATCAGAATCGCCTCTTAGCACAATTATTTTCTTGTGACTAGTACAGTATATATCACTGTACCTAACATACTGAGTTTGTTTACACATGGTGAGCACTATTAAGATTTCTATCGTAAAACTCGTCGTGTATATCAGCATTTAGAAGTAATGGAAGGAATGGAATTCACTAGATGACATTTTGCATTTCCTAATAGATAAGTTATAATACTCAAAGAGAATTTACGACGCTCAAGGTTGGGCTTAGTGCAAGAGTGCAAGATATTGCATGGAGGTGCAAGATTGCAATAGTGTTGCAAGAACGAGGGAATGCAAGCCTCACTAGCCTTCGCTGCTCCTAGTAACATTTAACCACAAGGTCTTTGAGTCCTTCTATTGTTATTAATAAATGTCCTACATTCTACCTTTAGAATATTTAAATATTATATTTAATTTCAGGATAATGTACTAATGTATTTATTTTCCATTTTTTCCAGGTAAGCAGAAACACTTTTATGGTTAGATGAAAAATATTTGAGTAAGTACTATACAATAATTTGTTGTATTTAATTTGAAGAGCTTAGGCAAATGATACAATTTAAGATTGTATTTAATAATATTATTTCGTAATATAATTCGAAGTATTAACTTTTTTACACTCTTTTATCAACTGTCCAATCAACCATTTCCACATGTATTTAAAATTATTGTGGCGGCCGTCTGCCTTTCGCAAATTAAAAGGTTGAGCACGAACCGTCAAATAAATGTTGTGTTAAAGTGGCTGGATAGTGCAATGGGCTCTTCATCAAAATAAAATAATGAGATTTATATAAAACAAAAAAAATAACAAAATTTTTATTGCTTATTCAAAATAAATGATGTCTTGTGAGAAAACCACAATGAAAATAATAATATCTCACACACACATACTAATGACAAAAAAAACAAACAATGCTAATGATCATAAATTGCAAAAAAAACATAATAATTGCAATAAAATAAAAAAGACATAACCAAATAAAAATATTCTATACAAAAAAAATGTTAATAAAAATTAAATGTATTTTGAAAATAGTAATAATAATGATAAAACCGTTTGCAGTTCATCACGACCAGAATCGTATTGATTGTTCCTACGCGGAAGATACTGGAGTGAAGAAGTGAGGACACGGTCCCAATATTATTTCACTGTGTACACTGCGAACGTAACTGCAGAACTGGGGACTCTGCACTGTGCGTTAATCCCGTCCGGCGGTGCGTGTTGCCGTAATAAATAAGCAAGTCTGTTTACGCATCGGCCGCTCAGCTCGTACATAAACAAACTTGATATACTTTATACATGTTAATTTATACACTATGTACAAATTTAAGAGTAAACATATTTAAATTAAATAAAAATATACTTGTAAGAAAAGAAAATCAAATGACTAAATAAGTCGAAACGTATTTTTAAATAAAGAAAAACAATTTTTTGACTAGAAAAAGGTTTTTTACTCATTAGAATGAATGATTCAAAAATAATTTATACAATTTAAAAATTTCAAAACATAATTATAACATTTTAAAACATTCTGGCTTTGTGGCCTCAACAATTATATTCTACCGTAAATATCATTTTAGAGGGTTTTATGACTGCAATACAATAAAATAGTATTAATATTTAAATATACATAATAAATTATCCAAGGCCTATTTCATGAATTTCAAACAACTCATCCATATAACTTGATTTTGATGATTAAAACGATACATTACACCGTGAATTATATTAATATGTCATTTATGTTAGGGAGCAATATTGCTCCGCTTGTAGATAGCTGAGAGAATACTCAGAAATAATGCTCAACTATTTATTTGAAAGACAACGTTTCGGCCCGCATTGCAGATTTTCTTTAAGGCTAGATATACGAGGTGCAAACAAATCAAATTGATACATACAAATTGTTTGGCATAAAGGAATAAAAATTTAATAAAAAAAAAATAAAATAAATAAATAAAATATAAAAATTTAATATGAGAAAAAAAATGTAGCGAAACAATACAAAAGAGGAGAGGATTTAAATTGGATTAAAAAAAAACAATTTAAAACATCTCCATTTTTTTTTTCTCCAGTTTCATGATGATTATATTTCATTTTGATTCTTTACAATTTTTGTGTAACCATTTGATTTTTTGCATCTTTTATATATAGCCTTGAAGAAGACCTACAATGCGGGCCGAAACGTAAATTTTCAGATAAGTAGTTTAACCCTAGTGAAGACATTTTTATTAATCTCCATTGGGACCATTTCCACTTACGTATCTACGTATGAATAAGTGGTTAGGCCGGATTTTCTCCAGAGACCTATGTTAACTGCTTTCAGATAATCGGAATTGTATCAATCTCATAGTTTTTGGTTTTAAATGGATCTGTAATATCAACAATAACTCCTTTTCAAGCCAATGCCTTACTTAGCCTCTTATTCACTACGAAAATAACTCGATTACGCTTACTTAAGTACAAGAAACTCATTTTGGAGAAAATTAGACTTAACGACTTATTGTAGTGAGCCTGTGTATATATATATATATATATATATATATATATATATATATATATATATATATATATATATGAGTTCAAGTAATATTAATCAAGATAATATAGATCATTATAAGAATTCTATATTCTCTATATGTGAACAATAAAACCGCGAGAATTGAAGGAAAAATCTTATGTATATCATAGGTGCTGACTTTTAATGATTAAATATTAATGGATTTGCATTTTTAGAGGAATGTTAATATATTTTACTTATAATAAAATCAACTTATGACGTAATGTAATAAAAAAAAGGTCATAAAATTTATTATTATTGCTCGGGGCCGCATCTTCATTGCGATAAAAACTGGTGGGAAACTTGTGCGGAATCTTCACATGGTCTTGCCCTCCCAGGCTTAATCTTTCTTTTAATAATATATTTTATAACTGTTATAAAATCAAACAGTACTTGTAAATATTTTCGCTTATTTATTACTAAAAACTATTAAGCATTAATATTTTTAATTATTTTATTTCAAAATAATTAACTATACTTATAAAAATAATTAAAAACTTATAAAATAATTAACTTAAATAACTCGAACCCAGATGGCTGAGGTGGCTAAGTATCACGACGAATACCTGGGAGACCTGGGTTTTTGCCCCGGTCCTGGTCATATCTTTTCTTTTCAAATACAATATTTAAAAATATTAAAAAAATTATAACATCTAACAATAAAATAAAATAAATATATTAAGTATTAAGGTTTTTTTTTCGACCTATTTATTGGAATAAAAGCTCTACCATAGGGTTTTAATAATATGCGTGGTCTCATTCAGAAAAATATGAACTTTTTAACAGAAATATTTATCTCTTTTAGAGAAATATGTTCTATAGGTAGAGAAAAAGAGTATATTAATGATGAAAACGTGGTTGTTAACATGATATTAAAAAAAAAATATATTAACCTTTTTTAATAACATAAACGTTTCTTGTGATATCAGTGTGATTAATTCCATCTGATTCTAACTGCAGAAATTAGTTGAAATTTCCACTCTTAATATTCTATTATTTCTCTTTCTGTTGCTATGGCGGGCGGAGTAATTCTGTGGTAGAGCGCTGAGTTGCTGTGCGAAAGGTCCTGGGTTCAAATCCAGCTGAGTTAAATAATTTAATTAATCAGTTTACAGCCGGAGAAGGACCCTGTGGGACCTGGAGCCTCTTCTGTGGCCCACCCAACCTCTATAAAGTGGATTTTTTTAATTGAGAAAAAATCCTGGCAGTTGAGCGTGATCTAGGACAAATCATTTCCTTGCACGTTGTCATTCAAACAATACAGTCTCTAAAACGTACTGAACTCAAGACCCTTCATGGTTTGTAGTATTACAGATTTTTTTTTATTTCTGTTGAGTCATTCAAATTTCCAAAACTATCTCTATTTATAAATGGTAGTGCAGGTTCTTCATCTTTTTGTGTTCTCTTGTACTGCTATTTATTACGTTTTACGGCAATCCGTGAGCTACAGGTAATTTTTTTTTTACTTCATAATTCATATATATATATAAATGGTCCTATAGTTTGCTGTTTCTTCTTCTTATTGTGTTGCCTTGTACAACTGTTTATTGTATTTTAAGACATATTTATGGTTTTCACGATTCAGTCAATTCCATATACATGTACTTTATAATTGGACCAATTTTATTAATTGGCCGGAATTAATGCGCTTCTGAAGTCAAAAATAAGTCATTCTTATTTTTGCAATGTATTGGCTGCACCTTTTGACCGTTTTACACAATTTAAGCATTTAAATTTGATGGGGGCGCTGGTGAGAGTTATTTTGATATCTTAAAGAGTGTAAGAGATAAATAACGTCAATTGGCAATTTAACAAAGCCGTAAGTAACAACGTTGTCGAGAATCCATTCGCTAATTGCACTTAAGTTGAGAAGCGACTGTTGTTCCTAAGTAAGGGGGGGCTTAGCTGTCGTAATATAAACAATAACACAGGCCAACGATGAAAAAACTTTTTTAATGAAAATACCTTATTCTTATGTTGTTTAGGTTGCTGAATCCAAATATGATGCTTAAAAAGTTGTATCACCCACCATTTATTCACATTTTATAGTTAAATTCATGAAATAAAGAAATATTTTTAGAATTTAACAGCTTTTTCATAGTTAAGATAACATGAAAAAATAGGTCTAATGAACAAAGATGATGTTGGCAGCACTGCTGAAACACATGCTAAACAGCTGATGTTTTGTTTATTTTCAACATAACCTCACTTTTACGTTTCCTGTACATGTGCTCAGTGCAATGTCTCATCGCGGCTGTAAAAACTCTGCTGACAGTTTTTGTTATATTTGTGGTGAGTTTGTTATTAAAAAGCACCAAAGAAACATTACAGACTTTGTGAAAAAGGTTTATCTAGCATACTTTGGAACCAAACTTGGAGACCAGGATAAACCTTGGGCACCGCATAAGGTATGTTATGTATGTGTTGAAGACCTCAGGAAATGGTCAAAAAAAGAGAAAAAACACTTTAAATTTGCTGTTCCCATGATATGGAGGGAACCAAAAAATCATTCCGATGACTGTTACTTTTGCAGTGTAGATATTACTGGTCATAACTCTAAGAACAAGAAGGTAATAAGCTACCCTAACCTTCCGTCCGCCATCCGACCAGTAGGGCACGGTGTAGATTTGCCAATCCCGGAACCACCAGAGGACTTAAATTCTATTGAAACAGAAGTATTTTCTGATGTACAGTCGGAGTTAGATGAACACGATGAAGAATTCCAATGTGTTACAGAAAATGTAGAGCCTAAATTGTTCACTCAGGTCGAGCTTAATGACTTAGTTAGGGATCTGGGCTTAACAAAAGAAAAAGCTGAACTGCTTGGCTCTAGGCTAAAAGAAAAGAACTTGCTGGCGGCTGGAACCAGCATTCATGTGTATAGGAAGAGAGAACAACAATTTTCGAAGTATTTTGAACAAGAGGGTGATTTGGTGTACTGCTCAGACATTCATGGTTTAATGAATGAGTTTGGAATTGAATACAAAACAGAAGATTGGAGGTTGTTTATTGATTCATCCAAAAATAGTTTGAAGGCAGTTTTAGCACACAACGGTAACATGTATGCCTCTGTACCTGTCGGTCATTCTGTACATATGAAAGAGAGTTACGAAAATCTAGAAATAGTGTTAAATAAAATAGGTTATTCTGCACACGGTTGGATGATATGTGGTGATTTGAAAGTTACGTGCATGCTCCTTGGTCAGCAAGGGGGTTTTACCAAATTTCCATGTTTCTTGTGTGAATGGGACAGTAGAGCTCGGAATCAACATTGGTGCAGAAAGAACTGGCCTGCTAGGGAGTCTTTAAAGCCTGGCGAGAAGAACATTTTACGCAAAAACCTTGTAGATCCAAAAAACGTGCTCCTACCACCACTACATATTAAGTTAGGTCTCATGAAACAGTTTGTAAAGGCTTTGCCTAAAGATGGGCTTTGTTTCAAATATCTCTGTCAGAAGTTTCCACACCTTTCAGAAGCTAAACTGAAAGAAGGCGTCTTTACCGGGCCTGATATTAGAAAAATGATGTTTGACGTTAACTTTGAATCCACAATGACCTCAAATGAAAAGGAAGCATGGGTTTCATTCAAGCAAGTTGTCACCAAGTTTTTGGGAAATGAAAAAGACCCAGAATATAAGGCTATTGTTGCTAACATGTTAAAAAAATTTGAACAGTTAGGATGTTTGATGAGCCTGAAAGTTCACTTTTTGAGCAGCCACCTCGATTACTTCCCGGAAAATTTAGGAGATGTTAGTGAGGAGCAAGGTGAGCGTTTTCACCAGGACGTTAAAGTGATGGAAAAACGTTACCAGGGCCGCTGGAATACCAACATGATGGGGGATTACTGTTGGTCACTTCACCGGGAAGTTCAGCAAGCTATTCATCGCAGGAAAAGCTACACAAGAAGCTTCAAGGAAAAAAGGGAAAGAAAATATAAACCAATTCCAGTTGACAAGTGAACCTTGTATCATCACATAAAATTACTATTCCAAGTATTTTACTGTAAATACAAACCATTTTTACGATTCTACAGTGTTTCATTGATTTCCCTATATACTGTAAATGGGTATTAGACTATATAATAAAATACATTTTGCTTGGAAACTAAGGGTGATACATAAAAACTACGAGCAGATTTGGATTCAGCACATAAAAATCTATCAAGATCAGCTATTAAAATTAAAAAAGTTTTCAAAAAGGTTTTTTTTGTTGGCCTGTGTAATTGGGAATCATCCAAGATAACGGAGCCGTTTCTTAGGAGCCATTTAAATGAAAAACGGCTTCAAAGTTTCCATTTTGGGCCATTTGTTATGGCTCCACTTCCCTTAGTGAGGGAGTGGGACTTGTTGTCGGCTCGTGGAGATAATTAGGAAAAGGAGGAGGACACGAGATCGGGAGTTTGTTATTGAGAAGATAAGTCTCGCGTTTCAATACAATACAAGCTATAATTTTTTTTTTTAACCAGAACTGAACGAAATATTTGATAAAATGTTTTCAATTACACCACTCAATTAATAATATTTGAGCGTTATTTACATTTAAAAAAAACCTGTAACACTACAACCCATGTTTCCAGGGCCTTTAGGTTCAGTACATAGTAAAGACTACTGTTTCAAGATCGTGCTCAACCATCAGGTTTTTCCTCCAAAGGTGCATACATTATAGAGGCTGGATGAGCCACACAAGGGTCGTCAGGTCCATCCAGTATTAACAGATTAAATAAATTATCTGCCACAGTCGGATTTGAACCCGGTACTTTTTGGCTCGCATTATTAACATATATCTTGCGAATACTGATTAGGATTTAGTTAATGTTGAAATAAGTGAAGTTAGATTTGTTTTAAAGTGAGATTGAGAACGAACTTTATTAAAGAGTTATTGACCTATTTAATTTAATTAAATTTCATCCACTTATATTTTCAATTGTTTTTGGGATCAGAGGGCACAGCACTGAGTTGCCATGTCGGAAAACCTGGTTCAAATCCCCCTGCGGGCAAGACTTTTATTCAGTCTGTTCTCAGCCGGAGATGGTTTATATAGGATCTAGGAACCTCCTGGGGCTCACCCAGCCTCTATAAAATATTATAAAAATAAGGGGGGAAATCTGGCGGTTGAGCGTGACCTAGGACAACTCACCTCCTTGCAAAACCGTTGTCCATGAAACTGTACAGTCTCTACCTTGTACTGAATCCTAGACCTTTCAGGGGTTGTAGTGGTACAGGTTTTTTTGTGGGGATCAGATTAAATTAATTGAACATTTAAAATAATAAACATTTTTTTATTTATTTTTACTAGTATTGCATGGTATAGTTGATGACCGAATGTTCCAAAGTATTGGCTTAGGAAGGATTTATTTCTCTTATAATAACTCCATTTCAAACTACGATAATGACACGATGCAGTTTCCCTCCATACATTTAATTCTCCTTGGACCAAATTCAACTTAACGACTTATTTACGGGAGCTGTGCATATATTATCCATGTTTACATGTCAAAATAGTTGTAAGCTGAATGGTAATAACTCACTTTACTTTGAAAAGAAGCCTGTAGTGCGTCTATATCTGATTTGGGGATATTTAATTTTATATTCGGCTAGTGGAGTTATGATGCGCTTCCTAAAGAGCTTGCAAGATCTTATGGCTTGGGCCGCTGCTCAAGGATAGGAGTTGATGCCCTGAGTCATTTTTTTATAGAACAGTTACACAAATACCAAGGCTAGAATGTATAAATAATATAATTTAGTTTATATTATAGTGATATATTGTATTGATATATGATAACTACCCGCAGCTAACCTTACAAGACCTCGCACTTCCTACGCCCCAGGCGAGAGGACAGGACCGCTACAGACTGCGTGGGCCCGAGCGGTCGTCCTTGGCAGTGGGTTGTCGCCATTTAATTCCTCACAGGGTCTTTAATCCCATCTGCCAACACCTCTTGGGAGAGGAGGGGAGCTTCCCGAACATTGGGGTATCTTCCTGGAGCCTTGCTGGAAGCCGTAGTATCGGGGCATGTCACACACGTACCACGTATATTTATTAGCTGTGAAGACGTGTGGTTTCATTGATCACACGCGATAGTTAATCCAGAGGATGTTATCAGTTCGTTGATAATCTTAGATAACAATTATATAATAGGGTGTCAATATCGAAAATTGTGTAAAATATAAAACAATTGTATGTATAAAAATAATATTTCATTTATACCTAGCTCATTCGATGTAATCGAAATACATTTTATGCTTAATGAAAACTATATTTGAGGTCCAGGTTGAGGTCCAGAAAATTCTCTATATAGGGGAATAAACAGTTCTCTGTATATAAGAGAATTTTCTTGACCTCTATCCAGGCTATGTTCTTCTTTCTATATACAAGGTCTTATTTATTAATATTTCTTTGAAAATTATTATGTTTATTGAATATTTCCACATCTCATACCATCGGTTTTTTTTTGGTTTTTTTATGATTTATTTCTGACTAGCTTATGCCCTCGGCTTCGCTCGCGTGGAATTTGGTCTGCCACATAAAGTTTCTTAAAAGCCCATTTTAAACAAATAATTTAATTATTTTTTTAAAATGTGAGTTACTCGTACATCCAAAATTTCAGATGTCCAACTTCAAAACTGATGGATTCTATACAACCTTGAACCCCTATTTTATTTAAGGGGAAACCCTTGGGGTGGAATAATCCAAATTTCTTTCTTAGACTATAAAAAGAACCTATCTAAAAATTTCAAGATGCTAAGTTCCAGATTTGCCTTTAATTATATACTATAAGGGGGGGGCCACATGCCCCCGTGCCCACACATAAATATGCCCTTGCTGTAGCCTATGACGTATAACCTATTTTACTCAGTAACTTTCATCCAAATCCGTCTAGTATTTTTTGCGTGAAAGAGAGACAAACTTTCGCATTTATAATATTAGATGATATCAAAACAAATAGTTTCACTCATGTTCTTTCTGTCATTTTAACAACTATTATCATGTGATTTGCCTTTAATTATGCACTATAATGGATTCTCCACAGTAACTAAAAAACTCTCGGAGCACGATGCCCCCGTGCGCCCCCCCTAAATCCGCACTTGCTATAGCCTATGTGTTATTCTGATGTATAACCTATATTATAGTAAAGTTTCATCCAAATCCGTCCTGTAGTTTTTGCGTGAAGGAGAGACAAACATACAAACTTTCACATTTATAATATTAGTAAGATTACAGTGAAACTACAGCTCAGTGTATAGTGTGTAGAGTTACTGAGCTGTAGATATTATGGATTCGAAATAAAATTAGCTGATAAAAGTAATATTAAAAGTAAAAGCAAGAGAAACCCGTGGCTATACCAGGAAATACATTTTAATATAGCTTGTGCTAAATCTTTTTAATATTAACTAGTGTTATAATACTCGTTTATTATCAATTTATTGTTGAATTTTAGTCACTTGTGGGAGCTACATAACTGTTTTAAGCGGTAGGTAGGCCCCAAGTTCGAAAACGACAGCCGATGAATTGTTAATACTGTTAATAGCTATGGATCGAACCTATGGTATCTGCAGACCCTCCCGCTGCTCTGCCAGCCTATATAATTAATTGAGGGTAAATATTGCAATTGAGCGCGATATTTCTATATTTCTAATGTCTAAATCTTGTTGCAATATTAAGTTGTGTGTGAAAATTTCTTGAGTTAACGTTTACAAAAAAAATATCTTGTTTATTAGTTCGATCGAGTTTAATTTCCTTTTAAAATAAAATGGACGAAAACACAGAAAATATACTGACTATTATGTCCTTTATTGTTAGGAATTGGACATAATTATCTTTTTCAATCAATGATTCCAGAGTTTCCCCCCTTCTAGAAAATTACTTATGTCCTTAGCTTCTATTTCAATATCATTATCTCTCTCATAAGGAGAGGAATAGCTCAGTGGGCAAGGGAACTGTCTAATATTTTATAGATCTCGGGTTTTAAACCGGTTGTGGCAGATAAATTATTTATTTTTTTGATTGTACCATTGAGGCCATCTTGGTGTTGATCTATTCTGAATATATTGGGGAATGAACTCAGCCAAATCATCTCCCTGCGCAACCGTTGGTTTAGAACTAGTGCAGCTTCTATGTAATATAGACTAAACCACTATAACGGTACATTTTTTTTCTTTTAGTATGGAGTCGCCTTGACATCAGTTCTATTTTTTAGTCTAGTGTCAACCCCTGAAGTACTAGCTCTAAGGAAGACCTGCAGTGTGGCTCGAAACGTTGGCTTTCCACTTAACCCCCACCCACCCGGACTTTTTTCTTCTTCGTTCATATAAGATCAACTAATATTATTCAACATTTCTATTATAGTGTATGTTTATATAAAATTGTTCTTGTTAGTTCGAGAGCCAAACTGGAGCCACAGCCTTGGCCTGCTATACCGGAACGTTATGGCCTATAACTGGGAGGATGGACCGGAAGGGCTCCCCCCACTACACCCTGACAGTTTAGGGTTCCGGTAAGAGGCCTCACTTCCGGTTTTTAAGTGGCCATCAGGATCTTTTGGCTGGAGTAGATTCTGTCAGGAAGGGGGGTGTGGAAAAGGAGAGGGACGCGATAATTCGGACGACATCAACTCCCCTCGACGAAACTAATCAATTATTCACCAGAGGTGTTCACTGACTGCGGATTAATATTTTAGAAAATTAATTGTATAAGTTATACATTTTTAATTTTTTTTTTTGCCTTGTATTGATTTTATTTCGTTTTTTTTTCGTTATTCTGGACAGATTAATAATTTAAGTCTTTCATTTTATTTTATTTCACCAGTTTCATGACATTCTTATTTCGAAATTATTTCAAAGCAGTTTCATGTTTTTACATAAGCCCGATAACATTTCACAAGAGGATTACTTCCATTGAAATAATTCTTACGATTTAAATAGAAGAAACCTAGTACACAGGGGCAATCGATCTCGTGGACGGCTGAGTACAAATATATCCACAGATTCATTAATAAGAGAATCGAGACTGTGGTTTCTGGATATCCTCATGGGGCTCATCCAGCCTCACTCTACCAACTGATTAACATTAATTGAGAGAGAAAGCTAGCTCAAAAAGATACTGAGGGATGGGTTCCTGACAGGCAAATGGAATATTTACTGTCTTAACAACCGTGAATCGACCCAGAGCAATCTGGAGACCCTCTTGAGGTTCATCAAGCCTCTGTCAGGTGTGTAACCTTAAATGGGGGAGGAATGCCCTAGAAATAGTAGGGTCACTACCATGTACTGCATAGAAAACCGTTCTTTGGTTATGCTGGTACAGGTTTCAACTTCTAGTAAGTTTGGGTAATTTATACAACATCGAACGATTTACATTACTAATGTTTAGTGTTTACGTTTGTTTACATTTACTAAAATACAAGAGCCCTCTAATCTCTACGGTCGGATTGATTTATAATTCTTTGTTTGTATTTTTTTCTCCGTTGCTCTCCTGTTTCCTTCCCCCCCCCCACGATTCTTTTGACACTCGGCTCTCCCCCTAATCAGGAGGAGAGGAGTGGAGGGAGCCCCCATAACAAGCCACTCCCCCTACAATAACCTCCCCGGCTCAACAATAATTGTTGGAGCGGGCACAAAGACTTCACTAATTGGTGCCTTAGACCGTGGCAGAGGCGGAGGGCGCACAAAGTATTGTGCCGAAGGTAGTTCCAGATCCCAGGGGGAGATAGCTACTTGCTTTTGGGCTCGACGTCTCTTTCGCCTGGTTTACAAAGCTCACTTATGTCAAACGGAATGACAATATTAACTTCTCGTATTATAAATAATTTAATGGTGTAAACTTTAAAGGGAAAGAAAAAAACAATCTGTACTAATATAAAATACAGAGTATCTAGGATTCAATACATGACAGATACCGTTTCTAAACCGAAGGTTGAATATCACCCTCACAAACTATTTTTATATGGAACTTTTCTTAAACCCCCCTTCAGCATATTGGAAGATACAGATGTGCCAGGGGCATTTTTATAGTTACCTCAAACACTCCTTAAAAATTATTTGTTTTAGTTATTATTGATGAAAATTATTTTTTTAAAAAGGGAAATTATAAATAAAATCGGACTAATTAAATGAACCTGCAATAAATAATATAAGATGCCGTGCATTAAGACCCAGAAAACAAGCAATTAATAAATTAAAGATATATATATTTTTAAATAGACTTTGTTGAAATATTATTGCAATGTGCCACTAATAGGATAATAAGTAATAGCGCTAAGTAGCCATACAAACATGGAATAAAAAGAGAAAATACCACAATCACAAAAAAAAATAATAAACAATAATAATAAAAATAAATAAATCAAATAAAAATATATACATGCGGATAATAAAAACAAAGTAAAACATTGTCTCATCCTTGTGTCAACTTCATTATCGATGTGACATTCTCTAAGGGCCACTATAGCTTGAAGCAAAAATTTTACCTCAATAATCTTTCCCTTTGGCCTTCGATTTCTTTGATTTCCCACCAATATCAGCTGTCTCTAAAAAAAATATTCGTATGTCCGTTCCACCAACTTACTTGGCCTCGCAAAAAGAATATAATCATCTGTTTTCGATCCTTGCTTTTCATTCATTTGTTTTTTATTTCCTTTTATTAAGTATTGGAAACTTAAGATTTTTTTATGAACAAGGAAATCCTAATTTTTTCCTTCAAACATCTAAATTTTTATCTCCCGGATAAACAGGCAGTGATACAACATACTAGGAAAACTATAATACAGAAGAAATTAGCTGACTGGAACTTCTAATGTAAGGATAGAGATAGTTGGGGGTGCAGTCAATTGAAACAGCATAATAAGTGCATACTTAATTATTGTGTGCCGACGTTTCGACCTACATTGTAGGTCATCTTCAGGGCTGTATGAGAAAACAGACAAAACAAAATAACTATAAAATTACATTTCAGTACCAAGAAAATGATAATATAATAATGTAGAGTAACAGAAAAATTGAACAAAATAGTGAAGGAATAATATGAATAAAAATTTTTATTTTCCGAATAAAAATGTTTATTTCAATTTTTATTGGCTGCACCCACAACTATCTCTATCCTTACATTAGAAAACAATAATAATTATTTTTCAATTAGTAATGTTGGTGTTTCAGTACATCCTACTGAATCGTATAACATCTTGGTGCCAGTATATAATAGATATTTACAGGATATCAACCATGATTTTGTTATAATTAAATAAATGTATAAGAAATTACTGGTCTGTTTCATATACAACTGTTGTGCATGCAGGTGATTTGTCCCAGATCACGCTCGACCGCCTGATTTTACCGTTATTTTGGTTACCAACTTTTAGGCTAGTTGAGCCCTAGTTACCATGCGATCCCACTGAGCCACTTCGTTTAATTATTGTAGCTCCTTCTTCATTGTAGCTCTTCATGTTTGTTAGCTTTTCTATTTTTCAATTGAAGAATGATTTTAACTTATTTTAATCCGTTAAAGTTACTTCATTTGCTTGATGTTTGCACAGAGATAATTCATTCGTTTACTCTCATAAATTTCTACTGTTAAAAACTGATACTTTATTATTTATTTTGTTTAATAATATATAATTGATACTTATATAATTACTATTACTATAAACAGTAATTAATCCTAGTATAGTTTACGAACGAGGGGTTTGGAATTTGTGCAGGAAGACCCTGTAATAGAGAGCTCCCCCTTTTATTTTAAATTTATAAGCAGTGGCTGGTTCGATATAGATACAATGAATTTAGTATCGATAACTCTCCTCAGTCGATTCATAACCGGTTTTCTCGTCTGCTCATTAGCGTTGGAAGAGTTCAGTGAGCGGTGGGTTTTAGTCTACGACTAGGATTTTCTAAGTATTTGGAGATGGTATATTTGCAACATAATTTTAATTTTATTTATTAATTATTTTATTAATATCATTATTATCTATCAAGAAATGGGCATTTATAGAATCAGAAAGAACATATCGTCGATAAATATATGTTTTTTTACCTGTGTATTATTCTCATAATGATTTTGATGTTAAATGTGTTCTATGCCAAAAAAAAATAAAGCTTGATTAGCATTTGAATTCTTACATCGATTTATTATTATTTCAATTTACAGTAAACAGGCACAACTTTACAGAGATTGGAAGTATCTTACATTACACTTTAACTGTAATGATATTATCTTATCAATAACGTGTCAGATTTTAACTGTCTGTTTATGTCAAATACATATTCGTTCGATTGGTCAAACGTCACTTTATGCTGCTATGGATAATCGGAGATTGCTACAATAGCAGTTCTAAATTTTACCTTTCCGAGATAACAATCTTTAACGAATGATTCCCATTAAATCATAAAACCTCCTCAATCCATAGTCAACTTTCCAATTTTAATGCTATTTATGAATTTTAAGAAATTTTACAGTTTCAATCAGACGAAGCCTAAAATTAATCCACTTCTTCATAATTCGGCTGTATTTTTAATTGAATTTTACAATGAAACAATGAAGTAAATATTTAGATTTTACTATCGAGTATAGTCAGTCCCTCCTTCTTCTTCTTCTTGGAGGATGAAAGGAGGCAGACAGAGGTTGCGGAGGACGAGTCGCATTGTGTTGAAGAGGAACCTTGAGGAAGTTCCTTGGCCTTCGTTTTATTACCAGCTATAAAATATTAAAAGCCTCTTCATGAAGAAATAGAACAAGAAGTGTTGGAGGTGCCGTGGTAAAGAGAAGGGGTGCGAGGGTTATTGCCGCTATGAATGTCTGAGTCTGCTAGGTATCCTAAGTTATTCATATATATATATATATATATATGTATATTCTAATTCCATATTCTATATCTTATTCTAGTAAATAAGAAGTAATCTCAGTTTTAACATATCTGAAAAATTATTAAACCCAAAAAAAGTCAGTAACAAATAAAAAAATATTAATACAAAAATATTCCTGAAAAAACTGAGTTTCTTTGGAATGTAATAATGTGACACTTGACAAAAATAAAACAAAAGACTAAATATAAATAAAAGATATGTTAGAGTAAGCTTGTTGGTTGTAGCTTACATCATTACTCCTGCTAAAACCCGGGTCAGTACGTGGTAGAGACTGTACTGTTTTATGGACAACGGTTCTGCAAGGAGGTGACTTCCTAGATTAAGCTCAGCCGCCAGATTTTTTCCCCCTTAATTTGGGGGAATATTTGATAATGTTTCATAGAGATTTCATATAGATAGGCCCCAGGAGAGTCCTAGATCCCATATGATCCATCTCCAGCTGCAACCACTCTAAATAAAAGTCTTACCTGCAGCGAGATTTGAACCAGGATTTCCGGCATGGCAACTCAGTGCTCTACTACTGAACCCTGAGCCCCCCCCCCTTCCCTTATATATATATATATATATATATATATATATATATATATATATATTTTATTAATTTTTGGGGGGGGAGGGGTATAGGGACAGCTCAGTGTTTCTGTGAGCTCCCATAATTGGTGAAAAAATCTGACGGTCGTGATCTTGGAAAAATCAACTCTCAAGACCCTTCATGCGTTTTATTGGTACAGGTTTTTTTAATTTTATTTTTTATTTTTTTATTTTAGGCATTCATCAACATATTGTAGTAATTTTTATAGCTTCCACGGTACACAAAACAGAAGCATACTATCCGCCTAGGCAAATGGACAATTTACATTGTATTTCTTATTTATCTTAGGTTGTACCTTATTTTTGATTATTGTTTTACGTTTATTTTTGTCATGATGCCCAAAATCTTTACGACAAGTTAGGTGAATCTGGTTATATCTGAATCTGGCCTTTGGTTTATTTTTTCTGGAAGGGTAATTGTCTTATATTGTCTTATTGTAAATTCTAATTTTCAGCCAACTTTGGAGGATGAACAAGTCTTCGTGTTGGTATTCGAAAAGGTGGAATTGCGAACAATAATCGGTCCAAAATACGGAATTGCGGAGTATGGATCTTCTATATCTATATATATTATAAAACAAAGTCCTCGGGCACGTCTGTCTGTCTGTTCGCGGTAAACTCAACAACTACTTCACGGATTTTCATGAGGTTTTCACCAATAGACATTGTGATTCACCAGGAAGGTTTATGTATACAATTTGTCGATGTTTTGTGTAAATGGGTTGGAATATAACGATAATTGTCGGAAATATTGGGAAAAATATAGCCGCCTGGGAGGTTTCTTCGAAGACGCTGCCTAATATCTCTTAGCTATCTATCTGTACATATTAAAAAATAAAGTCCTCGGCCGTGTATATATGTCTGTTCGCGGTAATCTTTTTTGTTTATAAAGGCTACATAATAAAATACATTAGGCAGACAAACATGTAGGCATAATATGCCATCCTACCTGTGCAAAGCAAGGCTGGTCGCTAGTTGTTGATAATTGAATTGATAAAATCGCTAAGGTTGAGATGGACAATTAATATTTTTGAGCTTAGTAACTATCCCTAAAAAGTCAATAAACATTCGTTCCAGGGTTAATCCAAGGCATATGTTGTGGGATTAGCACAATACCAAAATTCTCCAAATCTCGAGGTGTTTTTTGGCTTTTAGAAAATACATAAAATAAGTAAGAGCTACTATACTCAGTACAATTCCAAATTAAATGACTGCATGTTAACAGTAATATAATACCTTTGCTGTCGGCTTGAAAGATAGGACAGTTGGTATCAGGACTGACGATCTCCTGCCTCCTGAATCCCGTGTCCTTAGTCATGGAGATAGTGTCCTTTGATACGAGGGGTGGTCATCACCTCAGTTAGATCAATGTCCTTATCAACTTCGTTTGTCTATGTATATAATATAACATATAACAATATAACTTAAACAATAAGAGAAAAATCACTTTATGACAAAAATATAACTAATCTTATATGGACGAAAACTACTTGCGTTCAATTTAAACTTATATATTTCATTTCAATTTGATGTATTTCACTGGAATAAATACTTTAATTTTAATACAGCAAAAATAAAAACCATCATCCACATAATACATATCTAAATAAAAATTTAATGAATTATTCTTGATAATTTAAAATTTTAAAGCATAAAGATTTTAAACAATAATAAATATTATATTAGGTTTTTTAATCTCATAGGTCAAAGTCTCAAATCATTTCTAAACATGAAGTTGGACTATAAGTATTCCCTACATTAAGACAAAAAAATGTTTTTTAGTCATTCATTCATGTAAGTAAAAATACCTTTTCCAGTCAAACATTTTTTCTTTATTTAAATACGTTTCAACATTCTTCAGTCATTTTCAATTTATATCTCTTATAAGTTCCTTTTTTAATTTAATTTAAATATATTTTTTAAATACTTATAAATTTGCACATTTTTAACCTTTTAATAGATTGTCAAATAATTTAAATTTTTTCTTATAATACTTAGAATTTACAATGTACTCCATGGTCATTATTAATATTTATGAATTGCACTTTTGCACAAAAAAAAATGTTAAATTAATACATGACAATGTTTTATAGAGGTATCTATCCTTTTTTTCACTAATTGTTGGGGCAATATTGTTATTTATGCACCTAGGGACTAAAGAAGATCATTATTCCCTCATCTGTAGGTTTTTACCCGTGCGAATGTGAGTGTACAATTCGAGTTTGTTCCCGAGCGAATGCGAGTGTACAATTCGAGTTTGGTCCCGAGCGAATGCGAGTGTACAATTCGAGTTTGTTCCCGAGCGAATGCCAGGTAACAATCGAGTTTATTCCCGAGTGAGGGACTAAAATATTGCTGGGAATAATGATCAGTTTAGTCCCGAGGAGCATACAAGATTTTATTTCCAGGTGGGGTGTAAAAAGGGAAACTATACGCTATAATATTTTATATTATGTTTTACAATAAATACAATAACTGAAATTAAATATGCAATTATTACACTAATAATATTGTGGATAATAATATAGTGAAGATAAAATCTTACCTTAGGTAATTCATTGAAGTATGCAAGTATTCTTTATAACACCATTTTTTGAAGTCATCGTACGTTTTATTATAAATCTGACTTAATTTAGCTGACAATAAATTTGAAATAATATTATTTGCTTCTTGTACAATATGTAGTGGATTCATAACTTACAGAACCTGTACACAAATGAATTTCTGTTTATCAGTTTGGTATTTTGTAACAACGGCTGATTTTAATGGCCAGTGTGACAGGTGTACTAACCTAAACCTAAACTTTTTCAGTACAAAACCTACATTATTTAGACGAATTAGGTTGTCATCTTTTTACTTTATTCTCTAGGGAATAAAGTTAACTTTTTGACTCAATTTCTAATGCACAGGGAGTCCTAATTAATTGAGCCAAAATCACATGCTTTTATACCAGCTGGAGATAAGATACTTTTAAATTTGTATTATATTCATTAATGTAATTGTTATTGTTTTGTTTTTTACAGAAAATTGACCTGTAATTGATATAGTTATGTGCTTTCTGGTTCTGATGCATGAAACCAAAAAACTGTTAATTTTTTTTTTTTTAATTTATTTATTGATATTTACAACTGTATTACAATAATACAACAAGTAAATAGGATACATGATACATAATTTCATGAGAATGACAAGTAGAGAAACTACCCACTGGTAGTACTCAAATCAAAGTTCAACTAAAAAGGTCACGTGGCCATCTTCTTTTCAGACGCCTCGGAGAATTATCGAGAATTGAAGAGGAAGCTAGGTTTGAAACTAGAGGGTTAGAGTGGGAATGAAGTTGTTATGAAAGGATAGATACCGGGTTCGGGCCAAATCAGCAACAAAAGGGACATTAAGGGCGTCTGTTAAAATTGAAAATGACTTTTAGAGTCGAAACGTATTAAGACTGTGTTGAGTGGATGATCTCCTTACTTTATTAAAACTTATTTAGTTATAATTCGGTAGCTTGCGAAGGTATCTAGAGTGATCTGTTGCTGAGATCTCCCTGATTCGAAGCCGTCTGTGGCAAATAGGTCATTTAATCAGGCATGAATCGATCCTGAGTCATAGCCAGACCCTTCTAGGGCTCACCAACGCTCTATAAAGCGGTCGCTGAGTGGGATCGCGGAGAAATAACCTCCCTGCACGTTGTTTGTCCTTGAACCAGTAGGCTCTACCATGAAGGTACTCAACCCAAGAACCTTCATAACCCAGTGCTACATTTTTTTTAATAATCTTGGATACCTGGCGCTTACTCAGGATCATAAAGTTCGATACCTACCTCCTTACTTTTGCGGAATCGATTCACATCTGGCCTACTCTGATTTGAGTTAAATGAACTGTATTTACAGCCTGTCTTATTGGCATTTACGGGGGAAAAGGCAGTTCGTCGAATTCCAAAAAAAAAATGTAAGTGAAAAAAAAATAATAAAGCCTTACACACCAGAGTTTCTTTTTTTATTTTGGTTTTCTGTCAGCAAGAACCTCAGATTCTGATTATATCAAAAAGGACCTGAACAAACCAATGTCCGATATTCTAATCCGCCGGCATTGTGTGTTCCTCTCCCTTGGGTTCTAAAAAAGTCCCTGGGTCATTAAAAGACCAGGTGGAGAGGATTACAGGGGGTTCCAGGTAGCTCCCCGAACAGAAGGGTATCGTCAGTTGATATTATATTATAGCCTATACCTTACTTTTTTCATTACTCAATGTTCCCACGAAACAAGAGTATTTGTCTGGATTTTTTTTTTTTTTTTTAGTTTGGATCTAGGTCCTATGCTGCTGAAAGCTAGTAAGTCTTGAATTGTTACTTGGATACCTGCCCTGGTTCTCTCCAGACGCATGACTAAAGTCCAAAACCATTACATTGTAAAAAATGATTTATAAATAATTTAAAAAAAACTTCAAAACAATAATCCATTAAACTGTTTGTTAGGAACATAATATTATTTGAGATTGTGTATACTAATCCATAATTATGATGATGAGAGATAAACCTATTGGTTGATTATGATCAACCAAGTGGTTTAACTCCCATCTCAATGAAGGAGGTACTACACTAAAGCCAATGTTATAAGATGGTAGTTACTGTCTTGATAGTTGCCATGGTATTAACTATCACGATAATTATCTCTCTTAGTGACAGCCAATGCTAGTATTACTAGACTACAGTACTGTCAGATTCTATCAGATAGCTGCTAGTAACCACAGCCTACTAACATGATAATGGCAACTTGTAGACAACTCTCGTACCTTTTCTTCTTATCTGCTTGAACTTGACATTGACATTGTTTGCAATTAACTATAGTTTAATTCCTGGAGGAGGGATTTCCAGATTTTTACAATTTATTTAATAATAATTATTATTAAACATAATAATTTTTGGAATTTAGTTTCTAAATTTATTTTTGTAATTATAAATTAGCTGTTCATTATTATTTAGCCTCATATTTTTCATCTACTGTATTTCTTTACCTATTTTCTATATGTTTATGTTATATTCACTCTTATTTTGCATTTATGCCACTTCTTTCTAACTGTATACAGTTACATATTAACTTCCCTTACTTATATTTTCTTTTTCTTTTCATTCTTCATAGTTCATAGTTATAAATACCACTATTTTCAATATTTAATTTTTGAAATTTATCAATCTTTTCTTTCTATATATGCTTGTATCATTACACTTTACCTATGTAACCCCTCATGTCTGGTATCTTATCCATATCTATAATTAAACTAGTTTTTTCTAAATCCTTCATACTCAACCCCCCTTTTTCTATATTTTAATCTTCTCTTTTTGTATCTTTCCGTTTACCTCCTCATTTTTCTTTCCCTTTATATTATTGCTTACATTTTA
Source organism: Arma custos (assembly GCA_037127475.1). NCBI lineage: Eukaryota > Metazoa > Arthropoda > Insecta > Hemiptera > Pentatomidae > Arma > Arma custos. The sequence continues at coordinate 11,948,798 of CM073760.1, read as the reverse complement.
TCCTTTCTTGACATGTATTTTTTCTATTTTATATTCGTATTCTTTTATTATTATATCTGTCACTATTAGAATTTCTGTTCATCATCTACAATTTTATTTTTATCTATCACTATTTTAAGTTTATTATATTCTGTAACCAGTCTTATATTCATTCTTATTTATCTTATATCTATTCACTATTTCATCATATCTAGTCACTATTTTAATTTCCACTCCTGTACCACTTTATATATTCTTGTTACTGCTACGTTTTTATATATTTCTGTTTTTTTTCTCTCTCTTAGCCCTAAAGATGGCCTACATTGTAGGCCGAAACGTCGGCACATAATAAATAAGTTATGCTTATTTTGGTGTTTTGATTGACTGCACCCCCAACTATTTCTTCCTTAAATTAGCTGTTATTTATAAAGAGTAGTGTTGTCGAATCTTTCTTCAGTAAAATTATTTTGTCTTATTTTTTTATCAATCAAACAATTATTGATTCAATTCCGAGTTACTGAAAATATATAGCGTTATCAATAGTTCAAGTATTTTGAATGAAAAAAAAAATATATAATATCTAGTTGTCTTATATGACTTTCACATTCAAATTACACTGATGTTGAATTGCCTTAAGCTACGTCCACACTACTAGAGACATGGTCTCAGAGACGCGGATTAGCTGGTCTAGCTAGGCGGTTGCGGAGCCGTTGCTGAGACTATTCCCCGTTGCTTAGTCCGTCTCCGAGACCAAAATCGCTGGTCTAGCGTCTCCCGCTCCGAATGGGAGACCTTAGACCAGCGGCCCGAGACACGGCCTAATCTGAGCAATATTCAACATTATTATTATCATTATAAATTGTGATTGTAAATCTTAATAATAATTATTGCAATCATAGATCGTAACTATCATGTGTATACCTAAAATTATAAAAATAATCCAATTATGTTAATAATAATATAACTAAATTACCTGTCTTAATTTATTTAACATTACGATAGTCGCAAGTATCTGTCAGATATGCAGTGGAAATGTTCATTTAACTTTCTTTAATCCTTGTTGGTCTTAATATTTCCCTCTTCTTACGACCCAACCAAACCACAGTCTTGGCCGAAAATTCCAACAATTAATAGTTAGGTTAAAGTGTTGTGGATCTGATGAGGAATACCTAAATTCAAGTAGTATTTTATACCTATTTAATTATGCAATGTAAAATTTTTAATTCATTGGTAATTTAAACAAACAAATTAATTGAATTTTCACTTGATCTAAACTATTACAGACCATTCTATTAATATTAGTTTTTTTTTTTCAGATAAGCGCGACCTTTAATTATTGCATCAGTCTTTTAATTTTCTATTTCTTGCAAATTTGTATTTTATTTCAGTTTCAGTAGTATTTCAGTGTGCTATCTTATTTTCTATAGTTATATGTAGTCGTGAAATATATTTTTAATTTCAATAATGCTTTAGACGTGGAAGTTCTACTAAATGCAATTATATGTGATAAAAACGATGATATTGATTAAGATATCGCGACTTTCCTGGAAATAATTGTTAAGTATAATTTGATACTTGTCGTTTTTAAAATGTAAATTTGTATTTTTTCTGAGTTTCTTGAGAATAAACTTTTAATTCCATCTTCTTTCGACCCAATCCTACCACAGTCTTGACCGAAAATTCCTACAATAAATGGTTAGGTAAAAAAAAGTGTTCGTATTTGAGAAATACGCGCATCCATTCGTAATTTTTTTAAATATTTTATTTTTAATTAGTAAATATAAAATTGGTAAGTCATTGGTGATTTTTTTTTTTTATTTTTTTTTTTTATTTTTTTTTTATTTTTTTTTTATTGAGTTGTACAACTGTAATACATACATCTAGTACAATTGCTATAAGAGTAAATAATACATGATAGCACATGTAGAGATACTACCCACTGGCAGCACTCTAATAAAGTTCTATAATAGAAGGTCCCGAGGCCATCTTCTCTTCAGACGCCTAGGAGGATTGTCCGGGATGGAATTGGATGCAAGGATGGAAACTAGTGGGTTTGGATGGGTTTGAAGTTTATTGTGGAATGATAGGTATCTGGAATGGGCTAAATCGGTAACATATGGAACGTTAAGGTCATTATGGATGGTTTTATTTGTGACAAAATAAGGAGCGTTTAGGATTTTGCGAAGGATTTTGGATTGCAAGGATTGGATACGAGAGGAATTCGATGGTTTGGTGGAGCCCCATAGTTCAATTCCATAAGTCCATATAGGCCTTATAACAGTCACATAAATAAGTCTTTTGTAATTGATCTGAAGCTTTGAGCGCTTATCTAATATGTGTTGAAGTAGTCGGAAACGTCTAGCTGTTTCTTGTCTTTTCAGTCTTGTGTGAGGGTTCCAAGTAAGACGCTTGTCTAAGTTGAGTCCCAGGTAGCGAATCTGTTCAACAGGGATAAGTGGAGTACTATTAAAGAATACAGTAGGACAGGAAGTCAAGGGTTTTCGACGAAGGGTAAAGGTAATTTGATGGGACTTGCTGGGATTGATTTTAATTCTCCAATTCCGACACCATTCTTCGAGGCTTGATAGGTGTAATTGAAGAGATTGGGATGCAATATATGGGTCGTTATTAACAGATAACACACATGTGTCATCAGCATACGTGGAGATGAAGGTGTTAGGATGGGTTGGAATGTCAGCTGTATACACTGTGTAAAGGATAGGACCGAGGATGCTACCTTGAGGAACGCCAGCAGACTGGGAATAGAGGGATGAGTAGGAACCTTTATGACTTACATTGGTGATTTAAAGTAGCATATAAATTGAACTTGCACTTTATTTAAACCATTACTGAAATTATATTTTTAAATGACAGATAAGCGCGACCTTTAATCATTGCATCAGTTTGTTACTTTTCTATTTCTTGCATATATTTCTTTTATTTCAGTGTGCTATCTTATTTTATGCAATTATAGCCGAAAAAAAGTTTTTTTAATGTGAATGATGGTTTGGACGTGAAATCTGTGCTAAATGCAATTATGCGTAATGGGGATTATGAGATTGTTCAAAACAAAGCGAAATAATTTTTAAGTATAATTTTATAATTCCAGTCATTTTTAAAATGTAATTTTGTATTCTATCTGATTTCCTTGAGAAGCTGTATAAAAAAAACAAAACAAAAAAACTGTTCTATATAGCGTGTTTATTTTTAAATAAACTTATATTGTAAATTTTTAATTTACATCTTTTTAAAAACGCAAGTTAACTGAACTTAAATTCTTCAAAAATACCAAAGTTCTAAAATAGTTAGTTTTTGATTTTCACTATTTTCTTCATTGATCGCATTTGTTTGTTTTTTTTTGCTGAAATTTGAAAAAATATATATTCGTTGATTGTGGGAAATGCAAGAAGGTTAATATAAATAAGTAATAAGAGGCTATAAAATGTTTATTTATGTTTTTTTGTATTTTTTAAAGCATAAAACACGAAATCATTCCGCACAAAACAATGCTCTCTATGGTGTATTGGCTAGGATTGGTCTAGAAATTGAAATAGTAGTGTGGACGCTAGACAAGACTAATCCGGCTGCTCCTAGACCGTTGCTGAGACGGTTGCTTAGGCCGTTGCTGAGACGGACTAAGGTTTGTCTCGTCTATTGCCTAGCAAATGTCTCATAGTGTGGACGTAGCTTTAAAAACGTATTTTACAATCAAAATGTGCATAATTATACACTAAGCAGTTGAAAATTTATCCATGTATATTTATGGATTAATAAAATAAATAATGTTATTGAATTATCTTACGAAACTGAAATCCAACGTCTGCCAAATTAAATTATTTTTTTTTAATCTGAACAACTTTTCGAAATATATCTGTCTTTTTTGGGATATCAATATTTAAATAATTGAGAGATGGATTTATCAGTATGTAGAGCACTGAGTTACAGAGAATTAGGTTACGAATCGGCTACGGATGAATATTTAACCTTTAACAGTCATACATCGACTCAGTGGGATGAGCTCACTGTCTTGGGGCTCGCTCAGCTTTTGTAATGCGAGTACCCTGAAGTGTTGGAAAATCTTGCGATAGAGCGCGATCTAATCCAAATCTCACAACAACCTTTGACCGACAGTCTTAACGATGTACTGAAGCTTAGACTCCTTTCAGGTTATATTTACATGATCTATGATAATGTCGATCTATTTAAACATTTATACATATCGATGTATCTATATTTTTCAACTTGCTTATCGCCTTCCTGTGACGTGGCTGAGCGACGACACTTCCTGTTGGCACTATCAAGGGCGCTGTGACATTCGTGGCTATTCCTGTCCGCTTCTACTTCCGTCAATAGCGCTGTAGTGTGCTGCCAAGGGAGGTGAGATGGGGATATCTAGAGCAAGTTTTATATGTGGTATTGGTTGTTTATACTAGATAATAAGGTATAGCTCATTACGTAGGGTGTTGAGTTACTAATCTCTAGGGCCCGAGTTTGAATTGTGTTTACAATATAAGAAGTTCTAATCCTCGGCTCTGCACTTTAAAACAAGATCTAGCCTTTCCTATACTTTTTATACTCGTTCCCACAGAACCATAACATTCGAGCGTTCCTTTATCGCCCGTTCCATCACAGTACGGAACTCAATCCCTCTCATCATCCGTCATGCTTCTTCACTATCCTCATTTAAATCCTTTCTTTTCCAACATCTCCTGGCTTCCCAAAAAGATGCTCTCTAAGCAGGTTAGCCACTTTCTTAAAACGAAATGTATTGAACAATTAATTTTCTTGTTTAGTCGTTTTTGTTTTGTTTTTAAGAAGATATACATCGTGTAAAGAACTTATTGCATGCTAGCTCATGCCTTTAAAAATTATTGTTTATTAGTATTAATTTATTTATTCTTTTTAATTGTTTAATATCCTGTCATGATTCGTACTTTTTATTTATTTTCTACTTTATGGTCACTTTATAAATACTTTATGATATATAGAATGCATGCAGCTTACGTAGTATTATAGTATAATACCGGTTCCTACTGACCCGTTATCCCATTGTTCTATTGACCTCCTCGCTCCGCTGCCTTCTCCGGATGACCGGCGGCCCTTCAAGAAGAACGGAGGGTCGTGAAGACAATGGTGCCCTCGGCTAATGGTTACACCGGAGGATGTCCTATGTCTAATTGTTCTTCTGGTTGGTCAGTTCCGACCACAATCCACTTATATAAGACTTTTTTTAGTATTGAAATTTAGATATTTTTGGAAAAGGAGCGGAGTGGCTCCTGGAGCGTTGGGTTACTGTGCCGAAGGTTTTGGGTTCAAATACCGCTGCTTGGTAAATTTATATTTAATCTGTTAGCGGCCGGAGACTATGGACCCAGTCTCTATTAAGTGGGTACCCAAAAATAGGGGGGGAATCTAGCGATTAAGTGAGATCTAGGACAATTCACCTCCCTGACCTAGGTCCAAGAAAAAGTACGGACTTTACTAAGTACTAAGACCCTTCATGGGTTTTAGTGTTACAGGTTTTAATATTTATGTCTGGAATGCATTGTCGTGATGTAATCTATGTAACCAGTAAATAATAATATATAAATATTTTGAAATAAAATGAGATATCCAGGCTTATTGAAAGTAGAGATCGTTGACTAGTACCTGTCACAGCACAGGCTAGGAACCTTATTTTATGTCCCTTCCGAAGTACGGGCAACTAAGTTTTTGTTACACCTACCAAACTGCGCGTTCTAGGACATATTAGTTTGTTATGGTGACCACTACACCATAGATGACCTTGATATAGTTTGTTAAAAAGGTTAATTATTGTTAATATGTCTTTTTTTATTTAATTGTTTTCATATTAATACTGTAAAAAGAAATGGACGAATCTCATAGTAAAGTTGAGGCGGCGAGATGTGCCTTAATACTCACAATCTTCCCACCTACGTTTTAGTTTAGCTCTTGAATATTCTCTCTTATATCACGATAAATTACTGTTAATTTACTGTACGCATTACTGTTAATTATCACGTTTTGGCCTAAACTTCAGCTTTAAGAATAATAAATACATTGAACTAGTCCAGACTATTTTTTTCCTCTTATATTTTATCCTTATCTGTACACATGCATAATTTTTTTTTACCAAGCGCTTATGTATTCTCATTTACAGCTGAAAGCTTTCCTTCTGCCCGATTCCACTGGAATCGTCAATTTTGTTTCACTTTCTTGCTGAGTGTGCCGCTCCCGGTTCTGGAGGAGGGTGGTCAACGGTTCGGAACAATTCCCCGAAGAACGGAGTGGAAAACTCCACATGTAGCGAGCAGGAATGCTTTCAAGAAAACGTATACTGTGACTAAATCATATATGTATGTGTGTGTGTGTATGTGTGCATATATATATATATATATATATATATATATATATATATTACCCATAATTGGGAATTATATATTACATTTTCTTAGTTAGCCCGGAAGTAACCGGAAGTTATAGGGCGTCAATATCGAATGAGGAAAGAAGTGCGCGATCATTAGTTCGATAGATCGATTCTTTGCAAGATTAATTGACCCTCTTCTTATCGGTCCTTAATTCCAGAGGCACTGTTGAAAGGTTCATTGAAGATTTAAAAGGAAAACTGGAAGTGGAAGGCGGTGTTTACTCAAGAAACAGAAGCCAGTAATCACAGTGTTTGTCTTCCACCGCAGGCGGTTTGTGGGTTTCAGGAACTGTTTTTAAACGTCTTTTGTTACCTGATATTTAATTTTAAGTTGGAGTTCTAGCTCAGTTATCTGTTTTTTAAAACGTAAACGTAGCTCAATGAATTTTTAATACTTAAATACCTCGCATAGCTATATTACTCGAAAATGTAAAAGGGATTACCGCATTTTCTTACTCCCCTAAATAGTGCAGTTTGCATTGGATTTTTTTCTTTTAATATTCAAAATATATTAGTAGCTTAACCTTGGTTCATAAGCAGGGGATGAAACCGATATATTTATATTTTTGCTGCTATGAATGAAACCATTATTTAAGGCAGAAAAAATAACGTTCTTTCCGAAAACGCTCTATTTCGAATCCTATCCGCAAAAGATGCTTTATTCTGCTCCAAGTTTGATTCAATCCCGACCGGAGCGAAATTTTTCCATCCTTTGAGGATTCGATCTGGGCCGGAACAATAAATATTGATCCTTCGTTTTTTACTTTCTCATCCTTCAGATGAAGAA